>CM046337.1:32448876-33048876 GCA_025403435.1 Artocarpus heterophyllus
TATGTTTTAGTCCCTAATAAGATTCATCAATCACTTAGGATAATATTGGAAAGGTTGCAAGACATTAAAGAATTAGGTGGTGAGCAAAGATGGGTTCTTGGTTCAGGTTAGTAGTTGGTATACCATAACAAACTGGCAGATTTACTAGTTTCCAATACAAAAATTAAATAATTCTTAGAAAATAAAATACAACTCCGATTTAGGTTTATGATAGCTCGTTAGAAAGCCTAGGATGCTACTTTTCAAATATGCAAACCAATTCATAAAATTCATTTTAATTTAATCTTAGAATTTCAAGAAATAACCACTGCCCATAGAGGTATTATAAAGTTTAACAATATAAATTTTCTGTCTAGGGCATATACACTTAGACTTCATACATATGCTCCAAAATAGCAACAAACATATACTTAGGTTTAAGAACGCAAATTTGAATAATCCTTTAGTATAAAAGAAAATTTATAAATGAAAGACTAAATTTGTTCATAAGATTCTAACCTCGGATTATGGTTAGTTGGAAGCTTGAAATGGCTTCAAAACAGGTTCCTTTAGTTCGGTATGACTGAAATTCTTGCTCAAATGGAGGTGATGGTGGCTGATTTTTATGGCTGCCTTGAAGAAGTTCTCTAAGTATTTTGCTTCAGCAAAGAAATGAGAAGAAGAGTGTGAGAACCGTGGAAGAAAAAGGAAGAAAAGATGAAGTCTTTGAAAAGAAGTGATAGAAACAATTATAGAGGAGACATGTTGAAGCATGTCACGGAGGAAATAAAGAAAATGAGAGTAGTTGGAAAAGATATCCTTATGTCTCATCTAAAGACTTTAACACATATAATGCCAATATGACATTTTTGAGATTTATTAGAAGTTCTAAGGCTTTTTAGTAATCATACTAAATAAATATAGGAGAATTTTACAAAATTTAAAAATAGATAAAAATAAATATTATAAAATAAATTTAAATGAAGCAATTTTTTTTTATACATTAAAAATTAATTTAATTACCTCAATACCCGTTAGAAGAATAACGGGTGTCACAGCTCTACTCCCCTTAAAGAAATTTCGTCCTCGAAATTTCAATTCTAGCAATACTAGTAAAAATTATGATTCCACTATGATTCCAATTCTGAGTCTAAACCGTTAATGTTGTTTGTCCTCCAAATTTAAGTTATCGTATCTCCACTTATTTACTTGCATAATAAATCTTACTCCTAAATCCCTCAATGAGAGTATTTCTGACAAGTTTCAACTTATAACACCGTATAATAGTCTAAGAATCTGATCAGGCATACATATTGACCATATCATGATTCCAGTCCTTCATTGTCCATAAACTGTGATTTACAATCACATTTAAGGAGATTGCCAGAGAAATTTTATATACTTCATCTTTAGGTTCCTTTTCCTTTTTGAGTAAGGAAAAGTCAAATATATTTGATTTCATACCTCAACTAATAAACTAGAACATAATCATAAAACATATATCACAAACACTTTTATTCAAAACTATACATTAAACTTACTCATAGAGATATTAAACGGAATCTCAGAGTTGCAGACAAACCCGACATATTTTTCATTAAACAGCTATCCTCATGACACAAACATTCAACCCAAATAATATACTCATATTTCATATGGAATATCCCCATAACTGACTCTGGTACTTCCACATAATATTAACAGAATATTACACATTACAAACATGATACGGATACGTTTCGAGAGTACAAGGCACTCCGTATACCAGCTATCCATATCATGCATGCTTAGAGGATACAAAAACATCGATAAACAAAAGATCGGACCTTAAGAAGGATGCGTTTCGAGAGCATCAAGTACTCCGTATCCAGCCATCCCGGCATTAGGCTCAATGAATCTAAAAGATTGAACAACAACGTACCACAAGAAACACAGAATACAAGGCAAACGGTTATTCGTAACACACGAAATACGGACACACATGCCTACATGCCAAAGATAAAACAAAAAGATTACAGATGGAGATTCAAATCAATTGGCCGCTCCCGGCTTTCCCTTTCCCATTCAAGCTTGGATGTTGCAGTGTCGGATTCTGGATGTATGATTTGCATTTTATCTATCAATTCCTCAGCTGTTGAAGCAGTAACAAAGATTTGTCTCTCCGATTCTGTAGTGATGTTTTCTTCCACAGCGTAATCTAGAAATTTCAAAAGACCGTCATAAAAACCCTTTACGTTCAGCAGACCCAAAGGTTTGGAATAAAAGCCCAACAATTGCCCACAAGCAACTATAAATATTTCCTCAAGAGTACCTAGACCACCAGGTAATGCTATAAAAGCATTAGAATTATAGATTATGTCTTTAAAATTTTTAGGGATACTCCTGACTCCTCCCTTACCTATGGCTTCCTTATAAAGGTTTCCTTCAACTGGAATATGAGGCCAAATTCTTACATCAGTAGCGTCGCTAGACCTAGCTGCTAGTGCCATATTTACCATCATTTTTATACTACCACCCCCATAGATTATGTTAATCTTCTTGCGTGCTAGGACTTGCCCTAAGTGATTTGCAGCTTCTAAATAAGCTTTATCTTTTCCAAAGCTGGAACCACAAAAGACACAGACATTCTTTATTTTCTTCGTGGACTGGGAGGTAGACATATTTGGTTTATAGAAGTGGTTGCTTAATGTCTGCTCCACTTAGACTTCGGGTTCTACATGAGATTTTAAAGATGAGAAATATACAAAAAGGGCTAAAGAGATAGACGAGTAGGTAATGAAAAAGTAATCCAAAGATTTAAACAAAATCTTGTGCGGATAAGAAAGTAAGATAAGGTGATTGATAGTTTACAGAAAATCTGATTCACTTTTTGAAAAAGATTAGACTCTAATTGTATAACTTTTGACAATTGAGAACAATTCGACAGAAGACCCTCATGACACAACTGTAGACTTTTTGACAAATATACACCAAGTCTAGAAATTTAATATAAACGACAAATACTGTAGAACTTTTGAAATTTGAGACACAAATCTTGAAATATCTGGATAAGTTTTTCAAAATTCAAACATATTACTGTACCGTATGTAACGTGTCTGATAAGATAATATATTTTATTATATATATATATTTAAGAAAATCATAAATTAAATAAGATATTAACACTTACTGTATCAATCTAATAATCACAATTATTTCAAACACAAAAGCAAATATTCTGAGTAAAAGAAAAACACAAACTGTTGAACATCAGCTAAAACTGCTTCAAATAAGCAAAGACTAAATAACCTTTATAGAGCGATGACTTATTCCCCATCCAGTTTTCTTATGGCTTGGCAAACAGGATCTAGAAATACCATATTCCTGAGGCGTTGTCTTTCTGTATAAAATTTAGGCCAGAGTTTAAAAATAGCTCCTTGAACATATCCACTAGGGTGACCGTGGAGAGGAGGATGGATGCTATCCAAGTTCTCCTTTGAAAGTCCATCCCTACAAAACCTTATTTTATCCTCTCTATTCGTAGACATATAACCAGGTGAAGTACATTTACCGTTACAATTTTGTCTTCCACATTTGTTACAAGCGACCACGATGGCACGGGCTCTTCTTTTCATTGCACTACGACTGGTACCTGTTCCTGGTAAACCGACATTTTGACTAAAGTCACTCGGACGGATTTTCCCCTCTATCAACATTCTCACATCACAAGGGATGCCAAAACGCATAAGAATCCACAACCGAGTAATTCTAGCCTTGTATTTCTTTCTGAGAATCTTTTGGGAGAGTGATGGGAAATACTTTCTCAGGTGTTGGTACTTTGGGTCCATGATGAGATAAAAGAAGAGTAAATAGAAAGGAAAAATTAAGATAGTAAATTGCAGAATCCTAGAATTCCTTCTTCTTTTAGAGGAAAAGAAGAATTTTTAATGAAAAAGAAGAGGATTTGCGATTTAGAGAGAAAATAACAAATTAAGAGAGAAAAAGTGAACTCGGAGAAATAAGCTCCTATGCACAGTAAACGTATATGTAAACAATGATTAAACCACTGTATATGACACGTATAGAGACCACGTGGGAGAGACAGTGTGAATCAAACTGATTTAGGATTTGAACTAGGCCCAAATGTTCTAAGTTGAAAATGGTCAGGTTGTTTCGGGCCTTAACACATCTGGAACGAGTTAAATAACAAACATAAAATTGAAAACCAATTTGTATAAATCTTAAACCCAATTCAAAGTCCACTATAGATAAAGTTAACTATAAACAACAAATCTAAATTAACGACAACAAGGATCTTCCTGAATGATCCAGCAACTCAAATAATTTTGTTTTAATCAAAACCTTATTGAACAATGCATACACCCATATGTTATTCCTAATACTCAACATTTATCAATGGATTCATCATTATTACTACCAAGGGTTTAGAATGCGACTAACCTTGAAATCAATACGATTTACGTCTTCCAACATAGACCATATCAATGAACAAAGACACTAGATGTTACTACTTAAGAAAATCTACAATCCCCACAATTCTACTTATACAATATATAATTTCCTCATATAACAAAACCTTAGGTAACCAAAAGATTCACATCTAAACATCTAAAACTTAAACATTTTATCGTAATTATCCAAAATTATTATAAGTGCCTTAAGTATTATGATTTACTTAAGGAAACTCCTATTGATCATTTTTCTATTGCATCTATATATAAAGATTCACTGATACACTTAAATACAATGTACGTAACAAAATATTCCAATTTTGAGATTCATGCATTCTAGACTTTACACAGTCTCAACAGACCAAAAGTCTAACATTTATCTCTCTCAAGATTCAATACCATGATTCCCAACTTATATCATATTCCTCAAACAAATAGAACTTTCAAGAAAAGTTATTGACACTTATGTGCTCCATCGAATCCACACATAATCATTACTTAGGTTTGAATCAATTACGAAAAATTTGGCATATCTATGCCAAACTTTAAAATCAATAAATCAAGCCTTATATTTCTTATTGTTTTTCACGAGACAAAAGGTTTTTAAATCCTCTTATCTATACGAATTTCTCATCGTTTATACGAATTAGATATGCTTATAGATCATAATATTATACGAATCTCTCATAAGCAATCTACTTATAAACTCATTCCATATAATTATCATTCCCTCATAACTATTAATACTTTCCTTCTATATAATTATTGTACTCATATAACTATTAATATTTTCATTCTATGGTCTTTCCATGTTACATCCTTCTAGACTGTATAAATCAATGTGAAGGTTCATTTTGATGATGACAATGAAAATTCAGCTTCAAAACCATCTCAAAAATATATTTTTTTAAAGTGGTGCTACACTCCCTAGGTTAACCGAACCTAGGCTCTGATACCAAAAATTCTGTAACGCCCCTATATGGGGGTTAACAGTTTTTAATGAGATAAAATAAAAATAAATAATAAAAGTAAAACCTTAAAAATAAAATTTGCCCGGGACTTAAATGAAAACTCTCAACTCAAAAATAAAAATATAAACGACAAATAAACCACAGTTTTAATGTAGCACCTTAAATTTAATAATATAAACTGTTGTCATCATCATTTTAACCCTCATCACATTGTAATACAGTCACAGAAAGTAACAATTGATGCTTACATTATCATGAAGAACATTCTCAACAATTGAAGCAGTCCCAATGTAATATAGCTACATCACTTCCTCAACTATATTTCTCGTAGCCACCTTACACTTAGTGAGTCCTGAAAAGATATAAACATAAGGGAATGAGCAACACTATGCTCAGTAGAGAAAGCTATTACTCACCTCTATCATTACCACATTAAAATCTGCATGGTTAGTAAGTTACATCATATTCCAGATTATGAGGTTTATTATGATCACATCTTATGGATACCGTAGTTAATCATTACCAAGTGTCATAATTACACATTTATACAAATATTACCAATCATCATTGTTCCTAGGTATCCATGTTAAATTGAGTATCACTCAACTCATCGAAACCCAAATGGGCGCACTTAATCACCCTATAAACATTCCAAGGGTGTTCCGGTGAGGGGACATCAAGCCCCGAGTCCTCACCAAATCGATTCCTGTACAGTGTGTTCTGGGACTTTCAACCCAAGGAAGCGTCATCGCCTTCCCCCTATTTTACCTTTTAGGGTATTCATGCCCAAGGACGTAACCGTCGCCCTCTTCATGTCTCACAATTTCTCTATATTGAATCATTATCAATAGAGTTAGTTTTCCTAACCATGCTTCTCAATTTATAACATGTGTCAATTCATTATGTTCCTCGCCGTACAATACAAGACGAGTCCATGTCATAGTTTCATATGTGATAATCATATAATATCAGTTCAACATAGATATATATATTGCGGCAAAACAATCAATTTTAATTCTATAAAAACCTTACAAAAGATGAGTAATAGAATCCCTACCTTTCAAGCTTATCAACAATCTTTTAATCCTGGAATCAATTAACGTTAGCTCCATACTCCCTTGATCCTAAGGCGTGCATAAGGACAATTAAAACTAAAGCACAACATACAACTACATTCATAAATAAATCATGTGTAAACCTATCTTACTAGTATGCCATTAAAGCTTTTATATAAATCTCTTTTGAATACCACAGTAAACAATTTTTGTCTTAACACAATATAAAATGTGAACAAGTAATCTATATGTTTTAGTCCCTAATAAGATTCATCAATCACTTAGGATAATATTGGAAAGGTTGCAAGACATTAAAGAATTAGGTGGTGAGCAAAGATGGGTTCTTGGTTCAGGTTAGTAGTTGGTATACCATAACAAACTGGCAGATTTACTAGTTTCCAATACAAAAATTAAATAATTCTTAGAAAATAAAATACAACTCCGATTTAGGTTTATGATAGCTCGTTAGAAAGCCTAGGATGCTACTTTTCAAATATGCAAACCAATTCATAAAATTCATTTTAATTTAATCTTAGAATTTCAAGAAATAACCACTGCCCATAGAGGTATTATAAAGTTTAACAATATAAATTTTCTGTCTAGGGCATATACACTTAGACTTCATACATATGCTCCAAAATAGCAACAAACATATACTTAGGTTTAAGAACGCAAATTTGAATAATCCTTTAGTATAAAAGAAAATTTATAAATGAAAGACTAAATTTGTTCATAAGATTCTAACCTCGGATTATGGTTAGTTGGAAGCTTGAAATGGCTTCAAAACAGGTTCCTTTAGTTCGGTATGACTGAAATTCTTGCTCAAATGGAGGTGATGGTGGCTGATTTTTATGGCTGCCTTGAAGAAGTTCTCTAAGTATTTTGCTTCAGCAAAGAAATGAGAAGAAGAGTGTGGGAACCGTGGAAGAAAAAGGAAGAAAAGATGAAGTCTTTGAAAAGAAGTGATAGAAACAATTATAGAGGAGACATGTTGAAGCATGTCACGGAGGAAATAAAGAAAATGAGAGTAGTTGGAAAAGATATCCTTATGTCTCATCTAAAGACTTTAACACATATAATGCCAATATGACATTTTTGAGATTTATTAGAAGTTCTAAGGCTTTTTAGTAATCATACTAAATAAATATAGGAGAATTTTAGAAAATTTAAAAATAGATAAAAATAAATATTATAAAATAAATTTAAATGAAGCAATTTTTTTTTATACATTAAAAATTAATTTAATTACCTCAATACCCGTTAGAAGAATAACGGGTGTCACAACCTTCTAGTGCATCTTGTCTTGATTTCTCTTCCTGCACAATTCAGCCAATTCAAGATCAGTTACAACTGCCAGAAAGAGAAATGGACTCTTAATGAGTTAATTTCTTATTGTGTGCAAGAGGAAGAAAGACTGAAGCAAGAGAAGACTGAAAGTGCTCACTTGGCTAGCACCTCTAAGGACAGGAAGAAGAAAGAAAGAAAAGTAATGAAACTGCTAAAGGTCCAACACAAAAGAAACAAGATAAGGATAAAAATGATGGAAATGTTGCTTGTTTCTTTTGTGGCAAACCTGGACATATGAAGAAGGTCTGCACCAAGTATCATGCTTGGCGTGCAAAGAAAGGTAAGCTTCTTAATTTGGTTTGTTCTGAGGTTAATCTAACTTTAGTGCCAAGACACACTTGGTGGATTGATTCAGGTGCCATTACTCATATAAGTGTGTCTATGCAGGGTTGCCTAAGCTACCGAAAGCCAATTGATGCTGAAAGATTCATCTATGTGGGAGATGGCAAATCGATAGAAGTTGAAGCAATAGGGCACTTTAGATTATTATTAAGTTTCGGTTATTATTTGAATTTGAAAGACACTTTTATTGTACCGTCGTTTAGGCAGAATTTAATTTCTATTTCTACTTTGGACAAATCTAGATACTACTGTTTATTTGAAAATAGTTAGTTTAGTCTTTCCTTAAATTCAAATGTTATTGGTACCGGTTCTTTATCATTTCAAGATAACCTATATTTGCTTGATACAGTTGCTTCTTATAATGAAACCTTGCATGTTAGTTCTCGTGGCATAAAATGTAAATTAACCGATGAGAATTCTACTATATTATGGCATAAGCGATTGGGACATATTTCAAGAAAAAGGATAGAAAGACTTGTGTCAGATGGAATTCTTAATTTGCAAACCATCTTCTTTGGGTCTCCTGACTCAAAGTTTTCTGGCTGTACCATATAGATCGTTTCATCAATGTCACCATTTAGAAGCATCGTCTTAACATCCATCTGATGTAGCTCAAGATCAAAATGCGCTACAAGTGCCATAATTGTCCTAAAAGAGTCTTTTGTTGAAACCAGAGAGAAAGTCTCTTTATAATCAATGCCTTCCTTTTGAGTAAAGCCCTTAGCAACAAGACGAGCTTTATATCGCTCTACATCACCCTTTGAATTCCTCTTGGTTTTAAATAACCATTTACAACCAATGGGCTTCGCACCTTCAGGTAATGAAACGAGATCCCAAACATCATTTTCCTTCATAGACTTTATCTCATATTTCATGGCATCCATCCACTTTGAGAGTTCAAACTATGCATGGCTTGACGGATCAGGTGGTGAGTACTGTGGTAGATATGACAGATCAGGTGAACAACGTCCAGGACCTTTTGCTAAATTCCTAGAGGAATGCGGGATAGTCCCTCAATATACTATGCCAGGTTCACCTAGCATGAATGGTGTAGCTGAGAGACGAAACTGGACACTTAAGGACATGGTGAGGAGTATGATTTGTCATTCCACCTTACCTGAATCCCTCTGGGGTGAAGCACTAAAGACTGCAGCTTACATTCTCAACAGAGTACCAACAAAAGCAGTAGCTAAAACACCTTATGAGCTTTGGACTAGAAAAAGGCCTAGTCTGAAGCATTTACATACTTGGGGTTGTCAAGTAGAAGCAAGGCCTTATAGGCTCAATGAAAGGAAATTGGACTCCAAGACAATGAGCTGCTATTTCATTGGTTACTTTGAACGGTCAAGGGGTTACAAATTTTATGATCCCACTACTAAGGCTATTTTTGAGACAGGAATTGCAACATTCTTTGAGGATGTTGAGTTTGGGGGGAGAGATAAGGTTAGAGACTTTGTCTTTGAGGATGAATTTGATCTTGTTCCTCTTGTACAAGAGGGATTGGTTCCTATTCCTACAATTGCTTTTGATAATGTTCAGGCTTCTATCCCTGACATTGATCAAGTTGCATATCAAGAACAACCAGACATAGTCGTTCAACCCCTTCAGGTACAAACTCAACAACCTCAAGAACCAGAACCTCAGGAACTTGTGTCATTAAGGAGATCCACTAGAGAGAGGAGAAGTGCTATTCCAGATGATTACATAGTATTTCTCTAAGAACATGAGGAAAGTGTTGGATTGAAGGATGATGATCCAATCAATGTCCGTCAAGCCATGCATAGTTTGAACTTTCAAAAGTGGATGGATGCCATGAAAGATGAGATAAAGTCTATGAAGGACAATGACGTTTGAGATCTCATTCCATTACCTGAAGGTGCGAAGCCAATTGGTTGTAAATGGATATTTAAAACCAAGAGGGATTCAAAGGGTGATGTAGAGCGATATAAAGCTCGTCTTGTTACTAAGGGCTTTACTCAAAAGGAAGGCATTGATTATAAAGAGACTTTCTTTCTGGTTTCAACGAAAGACTCTTTTAGGACAATTATGGCACTTGTAGCACATTTTGATCTTGAGCTACAATAGATGGATGTTAAGATGGCGTTTCTAAATGGTGACATTGATGAAACGATCTATATGGTGCAGCTAGAAAACTTTGAGTCAGGAGACCCGAAGAAGATGGTTTGCAAATTAAAGAAATCCATCTATGGGCTTAAGCAAGCTTCTCGTCAATGGTATTACAAATTTCATCAAGTGATAGTCTCATTCGGTTTCGAGATGAACACTGTAGATGACTGTGTATACCATAAGTTCAGTGGGAGTAAGTGTATCCTCCTGGTATTGCATGTTGACGATATACTGCTTGCCACCAATGATATAGGCTTATTGCACGAAACCAAGAGATTTCTATCAAAGAAATTTGAAATGAAAGATCTTGGTGATGCCTCTTTTGTGTTGGGAATTAAAATACACCGAGATCGCTCTCAGGGTATACTTCGGTTATCACAAAAGAGCTATATTGAAAAGGTGCTTAAAAGATTTGGCATGCAGGATTGTAAATCAGGAGATACCCCTATGGCTAAAAGAGATAAGTTCAGTTTAAGTCAGTGTCCTAAGAACGACTTTGAGGTTAAGAAAATGGAAAAGATCCCATATGCATTAGCTGTTGGGAGTCTAATGTATGCTCAAGTTTGTACTCGTCCAGATATAGCATACTTGTTGGATTGTTGGGCAGATATTTGAGTAACCCTGGAATGGATCATTGGAAAGCAGCCAAACGGGTTATGCGATATTTACAGAGAACAAAAGATCACATGCTTACATATAGAAGGTCAGACCAACTCGAGATCATTGGTTATTCGGATTCAGATTTTGCTGGATGTCAAGATAGTCGTCGATCCACTTCGGGCTATATTTTTTTGCTTACTGCAGGAGCTATTTCTTGGAGGAGTGCTAAGCAGTCACTCATAGCTTCTTCCACTATGGAGGCAGAATTTATAGCATGTTATGAGGCATCCAATCATGGAATATGGCTGCAAAACTTTGTCACTGGGCTACGGATTGTGAAAAGTATAGAAAGACCACTTAAGTTGTTTTGTGACAATAAATCTGCAGTCTTATATTCCAACAACAACATGAGCTTTTCAAAGTCAAAGCATATAGAGATTAAGTTTCTTGTTGTTAAAGAAAGAGTTCAGAGTGGTCAGGTGTCTATAGAGCATATTGATACAAACTCCATGATAGCGGATCCGCTTACAAAAGGGCTTTCACCCAAGGTCTTTCATGAGCACACTGCTCACATGGGTGTTCAGTTATTTGATGATATGCAGTTTTAGTAGGAGTTTGTATTTGAATGCTAATTTTTTTTATATAGACATTGTGTGTTTGTATATATTTTCTGTAGAAATAAAGAATACAATTTACTTACACTCTGATTTTGATACAGTTTTGATCTCATTGAGGTATAAGGTAGGACCAGTTGAAAATAGACATGTTTAGATCACTTTGCATGTAATTTCCATGCTACACATCCATACTTGATCTATGTCATTTGGTTATATCGATATGTGTGATCATTGATGGGTCTAGTTACGTTATATTTGTGACAAAGACAGCTTTGGTCCTATGTTGGTATGATCAGTGGACAAGATTGTTTAGGAATACCCTTATATGTGATAGCAAAAGTTGAACTCATTAAGGTAAACACATTTTTTGCAAAGAAACATATATGACCCAAGTGGGAGATTGTTGGGAATTAATTTTTCATGTGGGCCTACATATGTATTTAAATGTGTTGTATAATGCTATCTTAAGGTAAAACCTAAATTAAAGTGATATAATTAAGATAAAGTTGAAAGGCTTTTGGGTATTAATATAAAGTATGGGTTATTATTATTATTAATATATGTGTAGATACTAATTTGTAATTTTCAGATTTTATGATGGGCAAAACTGAAAATACATTAAAATAACTAAAGTTATTTATTCTGATTATGGTCTCCAATCCATGCGTACGTATTTTTCTCCTTCTGTTTTCTCTGATATCTTATCTTCAAAGAAAATCTCAAGGAATACGTATTGGATTGGAAGGCAATAACCCAAATTGATCCATAATCATGAATCAAGGTACGCTTCTGCAATTTAGAATTATTCCTTTCAATGATTTAACATGAACAATCTTAATAGAATTTTGGTTTGATTTGGTTATTAACACCTTGGCCTATCATTTTATTTTTGTATTTTTTTGGAATAGGAATTTGGCGATCTTTTATGTTTTTGCAGGCGACCACAAGAAGGAATGATAAAGAGGAGAGCTTTATGACTAGAGTATCTCAACAAAATATGTATGCGTGTAAGATCATCAATTTGCAAAATATATGTTCACAATCACCGCTCTATTTTTTTGTTTTTGTTTTTTTATCTAGGTGGTTATCTGGTGTCCCTGGTCGTTTTTGATTGAATCCCAGAAAATATGCAGGAAGAAAGGTACTAACATACTTAGTCTCTGGTTTGAGATAGGTCTCATTTTGTTAGTACTTAAATTCAACCTAAGTCTTCTCTCTATTTCCGTTGTTTCTTAGCAACCCAATTAAGAAATCAGGTTCCTTTCTTTATTTAGTAGCTTGATATATATATATATATATATATATGTTATATATATATAAACCTTTGGCGCAGACTTATAAAGCAATTGGATCAGAGGACCTATCTTGAACTTACTTACCTCTTGAATAAGTTTTTATCTTTTAGTTGTTCTATTGCTTGTGGAAGTTTTCAATTGCTGTATATGATCCTGTGGGTTAGCGGGGTGTGCTATGTTACCTGCTGCTAAAAATTGGAGAAATAAGAAAAACAAAGAATATAATCTCTATGCAAGACATACCCCTTATTACAGTGGTGATCATGTTTTTACTCTTCTTCGCTCTTACTGCTGTTGTTGGAGCGTTGTGTGCTCTGCTCCATGGTGGGTCAAATAAAGGTAATATCTCATTTTCATGATTGTTAGTGTTAAATTCTAAGAATTGTAAGTGAACTTAAAGTCCTTTATGCACAAGAGGTATAAGTGTTTGCTGAATAAAGCTTATTCTTTCCGATCTTATAACATTCTCTCTATATCAGACCTTTTGTCCCTCGGAAAAGAAGGCTTATTTTCTTTGTGTTGTTTAATATAGGCTTGGCTTGTCCTTAATGAGATTGGAATTGTTCACAATAGTAGATAGAATTCATTGAAGTTACAATGAGCATGAGATTTTGCTTATGTCTAGTTGTTGATTTAATAGACAAACTAAAAATATGTTATAATTCTTCTAATTCGAGTTCTTTGACTTCATTCGCCAGGAAGGAAAACATGTTACGTTTATTCATTGTGTGCACAGAACTATGACCCATGAGCAAACAACGTATAAAAAACTGGCAAAGAAAGTATTCTTAATTGTTAGTTCCGATCCTCTTGTTATGGCAATTTCCCACCACTATTTATATTATTTTTAAAATGAATTCAAACTCTAGCAAATCACAATTCTGCATAAAGAACTTGTCAACTGTATGCTAGTAGCTTTACTTTGGTGCTAAAGATATTATGGCCAAGATTGATGAGTAATGTCTTCATGGACAGTAATTCTTATGCGTCTATCCGATGCCATTTATAGGTTGGTGTTCGTATCATCCAAAATGTTTCTTTAAAAGTAGATATGTATAGTATAAAAAGGTTGTCGTATCTATAAGAAGTGAGAATTTAAAAGATTGACAATTTAACGGTTGAAAAGGCAATAGTGATTTTATCAAGATTTTAAAGAAAAAAATATTTTTAACAATTTTAAATAAGATTTTAAAACATAAAATTAAAATAGTAAAGTTTTGAGAATTTCTTGTATGTTTTGCAACTGACATGAAATTTTAACTCTAAATAATAATTATCTAAAACATTTGATTTATTATGCCTTTTCTCATTAATTTTAAGCAGTTTTACTAGTTTTATAAGTTAACATAAAATGACAATATAGCATGCTATAATGCAGCAAGGGTTTTCCTATAAAACTTAGCAAAATAATCATCTCTTACTAATGATTTGTTACGCTAATTATGAAAATTATAACTTTTGTCATTACAATTATAATTAACATAAATTTAAGATAAAAAAGATAACAACAAAATGAAATTATTATATTTAAAGGGAATAAATTATTGTGTTAATTTCGGTAGCATCTTGTCTTATTAAATGATTTAAGAATATATTATGCCATCTCTGTCGACAATAAATCGAGCATTACTAAGCATTTACTGTGTCAGTCCATGTCTATAAAGTAGCAAAACTTAATTTAATATACAAGCATGATTTTAGTATTATTAATATTAATTATGCAACACAATAAAATTACATAAAAAAAACATGAATGAATTTATGCAAGAATTGGACAGCATAACAACATTAATAATAATAATTAAGAACATAGAAATATAATTTATTCTATAAAAAATATAAGTATTACAACACAGATATAGAATACTATGCACATACTCTTTGTACTAATTTAAATATTATTTTATTATTTTATTATTTTTAGTAAGATCGTATAAATACTATAACAGTATCTCCTCTCTAAAAAGGTACTGAGTAGAGGCTTAGCAGTGGAACAAGAAGAAGAGGGAAAAGAAGGGCCGAAAGGCCCCTCAGGATGGGTGAAGCATGAAGGGAGAAGGAAGGTTTATATAGGGGATTTTTTTACTATTCACCACCCTTATTATTATTATTTTATTTATTTATTTTTATTTTTTCATTATTATTTATTATTTATTTTTCTTTTTCTCTTGGATTGCCCCTTGAATCAGCGAAGAGGTGATTATAAAAAAAAATCTTGTTTATTCTCCGTGTGTTTCATGGCCGTAAATTTTACTTTGTAATCCAGTGTGATGCAGCAGAAGGATGGACGCGTGGAGGTCCTCAGATTGGTTGACTGGGACCGGAGCTGCACCTAGGATTGGGTCAACACGCTGCAAAGTAAACGAAGCTCCTCTCAATCGTTAGATTTGTCAAAATACACACATTAGATGGCAGATGAAGCTCGCGCAGGTGGAATCATTTGTACACGATACGCAGCTGACTCTGAGATCCCTGACACGCTACAATGACACATGGACGATCCAGATCATTTCGGTGGCATGATTAGATGGCTCATAGCTTGCCACGTTTCTTTCTTTTAATTTCAAATTTCCTTTTTTTCTTTCATTTCTTGTACATTTGAGGTCTTTTTTTTGCCTCTTTTCACATTGTTTTACTTCTTCTTTTTTCTTCAGATTTTAAATCTAAAATTGACAAACTTAAAATCAATTATTTTACAAAAAAATATTTACAATAATTATTAAAAATATTTATTTTACAATAAAAATACAAAAATAATTACAAACTTTTAAAATTTCTAGTCTCTTTCGGTTTGATACATATGTGATTTTTAAGACTCAAAAATATTTTAAGAAATTACTAAAAATATAATAGAATATATTTACAAAATAAAAATTTATTTTCAAGTACTTTGAAACTCAAAATAAAATCACACAACATTATTTTTACAGTTTTAATTATTTACAATCCAAAGATATATTTAACACACCGAAACAACTCTAAAAATTACCAAAAATATTATTAAATATAAAAATACACTAAAAATACATTTTTAAGTATATTTATACACTAAGACACAAAAATACTTATTAACACAAAAATACTATTAATTAGAGGATTTAATGAAAAATAAAAGCATAAAGAAATAATGTAAGCCTTGTAAAATATACACTTTTATAGTCTCATCAGTAGCTGTTCTGGAGAAGGCTGAGCTATCTGATGAGTTTATTGTTAAGAGAAAGCATCACTAGATGTTGCTTTCCAAAATACTAGTGATTTAAAATATAATGCATTTAGTGATATAGAATAAAACTCTGAAATTTTCTATTCTAAGTATAGAACTAGCAAGAAAAAACTAAATATTTATCACAGGGCAATGAGATCTTTTACCTGTCCTAATTAATATATCTAAGATGGCTGGGTACCTAGTACAGTAGAGGGAGTTGTTGGAAACAAAGTGCGCAGCGAAATTTTAAAAAATTTCATCAGAGTATTTTCCAAAATACAAGTTTGACATGTTATATGTATAAATTAAACAGATCTTACTAACCTCAGTGTGCCGAAGAACCTCCACGACCTGTGTAGAGAAGTAAAGTTCCAGAAGAGCCTCAACCAACTGGTCTTCTTTGCTATTCTCTATCCACAACCGGAGTGAGTGTGGGCTCACACGTACAGCTCTTCCACCGATGACTCTCCTTCCAACCAACAGAGAGAACCCAAAGCTAGTGTTCGTGATTTGTGAACAAAAGCTCTCAGGGAGTTTTCAGATGCTCACTAGAAGAGTATCACTCTTAATCTCTCAAATTGATCTGAGTAAATCATTAGACTCACTCCCTTTTTATACCTATTGGTCCTAGGGTCAGTCCATATCAGATTAGGTCTCAAAAAATCGAAACAGAATCAAGTTCGGATCAATATCTGATAAGATCCGCGTGAAAACGCGTAATCTTAACTGTCGTCGGTCGGCAGGCCGAACTTTCTGATAGGCAGGCCGAACAGGCCAGTTCAGCAGGCCGAACACGTCATCCGGCAGGCCGAACTGCCGAGAAAAAATCTCCGCGAATCTTTTATTTTCCACCCGAGATTCTAAAGGATAAAGTCTCAGTTTTGATTCAAATAGCCCAATAGAAAAGATATCTGATCAAAACAAACTTTATCAAGATAATCTCTAAGAAATAAATCAATTCACAATAATTTTACAAGTTTATCTTGTTCTAATTGTCCAAAATTAAAACAACCGATAAATAGACAAGAATTACCCGAACGCAATAATTCAACAGGTTCATCTTGAACTAATTTCTTACATAATTAATTCAACCGATAAACAGACATGAATTATTTGATTCTTATAAATTTTAAACCAATCTGATAAATCCGACATAAGTCACCAATTATTGGAAAAGCACGCCGTGTCGTTACAGGATTTTGTGAGCTAGCAAAGGGGACCAAAATGGACCTATAAAGTTCAAGTTCATGATAATTATGAAGCCCAATATCCCAGATATATATTTCACAATTATCAACTCCAACGCTACTCCACTAAAAGCTTGGAGCTGCACTCTCAAACTTTATAGAATTACGAAGCTCGTGTAGCTAAGTCTCCATGACATATCATAGTGTATCGCATCCCCATATGATCATCCATAATCGGCTTAAGGACAAATTCTGTCTTACCTTCTCGATTATTTTTATCTTACGTTCCATTGTCTCACCATTAGAAAACTTACCATCCAAAGATAGTATACCATTCGGTTACACCTATGTATCCAAATGGTTGAGCGCTCCAGTTTTCCAATTACAGGACAACGCATATAAGAGGATATCATTACTCCTAAAGAGGAGCTATGGATTCCATATCTATGAATAACAAGTCTACACTATCAAGAGTCATGCCTCCAACGTACCGGCATGCATGCCACTATAGAAATGTGGGAGTCACCCATTGGTACATCAAAAGACACAAGTCGAGACAACGGGCCCATTATTCATCTTAGGATTAAGATACAATACAAATGATTGTCTAAAGTGAATCGATTTGCCAAGACAGAATTATTAATCCAAATCAATTCACTTTAAGTCCCGATCCAACACATCGTCACATTTGACAACGTGCCAATGTTTCTATTCATGGAGTCCAACTCCGATGATCAAGACAAACCATCTCCCAAAAGGGATAAAGGCAACATAACAATCTTTACATGAATAAAGCGCCCAATTTTATTCTCTCGATTGCGGATCATATGTTTTAGACCGTCACCCTAAGAATTGTGTCTTCCACATAATCATCCCATCATATGCCCAATTCTTAAGGTTTAGACTGACAGTCTCAGACTACTGTTTGCTTATCATACATTCAACAAATATGAACGTAAAGAGGACAAAATTTGGTATATTTATAAATGAATAAATTCTTTATTAATAAAAATGTCTCCAAAAACGTATTACATTTTTACTCCTTAGAGCATACATGTCTAACAGGAGTCCACAGAGGATCTTGATACACAGATAATGAAACCGCAACAGGTGCTCCATACTCTTTTAATAACTTGTTTTATGGTTAAATTGTCTTTTTAAAAAAATCATTTATTGCTTGAATTTAATTGGAGGATTACGTCAATTGTGATGCGAATCATTGCATGTAATTAGAACCTTTTCTTACATGCTTTTTTTTTGGCCCAACTATGTTGCTTTATAATCATATTAATGTGCATTGTCTTTGAAGTTCATACTATAGGGACAACAAGTTTAGTTCAGTCTTTGTTTCAAATGCTTCTTCTTGATTTCATGTTCTTGTTTCTATATCTGATTTCTTATTTCTTAGCTGATCTTTCATTGCCACTTCAAAGTTTATAGCATTTTTGGTTCTTTTTTTTTTTCAATATTGAAATTATAGTAAATTTTCTTTAGCTTCTTACGATTTTTCATCATAAAGTGTTTCTTCGAGTTGGCCAAAAACTTTTATTTTTTGGCCCCATAAATTGCAAGCTTGTTAACAATTGAAATTAGGGTTTCTTCATAATTTTTTCTTAGTAATCGGGCTGTAAACATTTTCCTAGCTGCCAATGCATTGCCTGTTGATCAACCAACACAAAAAAAGACTGAAAAAAGATAGATGATGCAGTTAACATCTTGATATAGTCAGAGTTTAGGCTCTTCAAATCTTTTGGCCTGAGCTCTCCCACATTTTAATCACTAATTGTGAGATCTAATGTCATTAGTTAATCAAAGAGGAGTAATCAGTTGAAATACTTGGTCTTAATCTTGCCCTAAGCCCTAGATTATTTAACGCCCATCAATCTCCGCTTCAGGTGAATTGTTGTGTTTCTGTTTTCTTCAATCTTCCTGATCAATTTGGTTTGCAGTCCTCAATTATTTGTAATTAAGGCTGTTGTTTTGTGCAAATTCTGAAGAATTGGTTGATGAATTTATTATTTTTAATTTTATGCTTGGATTGTTTCTTGTGATTGGTCTCGCAAACTGCACTGGATGACAACTTATTTTTGTTTTTCCAAAATTTTGATTCTTCCACATGATACCTTAAGTTTAAAGACGTGGCTGGTCAACGTTGAACACCTCCAAGGAAAATGCAAGGAATGTGAAAAGAGGGAAAAAGAGTATGGAAGGAACTTAACTCAATCCTGTAGGAGTCATACGCCTAAAAGGTTGATATTTCACTAGTAAAACAGTTGAGTGTGGCATTTTTTGGGGGGAAGTGTGACAACTTTATGCTTTGATGAATAGTAAGTTAATATGACAGTTTTTTTTTTCCTAATTTCCCCAATGAAATAAGTTTTTTTAAATTCGTCTCTTTTATATGTTTATCCCCTAATTCATTTTTGGTGAAATTAATTAATAAATATTCAGTATTATATTCTTATAATTTTCTTTTCTTTTTTAGGGGAATTTCCTTTCTCTTCTCTTATTAATAAGTTGCATTTTTCAGTAAACTCTTAAGAAAAATAATAGATAAATAAAGGAAAACTTATTCTTTTAAAGGTTTACATCTATGGTTTGTTACTAAATTAAAATACTTTTAACATCTTTTACATAAAAAAAAACTCAACAGATTAACTCTTTACATACAAAGCACGTGCTTACTGTTGGAATTAAAATATGAAACGTAGCGGAAGGAACAGATCGTTGACAAACAAAAATTTTCTGAAAACTTTGTTCATCAGTGATGAGACTGTAAAAGTGTACATTTTCTAAGGCTTAAATCATTTGGTTACGCTTTTATTTCTCATTAAATCCTCTAATTAATAGCATTTTGTGTTAATAAATATTTTTGTGTCTTGGTGTGAAAATATGTTTAAAAATACGTTTAAAGTGTGTTTTTATGTTTTTAGTAATTATTGGAGTCATTTTAGTGTGTTAATAAGTGTCTAGTCTGTAAATAGTCAAAACTGTAAAAGTAATACGGTTATTTTATTTTGAGTTTTAGTGTGTTTGGTAGTGTGTTTTAAGTTTATAAATATGTCTTATTATATTTTTAGTAATTTTTAAAAATATTTCCAAGTTATAAAAATTATATATGTGCTCAACCGCTAGAGACTGAAGATTTTAGGAGTTTTTATCTATTTTTGTGTGTTTTATTTTAAAATAAATATTTTTAATAAATATTATGTTTGTAAAATAATTAATATTAGTGTGTTTGTGATTTTAGATTTGAAATCTAAAGTAAAAATGGAGCAAAACGACACCAAAACGGATAAAATCGGACATCAAATGCATCAAAAAGATAAAATAAAATTTGAATTTAAATTAAATGGGACACGTGGCATCATGAGAACCGTTCGATCACCTGCCAAATCAATCTCAGCCATCCGAGGAAGAGACACGTGTCAACACGTCATTCGGTGCGTCAGTGGAACCTCAAAGTGCGATCCACGTGTCGGGATATGATTGGCGCGTGCTTTACATGCGCCGACAAAGCTGAGCGTGTCCCAGAGGGTGCAGCAGGCTTGTCCGATCGAGTGCTGTCGTGTTCACATGCATCCGTTCTTTGAACCGTCAGATCTGAGTTCTTTGACTCATCCATCGGCCTAAAATCTTCATCCCACCTGGCCCAATTTACGAGCGTCTGGCAGCCGTTGGATCGAGCGATTAACGGCCACGATCAGTCCGTTTAAGTGTTGCCGTGTACCGCGAGGCAGAGAATCTCAAAGACAGATTTGCACTCTCACAAACGCGGATCAGCGTGAAAGAAGAAGGAAAATAATTCAAAATCGTCAACTTTCAACAGGAAATGACATTAATTATAAGTGGACGTTTGCAAAGCTGATTCGCTATAAATACCGAGGCTTTTACCTCAGTTGGGAGAGCCTCCTCGCAGCATAAAAATGCTGTTGTAATAATTATAGTCTAGTTTTTATTTTAGTTTTCAGTCTAGTTTCTTGTAAAATATTTTCTAGTTTATGTTGTAAAAATTATGTTTAATAATATCAATAGTACTTTATTAATTATGTCTTTCTAAATTTCTTTTTAGCTGAGGGGAGAGGGGGAAATTCTGGTAAAATTATCTTAAATATTTTTGGTTTTTTTCTTAGTTTTCTAAGTTGTTATAATGCCAAATTATTCTCTTAGAAAACCTAGAATTTCAATATTTTCTTAGCTAGAACTCTGCCAAAATCACGGTTCTGATTTATCGACGACATAGACTGGCACGGATAATGCTTGGGAGGACCTTGATTACTTGTAGACAGAGAATGGCTCGGTAAATGCTTAACTTACTATCTTGGTTGTTATTTTAGTTAAGTTATGTTGAAATGCTGCTTATTTATTAAGTTGAGTTTTTGCTGCATTATAGACATGGAATGGCACAGTAAATGCTTGGTAAATCTTGATTTATTGTCGACATAGGATGGCATAGTGTATACTTAAACCAACTAATAAATAAAAAGATAAACTAAAATATATTGAAAATAATTGTCAGAACAGAACCTTTGAACCTCAGCCCTGTTATTATTGTTGTTTTACTTCCATAAATTGTCGTTATTATTGTTGTTACTCTGCTTAAATTATTATTTGTATTTCTTGTTATTAAAGTTTCAAATTATCAAAATTTAAAGATGAAAAATGTTGTAAAAAAAATGTGTAAATATTGTAAATACATTCTGTGAATAATAAATATTAATCCTCAAATTTTTCAGTTTAAATAAAAAGAAAAAGTTAATATAATACATGTACTGGAACTAAATAAATCCTTCCTTGTGGGTTCGACCTCGGATTCACCGAGAAAATATTACTTGAGACAACCTTATACTTGAGGTTAGTTTAAAATGCGTAAATAGACGCGAGACCAAGTTTTTGGCGCCGTTGCCGGGGAAGGTATTGTTTTTAGTACAGTATAATATTGTGTAATATATTTTCTCTTTCTTTTTATTTTTCTTTTATATATTACTAACTTTTCTTTTCTTTTGTTAATATCTTCTGTTTTGCAGGTATTAAGTACTGTTCACGTAGAAATCTGCATGCATTTTCTGTAAGTTACTATTTGTGGTAGTTACTATTCACGTCACTATTTTAATATTCAAAAAAAATAAAAAAATATAATATATATATATATAAAAAAAATCATAAATCATAAAAAATCATAAAAATTTTATTTTCTCTCATTTCTTTTGTAAAATATTTATTTTGCTAGTTCTAGGTTTTTGCCTTAGAAATAAAACTTCATAAAATTTTAGATTAGGTTTTCTATAATACTTAATAAACAAATTGTGTTTTTATGAAAAGTATTTTTGAGAAAGTTTTGTTTGGGGACTGGTACTGGTTTGGAATTTTTTCCCATAACCGGTTCACTTTTCGAGATTCTCATAACACCAGTCATTCCTGAAACGCTATTCTGTCAAGGAGATTAGTTCTTAAGGAGCCTTAGCACCACCAATCTTTCCTGGGGGCATTCTTGAAAAATATAATTCGCAACTTCACAAAATCAATAAGGCAGATACTTTTCATTTACTACTCTACTCTCCCTGAGTGGAGAAAAGCTTAGTATTTGTCTATAAAATTTTGTAAATATTTAAATAATTTGTATGCAAGTTTGGTATCGTGAGTCTAATAGTCGTAGGTTAGTTAGGAAAAGTTTAGAATCACATTTCGTCTCTATTTTGTCTTCAAATTCACCAAAAATGGCTGATGATGAAAGTGTTCATAATGAAAATATTGATAATCAACAAATCATCAATCCTGTTGTTCGCTCAATGAGAGATTATTTGCAACCACCCCGTGAATCCACTCCATCATGTTTGGTTTTTCCTCTCAATGCTCATCACTTTAGGTTTAAACCTGGAATGATCAACTTGCTTCCCAATTTTCATGGCTTAGAATCTAAAAATCCATATCTGCACCTTAGAGAGTTTGAAGATGTTTGTGCTACCTTCACTGACCAAGAAGTTTCAAATGAAATTGTTAAGCTTAAGCTTTTTCCTTTTTCTTTAAAAGACAAAGCTAAAACTTGGCTTACTTCTTTAAAACCTAGGTCAATAGGTACATGGCAAGAAATGCAAACTGAGTTTCTGAAAAAATTCTTTCCAACACATAAGACCAATGCTTTGAAAAAACAAAATCAAAATTTTTCCCAAAATACAAAAGAAGTTTATTTCCAAAGCCGGGAACGATTTAAAGATTTGTTGAATTCTTGCCCACATCATGGTTTTGAAAAATGGCGTTACATTAGTTTTTTTTATGAAGGCTTAACTCCTGAAACCCGTCAATTTGTTGAAACAATTTGTAATGGAGAATTCCTTGATAAAGAACCTGATGAAGCGTTGATTTCCTTGATAATTTGGCTGATAACTCTCAATACTGGCAACATAGTAATTCCGAAGGCTCAATTAGATCTAATCTTGCTAATGCTCAAAGAGGTGTCCATCAACTTAGTCAAGAAAATGATCTAAGTGTTAGAATTGCATGTTTGACTAAAAGATTGAAGCCATGGAACGAAGGAATGTCCAAGAGCCAAAAATTGAAATTTTGTGTAATGTTTGCCAAACTCTAGGACACTCAACCTATAAATGCCCAATTTTTAAGGAAGAGTCCCATGAATCGGTGAATTACACAAATCAATTGGACCCACCTAGAAAGCCATTTCCATCCCCACATTCTGACACATACAATTCACAATGGAAAAACCATCCCAATTTTAGTTGGAGAAATGATCAACCACAACAGAAATATCAACCACCACCACCATTTCCACCACAAAACTCTCAAGGCCGACCACCATTTCCGTCAAATTCTCAAAATTTTCAAAGGCCTCCACAAAATTTTTCTGAAAATCTCCATTCTTGAGTCAAAACTCTTGAAGACACTTTGCAAACTTTCATTCAAGCTCAAAAATCATTCATTCAAAAACAGGAAGTTCATAACACTCGCACTTCTCAAGACATTCATGAAATTAAAGAATCCATTTCTAAACTCACTTCTTCTCTTCGCATTCAAGAAAAAGGCAAATTTCCTGCTCAACCTATACATTATCCATCTACAAATGAAATTGCCTCTTCTAGTTCGCAGGCACAACAAGAAACTGTTAATTTTGTTACAACTCTTCGAAGTGGAAAAACTGTTGATAAAACTAATCTTTTAAAAGATCAGAACGTTAATTCAACTTTGAAAAGTGGTGATAAAATTAATAGTGATGAGGAAAATTTTGAAAAAGAAAAGAGTGTTTCAAAAGAGAAATTTGTTCCAAAGATTCCATTTCCTCAAGCTTTGCTTTCAAAAGAGAAGTTTGACAAAAATGCTGAAATTTTTGAACTGTTCAAACAAGTCAAAATTAACATTCCACTTTTAGATGCAATCAAACAAGTCTCATCTTATGCGAAATTTTTGAAAGATTGTTGTACAATTAAAAGAAAGCATAATGTGACTAAAACTGCATTTTTAGCTGAGAATGTTAGTTCCATCATTCAACATGATTCATCATTGAAATACAAAGATCCTGGTTGTCCCACAATTTCTTGCATCATTGAAAATACTCAAATTAAACATGCTTTGTTAGACCTTGGTGCTAGTGTCAACCTCTTACCTTATTCTGTTTATCAGCAATTAGGTCTAGGTGAACTAAAGCCAACTTCTGTCACACTTCAACTAGCTGATCGATCTGTAAAAATTCCAAGAGGTGTTGTCAAGGATGTGTTAGTCCAAATTGATAAATTTTACTACCCAGTGGATTTCATTGTTTTGGATACACAACCTATCACAAATTCAAATGTTCAAATTCCTGTCATTTTAGGTCGTCCATTTCTTGCAACTTCTAATGCTTTGATTAATTGTAGAAATGGAATACTAAAATTGTCTTTTGGGAATATGACTTCAGAATTCAACATTTTTAACATGGCACAATCACCCTCTGGAAAGTGTGAAGTGAATTTTGTTGAGAGCAATACTTCAGGAACGTTTGTTGATCCCTTGGCTGATTTGGCTAATTCTTTTGATTCGAATGTTCCACCCAAGGTTGATAACCATCCTGTGAATGTTTCTGACCAATCTCTTGAAGCAAACATTTCAAATTTTGAGACTAAATGTGAAAATGAAGTTTTTGAAGAAGAACCTGAGGATGTGGTGATGGGTGACACTATAGGTGACACTATGGATGACCTCATGTATGATCTCATGGATGAAGAAGAATTTCAGTAAAGATTCTTTGCAGCTGCTGGCAACTTAACTTTTTGGGAGTGCTATCTTTTGGGAAGGTTTAGAGCAACTCTTCCAACAGTCATCAACATTGACGATTCTGACTCTGAACCAGAAACTGAAATCATAGTTATAGATTAATGTTTGTATTACCTTTATGTTTTTTTTTTTTGTATTTGTCTGTTGTATTTTTATTTTCTTTATTTTTCCTAAAAATCAAAAAAATAATTTCAAAAATTAATTAAAATGGTAGAAATTATGGAGGTTATAATCAGCGCGATTAGTTGGTATTTTTGTATCAATGGCCTCTAGAAATGCATTTTAATGAAATAATTTTCAATGAATTTTTTTGAATTTTAGATCTTTATAAAAAAAAAACTCAAAAACACAAAAATATTTTCATGTCTGAGTAATCTGTTAGGTTACTTTTCTTTGGCCCATTTTAGTTCAGCCCATTACTCTCGCATGCGTCTGAATAGTCTCCCCCGTGTCAGAACAGAAGTCTACCCCTTGTCTATAAAATATGTTACTGTGCATCCAAGCTCATAAATCTTTGTTCTTTCTCTCTCTAAATTTCATGTTCTCTCTCTCAAATTCTCTCTGTCTTCTCACTAAAATTCTGAGAAATTCTTCAAAACTCTTTCAAAGACTCTTCAATCTCCTTTTCTTCTGCTTCCACAAAAATCTTCACAATTCTCTCTCGAACTTTCTCTTAAAGCTTTCAATTCACTCTCAAGAATCTCAATTTCTCAATCATGCATTCAAAATATGAGCACTTAAAGAAGTATTTCCCTTCACTTTCTCAAAGAGAAATCAGAAAGAAGTACAAAACTAGAGTCACTTGTCTTTGGGTACTTTCACGTTTTAAGCTTCCTACTGATATTAAGATGTACATAGAAGGTCTTGCTCGTTCAAGTGATGTAAACAATGTAGGTTTGCCTGGTATGGGTACAAGTCTGTGTGCTAGAAAAAGAAGAGCTCGTCGTATGGAGTCAAAATGTCATAAATGTTCTCGTCAAACTTGTTCTGGAAAATGTCCCTCACCTAGTTTCGTATCTAGAAATAGGGAAGATAAAATTCAGTTCTGTAAAAATGGTCTTAAGAATGAAAACTTAGAAGATCTCCGAGTTTCTCTTGAGTCCCATCCAAGTGGATAGGTCTAGGGGCTATGAAACAACTCTGGCCTCAATTTCATGAAGAAAAAGAACGTCTTGGGAATCTGAGGCTAAAAGACCCAATTGTTCAGTTTGCGAGAATGTTAGATGAAAAATAGACTCAAGATCCTTCTACTTCAGAACAAGGTCTATAAGGTATTTTTCTTTGTTTCTCTATGTGTTTATAAAAAAAAAAAATAAATAATAAAAAAAATATAAAAAAAATTGGTTGAAAATTTATTCGAGGTATGATCATAGTTTTAATGAAAAATCATCAAAATGGCTGAGTAATGGAATTTCTGGAAACGCGTTTTGATGAACAAAAGTTTTCTTCAACTCATTCTCGAATAAAATTTCATCAACAAAAAGATTTTTATTTTTGTGATTTGTACAGATGTTGTTTAATAATTGTGATAGTATTGTTTATCTTATAATAATAATATCTTGATTTTTCTTCTTTTATCAAATGCATAATTTTCTTCGGTAGGTATCTTATGTGTCAGATAAGTTTTGCTTCGAATTTTAAAATTTAGTCCCATTTGTCAAAAGTTACACAGTAAAGTCTAGTTTATCAAAAAGTTAATAGTGTTGTCAGGTACAAGTTGTCTACAGGTGTGTCACATTTATCTGTCCTTGTCTGTCATCACAGCTGTCTTTATTTAATTTTACCCAACGTTCTCTTTAGGTGTCTATAAAATCCTTTCAGTTCTTAAGTTTTTCTCAAAGCGAATTTATAAGATAGAGTCAGTCAAAAAAAAAAAAAAAGAGAGTCTTAGTCTTAGTTAATTATCATGGATTCCTCGTCCCACTCATCTTTAAAGTTCAATAATATCTGTGTGTTTTGTGGTTCAAAATCAGGGAAAGGCATTGATTACATAGAAACTGCATTTCATCTAGGCTATGTCTTGGCTACGAAAAAGATAACCTTGTCTATGGAGGAGGTAGTCTAGGTTTAATGGGTACTGTCTTTGCTGGAAGACGTTCTGGAGGTACTAGAGCTTTAGGTATTATTCTAGGTGTCCTTGCTCAAAGTCGTTTATGTGGTCCTACCATTGGTGTTGAAAAAATAGTTGCAGGTATGCCTGAGCCAATAAGAGGCATGGAGTTTGCTTCTGATGCTTTCATTGCCTTACCTGGAGGTTTGGGAACTCTGGAGGAACTTTTTGCCATTGCTACTTGGAAATTGTTAGGGCTACACTCTAACCTGTTGGTTTGTTAAATATAAATGGTTACTTTGACAGTTTACTTAGTTTTTTAGATCATGCTGTGGAACAAAAGTTTCTTGATGAGTCAGGAAGAAAGATTTTATCTTTGCCACTACTGTAAAAGAATTGCTTGAAAAAATGCACGTCATTGATCCTGAAACGGACACGGCAACATCAAAGTTCTGCGGAAAACGCAAACGAGATTGGGATCTTTCTCTCTAAACTCTACCTCTTTTAGTTTTACTTACAACATTGTTGTTTTTATCTTTGTTTATGTGTTTGTCTTTGAATAACCGCTCTGGTAAGTATATGTTGTTACTCTTCTTACTTAATCTTGTTAAACTTTGGAACAGTGTTCAATCTAGGTTGGGGGGAGAAGGTTGTGTCAATGTTGTTTTTCTTTTGTGATTGAATCTAGGACTAGTTTTAAAAACCAAGCGAAAAAAAAAGTGTGCTGTTTGTAAGACTTTAAGATTCATGTGTTCATAGGTCGAGATGGCTGAGTGAAGGTTTTGACCTGAAACGCCTCTCGATAATGGTCCGAAAATGAAGTCCTTTGTGTTTGTAAAATTATCATCTCTGCATTTTTCTTTTGTAGCATAAAAGTTTGAAGATGGCTGAGGTAAGGAGTATTATTATTCTTGAAACGCATCTTCACCTTGGTAAAAATAGCTGAGTAATGGAGTGACTAGCATTCTTGAAACGTGTTTCTACATGATTGTAAAAACTGTATGTTTGCATTGCATTTATAAAAAAAATAAAAAAATAAAATAAAATAAAAATATAAATCTAAAAATATTTTGGTGATTTGCCTCCTGTCCAATGACGATATCAAGATTATAGCATTTCCATGACTTAAGATAAATTTTATATATTATTTAAGTTTATGTTAGTTTCTTTAGTTTGCCATATGTTTAGGATGAAATTTTCCCAAAATTTGAACACTTAATCTTGCATTATGATTTGTTACATTAATTTAGAGACTTTTGATGTTAGTATAAATTGGTTTATTTTTATAAAATCTTATAACTTGTTTAAATCCCTCTTGAGGCGAAATCCTAGATAACACTAAATTATAGATATAATTTAGGCCATCTTTGGATCGTTTGAGCCTTTGAAGCTAACTTGTTTACATTCTATATCCCTAGTCACCTCATTCTGCTTAATGTTCTATTTTCTTTGGTACCCATATATTTAGCCTAGCCTTTTTAATAAATTCATAATTGTCACGCCCCAGAGTACGGGAGGTGACGTGGCGGAATGTTTAAGTTAATTAAAAGAGAATTTAATTAAAACCAATGGTTTAAGGATCAAATTACATGAGAAATAAGAAGATTTCCACCACATTTTGTAAAGAATTTATAAAAATTAAACGAGTAATAAAATTTAAATAAAAACCGCGAGTATAGGTTCCACAACCCACAACTTGTGCACACACATGGTTCTGACAATATCATAAATACAATTACAGTCCAAATACAAATAAAGTTAACTCTTACATGCCTTGATTAAATAATACAAAGTATAAATCAATTCTCCTATTGCTCCTGAGTTCGGTCCGAAGAATCCTCTCCAAACCTAAATGGGAAACCACCTAGAAGGGGGGAAAATTTAAAACAATAAAACGTGAGCGAAAGGCTCAGTAGGACTATGTTTAAAAAAAATAATTTAATTTAAAGAAGCAGTTCATTGTTAGGAGTACTCAAAAGAAAAATTAAATAAACAAATAAATAAATAAATACAAAATTTGAGTAGAGCCGTTCTGACACAGAACAGTCTACTCGTACAATCGAAAACACCATTTTTCTTTTACCTAGGCAAACCATGATATCACCACCATAGTGGCCCAGCTGGTTTCGGGACTTGCCCCCAAGGTCGATCGCTGCACGACCCCGATCTCTGATATGGCATCATGACTTAGTGTTTGTTATCATTATCATTTAAAACCCAATTACCGAGTGTTGTCAATTACGTTCATTATGAAGTTCATTTCATAATCACGGCATATTAAAATATAACCGATAAACCATTTTCAAACAAACCGTTGAAAACATTTTGATAGAAATCCTTTCAAAGCCAAATCATTTCAAAACCAGGCTATCAAAGAAATAGGATAGAAGTCCTACCTCAATACTCGTGGCCGGTGCCCCACACCGTAATCCCGGTCCGCTATACGTTAGCTCCACGGAACCACGAACGATCCTAGATACAAACTAAGTCGATCAATATCTAGTTCGAGACATTCTATGTACAGAAACCATTTCATGATGTCCTAGGTGCCATTTGTATCATTAAAATCATCCTATAAGGTTGGGGGTTTAAATCAAGGTTCAAACAGTGAGAACGGGTGAAAATCACAATTTTTCCATGCCCGGTCGGCCTGCCGGACGCCCTGCTTCTGCCTGCCGACCTGCACAGTTCGGCCTGCCGGAAGCAAGGTTCGGTCGCCGAACAATTTCCCAGGTTCGGCCTGCCGGTGGAAGAACACCGGCCTGCCTGATCTCACTTCGGCCTACCGAACACAGGCCGAACTGGGAAAACCAGAAAATCCCAGCCACGGGTTTCTCGATCCCCAAAATTCAAATCTGATCCTAACCTATTTTTTCTCAAATCCCAGGCATGAAAAACAATCATAGTTGATAGAAAAACATACTAGAACATGTTTGAACTCATTTAAACAAGATTTAAACTCAAAATCCTCAAAATCTGAAAATGAGAAAATGAGGGGAAAAATGAAAAATCTTGAATTCAATCCGTTTTCTTCAATCTAAGCTTAGATTCTAGTTTTTCTAAGTCCATTTAACTCAAATCCACGGTTTTCTAAGCTTAAACAACCCTAGATTTAAAAAATGCACAAATTGACAATTTTGGAAAAGTTTTAGAAATTTCAAAACTAACCTCGAATCGAAGCTTCAATCCGCGTCCCTCGTTGCCGAATCACGTCCCCGAGCTTCCTCCCCACTAACCCGAAGCTTGGATTCGAAATGGAGTTCAAAATTTTGAGAGAGATAGAGAGAGAGAGAGGCTGCCGAGAGATGTCAAGAGGAAGATAGAGAGATTGCGTGAGAGTGAGGAGAGAGAGAGAGAAGAAGAAATAAATAGAGAAAATCGCGGTGGGCGGTTACTATGCGAAAACCATGTGCCGCCACGGTTTTGTAAAACGGAGTATTTTTAACATTTACAAATTATGTGTTTTTTTAAAACTCAAAACATCATTTTAAAACAATAAGAATCATTTGAACGCATCAATTTAACAAAACAACAAAAATTCAAAAATCCAACCCAAAACCTAATTAATGTTACAAACGTAATTATGGCCCACTAATTCTCATTTATATTACATTAACATTAAATAAATTTCGGGCGTTACAACTCTCCACCCCTAAAAGAAATTTTGCCCTCGAAATTTACGACTCATTTCAAAAACAAAACAAATGCGGATACAATTCCCGCATACTCGACTCTATTCCCAAGTGGCTTCATCAACCCTATGATGCTGCCACACGACTTTTACCAACAGTATCTCGCGACGACGCAAAACCTAATTACTTTCGGTCGATGATCTGAATTGGCACTTCTTCGTACGTCGTATCTTCCTGAACCTGCACATCGCGGAACGAAACTATCTTGCCCTGCTCAGGTGGACACTTCCTAAGCATCGCCACATGGAACACATCATGCACACTGAGAAAAGTTCGGGCGGAAGATCAAGCCGATAAGCGACCACACCAAACACGCTGAGTGATCTTGAACGGCCCAATATACCCTCGGCGCGAGCTTCCCACTCACTCCGAACCGCATAGTTCCCTTACGAGGCGATACCCTCAAGAGAACGAAATCTCCAACCGCGAACTCTAAAGGTCTACGTCTCCTATCCGCGTAGCTCTTCTGCCGACTCTGAGTTTGCCCTCAACCGATCTCGAATCACCGTGACTTTCTCGTTGCTATCACAAATCTCATCCGGCCCAAGATAACTCTATCTTCAGGCTCGGACCAACACACAGGTGATCGACACGGTCGCCCATACAACGCCCTCAAATGGTGCCATACGATACTCACCTGATAACTATTGTTGTATGCGAACTTCGCCAAATGCAAACATTGCTTCCAATTCACGCCCGAAGTCCAATGCACAAGCACGCAACATATCCTCGAGAACCTAAATAACCCGGTCAGACTGCCCATCAATCTGAGGATGAAACGCCGTACTGAAGTTCAATCCGTACCTAAAGCCTCCTGAAAACTCCTCCAGTACTTAGCATTAAACCTGGTGTCTCGATCAGAGGTGATGACAAAGGAACTCCATGCAACCTCACAATGTTCTGCATATACAACTCCCCGAGAACCGTCCTAGAACACGTCGACCTAAATGGAATGAAATGCGCCGATTTCGTCAACCTGTCGACCACAACCCAAACTGCATCGTGCCGCTGCTCCGTCCCCGGCAAACCTGTGAGAAAATCCATCGTCACATGCTCCCATTTCCACCCTGAATAGGAAGCGGCTGAAGCTAACCTGCAGGCTTCTGATGCTCGGCTTTCACCTGAAGACCGGTCGAACACTTGGCCACGTACTCTCGAACATCTTTCTTCATACCTCTCCACCAATACTGCCTCTTCAAATCACGATACATCTGGTGCTCCCCGGATGAATAGCGAACTGAGACCTATGAGCTTCATCTAGAACGGCTTTCATCACCTCGACGATAAATGGAACTGCAAGACACTCCCAGAAAGTATAACGATCCATCTGCATGCACGCTCCATTCCTCGAACTGCTCCCCGTTCTGAATCCGTAACCAAATCCCCTGCAAATGCCGATCCTGCCACTGACTTTGCTTCAACCATCCGAACAAGAGCTGAGTCACTTCCACGTGATATAACGAAACTTGATCACCGTCTTCATGATACAACTAGCCGATACTCACTCACTGTCGCCATCCCTGCTCCAGTCCTCAAAAATCAAACAAGCTAGAATCCTTGAAGACTTCCTGCTTAGTGCGTCCGCGACCACATTAGCTTTCCCGGGATGATACTACAACGCGAAATCATAATCCTCCATGTACTCTACCCATTTGCGCTGCTCAGATTGAGATCCCTCTGAGTGAACAGATACCTCAAACTCTTGTGATCGGAGAAGACCTGAAACGACGCTCCATACAAGTAACACCTCCAAATCTTCAGCGCGTAGATCACCGCTGTAAGCTCTAAATCATGAGTAGGATAATTCCGCTGGTGAGGTCGTAGCTGTCTCGATCCGTACGCAACCACACGCCCAAGCTGCATCACACGCATCCAAGTCCACACCCTGAAGCATCTGCATAAACCTCATACGGCTCGTCACTGCTAGGAATAATGAACACTGGAGCTGAAGTCAACCGGTTCTTCAATTCCTGAAAAGCAAGCTCACAATCTTCATTCCACTCAAACCTGACATTTTTCTTCATTAATCTCGTCAACGAGCTGCAATCTTTGAAAAATCCTTACAAATTTCTTGTAATATCCAGCAAGGACCTAAGAAGCTACGAATCTCCGCTATATTCCTTGGTCGTTCCCATTCCATATAGCCTCAATCTTGGACGGATCCACTGAATACCATGCTCCGAGATAACATGACCCAGAAACTTGACCTCAGTTAACCAGAACTCACACTTTTCCCTCTTAGCATACAACTGGTGCTCCCGCAAAGTCTGAAGCACGATCCAAAGATGCTGCTCATGCTCCTCCCAAGTCCTAGAATACACAAGAATATCATCGATGAACACGATCATAGAACTGATCCAAATACGGCCTGAATATCCTGTTCATCAAATCCATGAAAGCTGCTGGAGCATTCGTCAACCCAAAAGACATAACCAGGAACTCAAAGTGCCCATACCGAGTCCTAAAAGCTGTCTTGGGAATATCCTCTTCCTTGATCCTGAGCTGATGATAACCTGAACGCAAATCAATCTTCGAGAAGTACCGCGAACCTCCCAACTGATCAAACAACTCATCAATCCTAGGCAAGGGATACTTATTCTTCACCGTAACACGATTTAGCTGTCGATAATCTACACATAACCTGAGAGTCCCATCGTGCTTCTTAGCGAACAAAACTGGTGCTCCCCACGAGATGTGCTGTTCCAAATATACCCCTTATCAGCAAGCTCCTGAAGTTGCTTCCTCAAGTCCTTCATTTCTATCGGCGCCATCCGATAAGGGTGCCATAGAAATCGGTGATGTCCCTGGAAACAACTCGATACCAAACTCAATCTCCCGATACGGTGGTATCCTGGTAACTCGTCGGGGAAAACATCCTCGAAATCATCAACCACCGGAATCGCTACACTGCCACTCGAAACCATAGGGCTCGCAATCCAGGTTGGCAAGAAAAGCACAACAACCTAGATTTCTTCGCCCTCCTAGACACGGACTTCATGAGACGCTCACTCATTAGCCAATCACCACTACCCTGGTAAGTGATTGACGTCCCCCTATCAGACACTAGGGTCACTTTTCTAAGTTGGCAGTCCATGACTGCACTATACCTGGACAACCAGTCCATCCCTAGAATTACATCATAGGAACTCATGGGAGTATAATCAAATCACTTTTCAAAATCTCATCCCCAATCTTTATTTTACAGGATTTACACATACAATTACACACACCCGCCCCAAGGGAGAAGTTATGACTAGGGGTTCATTAAACTCTTCTATCTCTAATCCCAAGGCATGTACAAAAGAACTCGAAATGAGAGAAGAGAGGCACGGTATCAAATAAAATGCGAGCTAAGGATCTGGAAACCAAAATCATACCATCGACAACCGCGTTATCAGTCTGAGAATCTGACCCTCCTGATGCCATTGCATGAACCTGCACTGGCGCCTTCCCTTTTCCTCTACCGACATTGCTACGTCCTGGATTACTCGGTCGATGCTGCTGAGATGGAGACGACTGCACACTACCGGTACTCGGCACTCGATACTGAGGAACACTGCACTGAAAATGCTGCGGCTGCTGTCCCGGTGCCGGATATGAGAATTGCTGAGGAGAGAACTACGGATACTGCAACTGCGGGTACTTGCGGAGGCGAAGGTAGGGTCTGAGGCTGAGGCTGAGATGACGACTGGCATCCTCCCCGGTCTGAGATCCAGACGAGCACTCCTAATCGGGCAATTCCTCTTGATATGTCCGGGCTAATGACAGAAATGACAATGAAAGCTGTAGGGATTGCTGCGCCCGCTGCCAGACGAACTACTGCTACCACTGGTTGCACCGCCTGCTTGCCTTTCCCCGGAGCTGGACGACTACTGGTGCTCTTCCTGCCACTCCTCTGCGGTCCTCCTAAAGCCTTGGCTCGGTCCTCACAATACTGCACATAATCATTTTCCACGGAGATCACCGACGACACAAGCTCTCCGAAACTCCTAAGCCGTAGAGCAACCAACTGCCGTCGAATAGGAGCCTTGAGCCCTTCTTGAAACTTAATACACTTTTCACGCTCCGATGCCACCGCTGATGGAGCAAACCTAGCCAATTCATTAAACTTTGCCTCATATTCCTGAACTGACAGATCACCCTGCTGCAACCTGTAGAACTCAGCTGCCTTCTGATCTCTATACCCCTACGGAATACCGATCATAGAACAGCTCCTCGAACTTGTCCCAACTGATATCACCACCGTGCTCCAGATGCTTAGTCTGCTTCCACCAGGTATTAGCGCCACCCTCGAGCTTATACGCCGCGAATTCCAGACGATACTCCTCAGGCACACCAAGAGTATCCAGATGCTTCAAGATCGAATCCAACCAATACTCTGCTAGCTGCGGATCTCCATTGCCATCAAAAGTCAGAATAGACGCCCGTCGAAATTCCTTAAAGTACGCATGCCGACTACCAACATCGGAATCTCCCGGTCTAGCCCTGGCTGCCATCTGCCAGAAAGCCGCAAACATAGACCTCATCATGCTTTCATCGTTCCCGAACTCGGCGGCAGTAGTCGAACGACGTCTAGGTGCCATTCTCTCACTTCTGAAAACAAAATTTGGACTGTCAGAGGTATTTCATTGTCAAACCTATGTGTGCACAATTCCAAGGTTCATAACCTTGAGCTCTGATACCATTCTGTCACGCCCCGGAGTACGGGAGGTGACATGGCAGAATGTTTAAGTTAATTATAAGAAAATTTAATTAAAACCAATGGTTTAAGGATCAAATTACATGAGAAATAAGAAGATTTCCACCACATTTTATAAAGAATTTATAAAAATTAAACGAGTAATAAAATTTAAATAAAAACTACGAGTGTGGGTTCCACAACCCACAACTTGTGAACACACATGGTTCTGACAATATCATAAATACAATTACAGTCCAAGTACAAATAAAGTTAACTCTTACATGCCTTGATTAAATAATACAAAATATAAATCAATTCTCCTATGCTCCTAAGTTCGGTCCGAAGAATCCTCTCCAAACCTAAATGGGAAACCACCTAGAAGGGGGGAAAATTTAAAACAATAAAACGTGAGCGAAAGGCTCAGTAGGACTATGTTTTAAAAAAAATAATTTAATTTAAAGAAGCAGTTCATTGTTAGGAGTACTCAAAAGAAAACTTAAATAAACAAATAATAAATAAATACAAAATTTGAGCAGAGCCGTTCTGACACAAACAGTCTACTCGTACAATCGAAAACACCATTTTTCTTTTACCTAGGCAAACCATGATATCACCACCGTAGTGGCCCAGCTGGGTTTCGGGACCTGCCCCCAAGGTCGATCGCTACACGACCCGATCTCTGATATGGCATCATGCCTTAGTGTTTGTTATCATTATCATTTAAAACCCAATTACCGAGTGTTGTCAATTACGTTCATTATGAAGTTCATTTCATAATCACGGCATATTAAAATATAACCGATAAAACCATTTTCAAACTGTTGAAAACAAAGTGCGCAGTGGAATTTTAAAAAAAATTTTCATCAGAGTATTTTCCAAAATACAAGTTTGACATGTTATATGTATAAATTAAACAGATCTTACTAACCTCAGTGTGCCGAAGAACCTCCGCGACCTGTGTAGAGAAGTAACGTTCCAGAAGAGCCTCAACCAACTGGTCTTCTTTGCTATTCTCTATCCACAACCGGAGTGAGTGTGGGCTCACACGTACAACTCTTCCACCGGTGACTCTCCTTCCAACCAATAGAGAGAACCCAAAGCTAGTGTTCGTGATTTGTGAACAAAAGCTCTCAGGGAGTTTTCAGATGCTCACTAGAAGAGTATCACTCTTAATCTCTCAAATTGATCTAAGTAAATCATTAGACTCACTCCCTTTTTATACCTATTGGTCCTAGGGTCAGTCCATATCAGATTAGGTCTCAAAAATCGAAACAGAATCAAGTTCGGATCAATATCTGATAAGATACGCGTGAAAACGCGTAATCTTAACTGTCGTCGGTCGGCATGCCGAACTTTCTGATAGTCAGGCCGAACAGGCCAGTTCGGCAGGCCGAACACGTCATCCGACAGGCCGAACTGCCAGAGAAAAAATCTCCGCAAATCTTTTATTTTCCACCCGAGATTCTAAAGGATAAAGTCTCAGTTTTGATTCAAATAGCCCAATAGAAAAGATATCTGATCAAAACAAACTTTATCAAGATAATCTCTAAGAAAATAAATCAATTCACAATAATTCTACAAGTTTATCTTGTTCTAATTGTCCAAAATTAAAACAACCGATAAACAGACAAGAATTACCCGAACGCAATAATTCAACAAGTTCATCTTGAACTAATTTCTTACATAATTAATTCAACCGATAAACAGACATGAATTATTTGATTCTTATAAATTTTAAACCAATCTGATAAATCCGACATAAGTCACCAATTATTGGAAAAGCACGCCGTGTCGTTACAGGATTTTGTGAGCTAGCAAAGGGGACCAAAATGGACCTATAAAGTTCAAGCTCATGATAATTATGAAACCCAATATCCCAGATATACATTTCACAATTATCAACTCCAACGCTACTCCACTAAAAGCTTGGAGCTGCACTCTCGAACTTTATAGAATTACGAAGCTCGTGTAGCTAAGTCTCCATGACATATCATAGTGTATCGCATCCCCATATGATCATCCATAATCGGCTCAAGGACAAGTTCTGTCTTACCTTCCCGATTATTTTTATCTTACGTTCCATTGTCTCACCATTAGAAAACTTACCATCCAAAGATAGTATACCATTCGGTTACACCTATGTATCCAAATGGTTGAGCGCTCCAGTTTTCCAATTACAGGACAACGCATATAAGAGGATATCATTACTCCTAAAGAGGAGCTATGGATTCCATATCTATGAATAAGAAGTCTACGCTATCAAGAGTCATGCCTCCAACGTACCGGCATGCATGCCACTATAGAGATGTGGGAGTCACCCATTGGTACATCAAAAGACACAAGTCGAGACAACGGGCCCATTATTCATCTCAAGATTAAGATACAATACAAATGATTGTCTAAAGTGAATCGATTTGCCAAGACAGAATTATTAATCCAAATCAATTCACTTTATGTCCCTGATCCAACACATCGTCAACTATGACAACGCGCCAATGTTTCTATTCACGGAGTCCAACTCCGATGGCCAAGACAAACCATCTCCCAAAAGGGATATAGACAACATAACAATCTTTACATGAATAAAGCGCCCAACTTTATTCCCTCGATTGCAGATCATATGTTTTAGACCGTCACCTTAAGAATCGTGTCTACCGCATAATCATCCTATCATATGCCCAATTCTTAAGGTTTAGACTGACAGTCTCAGACTACTGTTTGCTTATCATACATTCAACAAATATGAACGTAAAGAGGACAATATTTGGTATATATAAATGAATAAATTCTTTATTGATAAAAATGTCTCCAAAAACGTATTACATTTTTACTCCTTAGAGCATACATGTCTAACAATCTCCCACTTGCACTAAGTGAGTAAATACTACAAATTTTGCATCCCCATAGCTTCCACATGCCTCTCGAAGACTCTCCTAGTAAGTGTCTTCGTAAATGGATCAGCTAAATTGTCCTCTGACGCGATCTTGCACACCGTGACATGCCCGCTCTCAACGAAGTCCTTTATCACATGATACTTCCGATCAATATGCTTACTCTTCTTGTGAAATCTTGGTTCCTTAGCATTAGCTACCGCCGCACTGTTATCACAGTACAGTGATACCGCCTTATCCATACCAGGAACTACCTCAAGATCCCCAAGGAACTTGTGGAGCCACACTGCTTCTTTCGAAGCATCACTAGCCGCCACATACTCGGCCTCCATCGTTGAATCTGAAGTACAATCTTGCTTCGCACTTCTCCAACTGATGGCACCGCCACCTAGAGTAAACACAAACCCCGAAGTAGATTTCCTAGAATCCAGACATGATTGAAAATCCAAATCAGTGTATCCTAGAGGAGTTAAATCCTCACCCGAATACACAAGCATATACCCTCGAGTCCTTCTCAGGTACTTGAAAATATGCTTTACCGCAACCCAATGGTTCGGTCCTGGGATCCGCCTGAAATCGACTCACAATCCCGACCGCATAGCTAATATCCGGTCGAGTGCAAAGCATGGCATACATGAGACTACCCACTGCAGAAGCATAAGGTACCTTCTTCATGTATTCTCTTTCTTCATAAGACTTTGGAGAGTCTTTCTTAGAAAGAGTAATTCCAGACCTAGATGGTTGCCCACCTTTCTTGGAATCTTGCATTGCAAACCTCCAGAGAATTTTATCTATGTAGCTGGCCTGGGATAAAGCTATCATTTTGTTCTTCCTATTCCGAAAGATCTGGATACCGAGAACAAAATTAGCCTCTCCTAAGTCCTTCATGTCAAACTGCTTCATCAACCATAATTTCACCGAGGACAATGCCCCAACGTCATTGCCAATTAGCATAATGTCATTTACATAGACCAGTAGAAAAACCACCTTCCCATCCTTAATGTGTTTGTAAACACATGGTTCATCCACATTTTGTGAGAACCCATAAGTCTTGATCACCTGATCAAATCTTATGTTCTAGGAACGAGAAGCCTGCTTAAGTCCATAAATAGACTTTAGCAGCTTACAAACCTTACCCTCTTGACCTACGACCTTGAACCCGTCTGGTTGTTTCATATAAATGGACTCATCAAGATAGCCATTCAAAAAAGCCGTCTTGACATCTATCTACCAAATCTCATAGTCGAGAGCGGCAGCTATGGATAAGAGAATCCGAATGGACTTAGGCATGGCTACAGGTGAAAAGGTTTCCTCATAATCGATTCCTTCCTTTTGCGTATAACCCTTAGCTACCAGTCTAGCCTTAAAGGTTTCGACCTTTCCATCCACTCCTCTTTTCCCCTTGTAGATCCACTTACACCCTATGGGTTTTACCCCTTCGGGAAGATCCACAAGCTCCCAGACCTGATTAGTCTCCATAGACTTCATCTCTATGTTCATGGCCTCTGTCCAGAGTCTTGAATCAACATCCTCCATGGCTTCTGCGTAAGTATAAGGATCCCTGTCATGTTCATCCGGTTCAGCCAAAAAGACTTCCCCATTGAACATATACCTCTCAGGTTGACGCCCGATCCTCCCACTACGCCGAAGCCCCTGAGGTTGTTGTTCAGGTTTGTTTGGTTTTTCTACACTGATCGGAATGGTTTCATTCGAAACCTCCAGAGTAAACGGATCACCCCTTAACTCCTCAAGCACCACCTTGCTTCGAGGTTTAAAGTCGTTCATGTAACTCTCCTCAAGGAAAGTTGCATTAGTTGAAACCACAACTTTATTTTCCTTTGGGTTATAAAAATAACCCCCTTTAGTTCCTTTTGGATATCCTACAAACACGCAAACTTCTGAACGTGCTTCCAACTTATTCGGATCCTTAAACAGCACATGAGCTGGACATCCCCATATGCGAATATGGTTTAAGGATGTATTCCGTCTTGTCCACAACTCGTGAGGAGTTTTAGGGACCGATTTTGAAGGCACATTGTTCAAAAGATAACATGCGGTTTGTAGTGCATATCCCCAAAAGGATAAAGGTAATGATGAATAACTCATCATAGACCGAATCATGTCCAACAAAGTCCTATTCCTTCTCTCTGCAACGCCATTCTACTGCGGAGTGCCCAGCGCAGTCAAATGGGATAAAATCCCATTCTCTAACAAATGTCCTAAGAACTCTTCAGAAAGGTATTCCCTACCTCAATCTGATCGAAGTGCCTTTATGGGTTTACCCAATTGCTTTTCCACTTTAGCCCGAAACTCCCTGAACTTATCATAAGTTTTACTTTTGTGGTGCATTAGGTACACATACCCATATCTTGAGTAATCGTCAATAAAAGTGACGAAGTACTCATACCCTCCTCGTGCCTGGATGTTCATCGGTCCGCAAACATCACTATGCACAAGTTCTAGAACCCCTTCGGCCCTATTGCCCTTAGACCCGTATGGTCTTTTGGTCATTTTACCCTCCAAACAAGACTCACATTGAGGTATAGATTCCACCTTTAAGTGACTTAAAGGTCCATCCCTTACCAACCTTTGAATCCTATTCAGGTTAATATGGCCAAGGCGCAAATGCCAAAGATAAGTCTTATTAGAGTGAGAAGTTTTAAGTCTTTTTGAGTCATTATCATTTATCTCAGCATTAAGCAATAGGTCCATCTTAGGTTTGATAAAATATAGATTATTTTGCATCCATCCAGAACAGATAAAAGATTTGTTTTTACGAATCACCACTTTTTCATTAAAAGATACCACGTAGGAGTCTTTAAATAAAGAAGATACAAAAATTAAATTCCTTTTAAATTTAGGAACATAAAAACAATCTCGCAAAATTAAATTCCTATAATTATCAAAGTAAAGATGGACATCTCCCACTGCTTCCGCTGAGACCAAGGATCCATCGCCCATCTGAAGCGTTAAGTCTTCACGAAGTAGACTTCTCGTTTCTTTGAATCCCTGCAGAGAAACACAAACATGATTAGTTGCATCGGAATCTATGACCCAAATGTCACTGGATTCCTCAACCAAACAAGTTTCTAAATATAGAAGATCACACCTACCTCCCTTGGAAAGGAAGTCCTTGCAATGCTTCTTTATATGCCCGACCTTACCACAGAAGAAGCACTTAAGCTTCTTTGGGTTCTTCTTCTTCTTCTTCTTGCTCTTGGTAGCAACAGGAATAGAAGACTTACCACTCTTGGCCCGTTGATTCTTTCCAGTCCCAGAGTTAGAATTGGAACTAGAAGCAGCTACCATATTGGCCTTTCCACCCATAGGAGACTCCCTGATCGGCAGTTCAAACTCCTGCAAGTATTTCATCAGTTCTATCAAGGTCATATCTCGTCTATTGCTTAAATTAAATGTAGCTCTAAACGGAATAAATTCCTTAGACAGAGTCTCAAAGACCATAGTCATCTAAGTTTCAGCATCGATGTCGGCTCTATTGGTTTTAGCCTCAGCAAGGTAACCCATGACCAACATCATATGCTCCTTTACAGATGTCCCCAGTCTCTGTCTACAGTTTAAGAGTTTCTGAAGCGCCCCTTGCCGCTTTGTTCTGGCTTGGCCTCCAAACATGTCTTCAAGATTATCCAAGATCTGCTTTGCAGTCTCATAATCTTGATGTTGAGCCTGTAGCATATTATTCATTCTAGCCATAACATAGCAGCGGGCCTGATCATTAGCATCTTTCCAACGATCGTACGCTTGGAATTTCTCATTACTTGAGTCTCCTGTAGGCTCGGGAGGACAAGGAGTTGTCAATACATATTTCAGTTTCTCAAAGGAAAGGACGATGTCCAGGTTCCATTTCCAATCATTATAGTTCTCACAGGTTGATTGGTTTTTGTCAAGTATCGATGATAAAGCATTTTTAGACATTTTCAATCTACAATAAAGAATCATATACCAAACATAAGCAAACATATATAATAATTTAGTAAGATAACACAATCATATAAAATTATACAAATGTGTTTATGTGTCAAAACCTTGAAAATATCACAACCTTACAACGATAATTCCCAACTTAGAATTCAACAAGCTCCTAGGGGAGTCATGCCAAATTCAATTAGGAACACAGATCCCCTCCTGATTAATAAATGCCATCCAGGACCCGTATGATCCAGCATATACTAATAATCGTTTCTTTGGCCATTAATTTTATTAACAGAGATCCTAGGGGAGGTTAATAATAAAATTAACGTGAGTGTATAACCACCGTTTCAATATTTTATCCATGATTTATAATCACCACCTAGGGGTGTGCAACCATAAATCATACTAAAATACCTTATCCTTTTAGAGATCCAATCTGGGACATGATAGAAATCCTTTCCTAGGGGTCAGGACCACCATGTTCTTCCTATGGACCAACGATGGAGGCCTTAGGTTCTCTCTTCGAAAACCTTCTCCCACTCAATCTTTTGAAGTCAAGGTTTTATTTTAAAATTATGCATGAATAATTTTAATATGAGCGGCACTCCCTATTCTACATGGCATGTTATCAATATACATGATAAATCATATTATAATGCAGACAAGCAAAGCAATCAAGCAAAGCTACAAGCATAATAATAATAACAGTAATATTATGGTTCCACCCTAGAGAATAGAAAAATAAGATTACAAGAGAATAATTGAGACATTTATCGATTCTTCATCCTTGAATCCTCAAGCTGTATCCTTCTTCATGTAATATCCATCTTCAAGTCTCCAATCCCGTATGAATCGAACACTTCATATTTCCGGTCAAATCCAAATTTAATGTTTCTCAGAATCGTCCCAAAAATAAAATTAAAACTGCATTGGAAAAATTGCACCTTTTTTGGACATTTGGTAGCTCTCAGTCGGCAGTCCGATCTGGATGATCGGTCTGCCGATCATGGTGGTTTGGCCTGCCAACATGAAGGTTCGGCCTGCTAACAGAGCACCAAAATTTCTGCCCCACTGTCGGCTTGCCGGACCGTACGTCCGGCCTGCCGATTTGTGACCTTCGGCCTGCCGAACTGTGAGGTCCGGCATGCCGACCGAGCAGAAGAAACCTTAATCTAGAAAATACAATTTTAATGCAATTCATCAATTTTATTTTCAACAATTCAAAAACATAAAATTAGAGACTCAGGAAATACCTGGAGGCGCCATCATCAATCTTTAAGATCCGACTTCTCGTTCCGTCTTCTTCAAATAATATTTAATTACAAAATTCTTACAAATTAAAAATTAAATAACAATTCCTAGACGGAGATGATAGTCCGCCATCTAATTATATGAAAAACCTAGATACACATTCTAACCTCTAAGGAACCATAACCGGTATTAATTAATTAATAAATAATTAAATAACAATTTAATCAACCATAATTAATTAATAAACATTCACCACATAATCCATGACAACATATATATAATATAGAAACCTAGAGTGCCATCTCTCTATAAAATTCAATTCAAGCATAGGAGAGACTAAGATAACAAAATTTATGCATATAACATGATCACAAACTTGCAAATTTATGTAAAAACCTCAGCTCTGATACCAATTGTTGGAAACAAAGTACGCAGCGGAATTTTAAAAACAATTTTCATCAGAGTATTTTCTAAAATACAAGTTTGACATGTTATATGTATAAATTAAACAGATCTTACTAACATCAATGTGCCGAAGAACCTCCGCGACCTGTGTAGAGAAGTAACGTTCCAGAAGAGCCTCAACCAACAGGTCTTCTTTGCTATTCTCTATCCACAACCGGAGTGAGTGTGGGCTCACACGTACAGCTCTTCCACCGGTGACTCTCCTTCCAACCAATAGAGAGAACCCAAAGCTAGTGTTCGTGATTTGTGAACAAAAGCTCTCAGGGAGTTTTCAGATGCTCACTAGAAGAGTATCACTCTTAATCTCTCAAATTGATCTAAGTAAATCATTAGACTCACTCCCTTTTTATACCTATTGGTCCTAGGGTCAGTCCATATCAGATTAGGTCTCAAAAAATCGAAACAGAATCAAGTTCGGATCAATATCTGATAAGATACGCGTGAAAACGCGTAATCTTAACTGTCGTCGGTCGACAGGCTGAACTTTCTGATAGGCAGGCCGAACAGGCCAGTTCGGCAGGCCGAACACGTCATCCGGCAGGCCAAACTGCCGAGAAAAAATCTCCGTGAATCTTTTATTTTCCACCCGAGATTCTAAAAGATAAAGTCTCAGTTTTGATTCAAATAGCCCAATAGAAAAGATATCTGATCAAAACAAACATTATCAAGATAATCTCTAAGAAAATAAATCAATTCACAATAATTCTACAAGTTTATCTTGTTCTAATTGTCCAAAATTAAAACAACCGATAAACAGACAAGAATTTCCTGAACGCAATAATTCAACAAGTTCATCTTGAACTAATTTTCTTACATAATTAATTCAACCGATAATAGACATGAATTATTTGATTCTTATAAATTTTAAACCAATCTGATAAATCTGACATAAGTCACCAATTATTGGAAAAGCACATCGTGTCGTTACAGGATTTTGTGAGCTAGCAAAGGGGACCAAAATGGACCTATAAAGTTCAAGCTCATGATAATTATGAAACCCAATATCCCAGATATACATTTCACAATTATCAACTCCAACGCTACTCCACTAAAAGCTTGGAGCTGCACTCTCGAACTTTATAGAATTACGAAGCTCGTGTAGCTAAGTCTCCATGACATATCATAGTGTATCGCATCCCCATATGATCATCCATAATCGGCTTAAGGACAAGTTCTGTCTTACCTTCCCGATTATTTTTATCTTACGTTCCATTGTCTCACCATTAGAAAACTTACCATCCAAAGATAGTATACCATTCGGTTACACCTATGTATCCAAATGGTTGAGCGCTCCAGTTTTCCAATTACAGGACAACGCATATAAGAGGATATCATTACTCCTAAAGAGGAGCTATGGATTCCTTCTCTATGAATAATAAGTCTACGCTATCAAGAGTCATGCCTCCAACGTACCGGCATGCATGCCACTATAGAGATGTGGGAGTCACCCATTGGTATATCAAAAGACACAAGTCGAGACAACGGGCCCATTATTCATCTCAGGATTAAGATACAATACAAATGATTGTCTAAAGTGAATCAATTTGCCAAGACAGAATTATTAATCCAAATCAATTCACTTTATGTCCCGATCCAACACATCGTCAACTATGACAACGTGCCAATGTTTCTATTCACGGAGTCCAACTCCGATGGCCAAGACAAACCATCTCCCAAAAGGGATATAGACAACATAACAATCTTTACATGAATAAAGCGCCCAACTTTATTCCCTCGATTGCGGATCATATGTTTTAGACCGTCACCTTAAGAATCGTGTCTACCGCATAATCATCCCATCATATGCCCAATTCTTAAGGTTTAGACTGACAGTCTCAGACTACTGTTTGCTTATCATACATTCAACAAATATGAACGTAAAGAGGACAATATTTGGTATATATAAATGAATAAATTCTTTATTGATAAAAATGTCTCCAAAAACGTATTACATTTTTACTCCTTAGAGCATACATGTCTAACACAAACAACCGTTGAAAACATTTTGATAGAAATCCTTTTCAAAGCCAAATCATTTCAAAACCAGGCTATCAAAGAAATAGGATAGAAGTCCTACCTCAATACTCGTGCCGGTGCCCCACACAGTAATCCCGATCCGCTATACGTTAGCTCCACGGAACCACGAACGATCCTAGATACAAACTAAGTCGATCAATATCTAGTTCAAGACATTCTATGTTACGGAACCATTTCATGATGTCCTAGTGTGCCATTTGTATCATTAAAATCATCATATAAGGTTGGGGTTTAAATCAGGGTTCAAATAGTGAGAACGGGTGAAAACCACAAATTTTTCCATGCCTCGGTCGGCCTGCCGGATGCCCTGCTTCAGTCTGCCGAACTGCACAGTTCGGCCTGTCGGAAGCAAGGTTCAGTCGGTCGAATAATTTCCCAGGTTCGGCCTACCGGTCGGAAGAACACTGGCCTACCGATCATCACTCCGGCCTGCCGAACACAGCCAAACTGGGAAAATCCAGAAATCCCAGCCACGGGTTTCTCGATCCCCAAAATTCAAATCTTGATTCTAACATGTTTTTCTCAAATCCCAAGCATGAAAAACAATCATAGTTGATAGAAAAACATACTAGAACATGTTTGAACTCATTTAAACAAGATTTAAACTCAAAATCCTCAAAAATCCAAAAATGAGAAAATGAGGGGAAAAATGAAAAATCTTGAATTCAATCCATTTTTCTTCAATCTAAGCTTAGATTCTAGTTGTTCTAAGTCCATTTAACTCAAATCCACAGTTTTCTAAGCTTAAACAACCCTAGATTCCAAAAATGCACAAAATTAAAAATTTTGGAAAAAGTTTAGAAATTTCAAAACTAACCTCGAATCGAAGCTTCAATCCACGTCCTCGGTTGCCGAATCACGTCCCCGAGCTTCCTCCCCGCTAACTCGAAGCTTGGATTCGAAATGGAGCTCAAAAATTTTGAGAGAGATAGAGAGAGAGAGAGGCTGCCGAGAGATGTCAAGAGGAAGAGAGAGAGATTGCGTGAGAGTGAGGGGAGAGAGAGAGAAGAAGGAAATAAATAGAGAAAATCGGTGGGCGGTTTTACTGTGCGAAAACCATGTACCGCCACGGTTTTGTAAAACGGAGTATTTTTAACATTTTACAAATTGTTGTGTTTTTTAAAACTCAAAACATCATTTTAAAACAATAAGAAATCATTTGAACGCATCAATTTAACAAAACAACCAAAAATTCAAAATCCAACCCAATAACCTAATTAATGTTAAAACATTAATTATGGCACACTAATTCATCATTTATATTACATTAACATTAAATAAATTTCAGGGCGTTACAATAATCCTTTTCTTGTACCTTTCACTCATAAGACATCTGTTCTTTCAAGTGAATTCAGGTTTATGAGGTTAGGAATATCTGCTACCTCTGTAAAATATGTACGTTTATTATAACTCTTCAGTTATTCAAAAATAAAAATAAAAAAAAATCAAAAAAAAAAGAAAAAGAAGAAAGTTAAATAAAAAGTGATTGACAAAGGAAATTTCATTTCGAGTTCGGGATTGTAAACTTTGGGAGTTGGATTGTACATTTTACAGGTTCGGGATTTTTGTAAGTGTCTTATGGGTGAACTAAGCCTCAAATATATCTTCCATCATACCTTTAACCCAAGCCTTACATTACAAGCTGAATAAAGTCCTAAAGGTCTTTTTCAAGGTGTTATTCTACATTAGTGGAGAGAGGGATGAAAAACAAATTTATAAGAATTTATTTAGATAAATTAAGATATATTAATATAAATTTATCTTGTTAATATGCATTGATTAGTAATAGAAATTCACACACACATAGGGGAAAATTCATCTTAAATAATTGACAAACTCTAGACATGAATCATAACTTAATTAGTGTTTGCATCTTTACCTTGAGGCATGAATATGAGATAAACCCTGAGGAAAATCAGTGAGGAATCGCAAGTTTCGAAAAAAAAAAAATCTTTTGTCTGTTTTAAGTTTTATCGCTTTAGTTGCTAGAGACTAGCAATAAGCTGGTTGGGGGGTGTGATGAGACTGTAAAAGTGTACATTTTCTAAGGCTTAAATCATTTGTTTACGCTTTTATTTCTCATTAAATCCTCTAATTAATAGCATTTTGTGTTAATAAGTATTTTGTGTCTTGGTGTGAAAATATGTTTAAAAATACGTTTTTAGTGTGTTTTTATGTTTTTAGTAATTATTGGAGTCATTTTAGTGTGTTAAATAAGTGTCTAGTCTGTAAATAGTCAAAACCGTAAAAGTAATGCGGTTATTTTATTTTGAGTTTTAGTGTGTTTTAAGTTTATAAATATGTCTTATTATATTTTTAGTAATTTTTAAAAATATTTCCAAGTCATAAAAATTATATCTGTGCTCAACCGCTAGAGACTGGAAATTTTAGGAGTTTTTATCTATTTTGTGTGTTTTATTTTAAAATAAATATTTTTAATAAATATTATGTTTGTAAAATAATTAATATTAGTGTGTTTGTGATTTTAGATTTGAAATCTGGAGGAAAAATGGAGCAAAACGACACCAAAACGGATAAAATCAGACATCAAATGCATCAAAAAGATAAAAAAAAATTTGAATTTAAATTAAATGGGACACGTGGCATCATGAGAGCCGTTCGATCACTTGCCAAATCAATCTCAGCCATCCGAGGAAGAGACGTGTGTTAACGCGTCATTCGGTGCGTCAGCGGAACCTCAAAGTACGATCCACGTGTCGGGATATGATTGGCGCGTGCTTTACATGCACCGACAAAGCTGAACGTGTCCCAGAGGGTGCAACAGGCTTGTCCGATCGAGTGCGGTCATGTTCACATGCATCCGTTCTCTGAACCGTCAGATCTGAATTCTTTGACTCATCCATCGGCCTTAAATCTTCGTCCCACCTGGCCCAATTTGCGAGCGTCTGGCAGTCGTTGGATCGAGCGATTAACGGCCACGATCAGTCCGTTTAAGTGTTGCCGTGTACCGTATGGCAGAGAATCTCAAAGACAAATTTGCACTCTCACGAACGCGGATCAGCGTGAAAGAAGAAGGAAAATAATTCAAAATCGTCAACTTTCAACAGGAAATGACATTAATTATAAGTGGACGTTTACAAAGCTGATTCGCTATAAATACCAAGGCTTTTGCCTCAGTTGAGAGAGCCTCCTCGCAGCATAAAAATGTTGTTGTGATAATTATAGTCTAGTTTTTATTTTAGTTTTTAGTCTAATTTCTTGTAAAATATTTTCTAGTTTATGTTGTAAAAATTATGTTTAATAATATCAGTAGTACTTTATTAATTATCTCTTTTTAAATTTCTTTTTAGCTAAGGGGAGAGGGGGAAATTCTGGTAAAATTATCTTAAATATTTTTGGTTTTTTCTTAGTTTTCTAAGCTGTTATAATGCCAAAATATTCTCTTAGAAAACCTAGAATTTCAATATTTTATTAGCTAGAACTTTGCCAAAATCACGGTTCTGATTTATCGATGACATAGACTGGCACGGATAATGCTTGGGAGGACCTTGATTACTCGTAGACAGAGAATGGCTCGATAAATGCTTAACTTACTATCTTGGTTGTTATTTTAGTTAAGTTATGTTGAAATGCTGCTTATTTATTAAGTTGAGTTTTTGCTGTATTATAGACATGGAATGGCATAGTAAATGCTTGGTAAATCTTGATTTATTGTCGACATAGGATGGCATAGTGTATACTTAAACCAACTAATAAATACAAAGATAAACTAAAATATATTGAAAATAATTGTCAGAACAGAACCTTTGAACCTCAGCCCTGTTATTATTGTTGTTTTACTTCCACAAATTGTCGTTATTATTGTTGTTACTCTGCTCAAATTATTATTTGTATTTCTTGTTATTAAAGTTCCAAATTATCAAAATTTAAAGATGAAAAATGTTGTAAAAAAATGTGTAAATATTGTAAATACATTATATGAATAATAAATATTAATCCTTAAATTTTTCTGTTTAAATAAAAAGAAAAAGTTAATATAATACATGTACTGGAACTAAATAAATCCTTCCTTGTGGGTTTGACCTCGGATTCACCGAGAAAATATTACTTGAGACAACCTTATACTTGAGGTTAGTTTAAAATGCGTAAATAGACGCGAGACCAATCGGGAATAGATATATAATTTTAATTAATAATAGAAAGCTTTGGGAATTTTACTAACCTTTTGAAGACTATCAGGGTATCCTAGCTTTCCTCTTTGACACCACGATCTTCCAAACCAGGCCTCCACACCAATGGAAAGACGAGTGGGCGTCAAACTGCAAGAATGAATTTTCCTCACACTTTTCTGAATCTACTATATACTCAACACATGAGATAGCAGACTTTTTTTTTTTAGAGAAGAACTCTCAGTTTTTTCTCTCTGAGTGTTTTTCAAAAGTTACGTGAATGAAAAAACTCTTGAGATAACTGTTATCTCTGCCTTTTTATATATGAGCCATTAGTAATTTTTCAATTGATTTTCAATTTAAAATAACCATCATATGAGATATATGAGGAAAGGATATATTTTACTTTTTTCCTTTCCCTTTTTCTAAAAAACGAATTGCCAAAAAAACTTTAAACTTATATATATATATAAGTTTTCGTAAAAGTAAACTTACGTTTACTTTCTTTCTTTTTTTTTTTCTTCTTTTTGAATCACTTCACGTGATTCCATATATATATATATATAAATTTGGTTCAAGACCATATATATATATATATATCTAAATTCAAAAATAAATCACATTTATTTAAGAATAGATTTTAAAATTAATCAATTAATTAATTAACTAATGCTCAGTTAAATGTGACAACATTTATCACATTACATTATGTGTCACAGAGAACATTTTTTTGTGTCACATTAATAATTCAAGTGTGAAATAAATAATTAAGAATTCAATAATTCCAAACTAAATATGTATAATCATTCTATACATTAATTCAATATAGTGTTACATAGATGGTATTGGGGACCTATAGACCTATAACTTAAGCTCCAATAAATTTGACAATTAATCAAACTCTTTAATTAATGTGCCAAATTTATTAGTTTCAGTGTTACTCCACTAAAAAGCTGAAACTAAACTCTTGAGATTATAATGAAATTACTCAAAGAAAATTAGCGAGTAGTACAATGATATAATCATTACATATAAGTTAGTCCTCCATAAATAGTTCATAATAAGAGCTAGGTTCAATTTTTGTGTACCTCTCTTATTATATCTTTATCCTTGAGTTTCAATAATCTTCTAATAAACAGTTAATTCATAATCTTATTATGAACGAGCACTCTATTGTTCAAACGTCGAATTATCACTCAAGAGAACTATTTTTCTAACTTCCATAGGGAAGGAATGAATTCCTTATCTGTATTATTCCCAGCCATGTATTACATTATGTTACCAAGATTCTAAGTTATGATCCGTGCTTAGACAAATCTTACCATGCAAGTCAAAAAATATAATGTCATAAATAGGAGTCTAATAAATACTCAGGATTAAGACTGTCAAATATATTATCATCATAGTGATAAATTTGAATACTCTATTTGTAATGGATGATTATTAGAGATGCATAATTTTCTGGTCTAGTCCTATATAATATCATTATATAAAATACCTCCAATCCAATATCTCTACATTAATAGCCTAAATAATGACTATTTCATTCTAAATGAGATTGGACCGTACTTGTAATATTTAATTAAAGATCTCAAACTTTAATTAATTATTACGGACTATTTAGATTATTATCTATAAATTTTATCCCTCAGCATACAATACTTATGTGCTAAATTTATAGTCACATCAATAATCATAGAATTTTTTCGATGTTTATAACTGTATTCATAACACATATAAGCAACCAAAATAATTATAAATGTCATTTTATTTATTTATTAACAATATGTACAATGTCACAGCTTTTAGGGCACTACACCTAACAATCTCCCACTTGCCCTAAAGCAGGTGAAACATGTCTCTAAGACCTAAGCCTTCTAAATGTGTCTCGAAGCTCTTTGCAGGTAACGTCTTGGTGAAAGGGTCGGCCAGGTTGTTTTCCGACGCTATCTTCACAACTTCCACATCGCCTCAATGTACTATTTCTCTGATCAATTGATATTTTCTCTCTATATGCTTTCCTCTTTTGTGGCTTCTAGGTTCTCTTGAATTTGCTACTGCACCACTGTTATCACAATATAGTGTGAGTGGTTTATCCATGCCTGGAACTACTTCTAGATCATTTAAGAACTTACAGAGCCAAACAACTTCTTTAGCTGCTTCACAAGTAGCCACATATTCAGCTTCCATAGTTGAATCAGCAATACAAGATTGTTTGATGCTTCTCCAAACTATGGCTCCACCACCAAAAGTAAACACTGATCCAGATGTAGATTAACGTGTGTCTTTGTCTGATTGAAAATCAGAATCAGTGTATCCAATTGGAATCAAATTCTCACTGGAATATACCAACATATAGTTTCTCATTCTCTTGAGATACTTGAGAATATGTTTAATCGCTACCCTATGATCTAATCCTGGGTTGGATTGATACTGACTGACTGTACCCACCGCATAGCAAATGTCAGGTCTTGTACACAACATGACATACATTAGACTTCACAATGCAGATGCATAGGGTACCCGTCTCATGTTTTCTTCCTCTTGAGCTATCTTAGGACACTGCTCTTTTGAAAGATAAACTCCATGACGTGTAGGTAAATAACCTTTCTTGGAGTTTTGCATCGAAAATCTGATAAGCACCTTATCGACATATAATACCTAAGACAACGCCAACAGTTTGTTCTTACGATCTCTTATGAGTTGGATTCTAAAAACATAACTTGCCTCTCCCAAATCTTTCATTTAGAATTGGTTGGCGAGCCATTTCTTTACATTAGATATTATCACTACATCATTCCTAATGAGTAGGATATCATCTACGTAAAGAACTAAGAAGAGCACCTTCTTATCTTTGATGTAGTTGTATACACAAGGTTCATCAATATTTTCATCGAAACCATAAGATTTGATCGCCTCATCAAATCTCAAGTTCCAAGATCTTGAAGCTTGCTTGAGTCCATAGATGGATCTCTACAACTTGCAAATTTTTTACTCTTGACCTTTGACTACAAACCCTTCTGGTTGCACCATATAGATACTTTCCTCAAGATAGCCATTCAAAAAGGCAGTCTTGACATCCATTTGCCATATCTCATAATCAAGACAAGCAGCAATGGATAAAAGAATCCTAATGGATTTAAGCATAGCTACAGGCGAGAAAGTTTCTTCATAGTCAACTCCCTCCTTTTGGGTATAACCCTTTGCCATAAGCCTAGCTTTGAAAGTCTCAACTTTCCCATCCACTCCTCTTTTCTTCTTGTAAATCCATTTGCACCCTATGGGTTTTATCCCTTCAGGTAAATCTACAAGTTCCCAAACCGAATTGGAGTACATTGACTCCATTTCAAGGTTCATAGCTTCCATCGACTTATCCTTCTCAGAATCTTCCATTGCATCACAATATGTCAATAGATCATCTTCACCATTATTAGAGATAGCAACATGTGCTTCTCTAATTTCCTTGTAGCGAGTAGGTGGTCTCACAACCCTCCCACTACATCGAGGTGGTATGACATTCTAATCTGGAGACGTGGTCTCCTCATTTTTTCCTTCGACAATGGTTGTTGGTTGCGGCCTGATCTGATCAAAAAGTAACTCTTCAAGTACAACTTTACTACGAGGTTTATAGTTTGTCATGTAATCATTCTCGAGAAAAGTAGCATTTGTCGATACAAATACCTTCTTTTCCTGTGGACTATAAAACAAACCTCCCCTCGTTCCCTTTGGGTATCCCGCAAATCGGCATACTTTAGAACGTGGTTCTAGCTTCCCGGTCTTTCCTTTCAGCACATGTGCTGGACACCCCATATACGAATACGTCGCATACTAGGTTCGCGACCATTCCATAACTCTAAAGGTGCTTTTGGAATAAACTTAGATGAAACTATGTTTAGAAGATATACTGCAGTTTGTAATGGATATCCCCAAAACGAAGTGGGCAATGATGAGTAGCTGAGCATGGATCTCACCATATCTAGCAACGTCTGATTTCTTCTCTCTACAACACCATTTTGTTGTGGTGTTCTAGGTGTAGTGAGTTGTAATAGAATACCATGTTCTATCATATAGTCTTTGAATTTAGTATCAAGGTATTCCCCTCCTCGATCAGAACAAAGACTCTTCATCGTCTTTCCTAATTGCTTTTCAGCTTCCGCTTGGAATTCTTTGAACTTTCGAAAAGTTTTAGATTTTCTTTGCATTAGGTATATGTATCCATATCTTGAATAATCATCAATAAATGTGATGAAATATTCATAACCGCCACGTGCTTGTACATTCAATGGACTGCAGACGTCCGAATGTATTAGCTCAAGTGGTTCCTTGGCCCTTTCGTCTTTTGTAGAATAACCATTCATCACTTGAATAAATATTACAAAGATGCAAATTGCCCACAAAAAATGCACCAAAAAACATGATATTATTAAAATAAAATCATGTTAATTAAAATTATATATGCTATAACTGGCTCTGATGCCATTTGTTGGAATTAAAATATGAAATGCAGCGGAAGGAACGGATCGTTGACAAACAAAATTTTTTTGAAAACTTTGTTCATCGGGAATAGATATATAATTTTAATTAATAATAGAAAGCTTTGGGAATTTTACTAACCTTTTGAAGACTATCAGGGTATCCTAGCTTTCCTCTTTGACACCACGATCTTCCAAACCAGGCCTCCACACCAATGGAAAGACGAGTGGGCGTCAAACTACAAGAATGAATTTTCCTCACACTTTTTTGAATCTACTATGTACTCAACACATGAGATAGCAGACTTTTTTTTTTTAAAGAACTCTCAGCTTTTTCTCTCTGAGTGTTTTTCAAAAGTTACATGAATGAAAAAACTCTTGAGATAACTGTTATCTTTGCCTTTTTATGTATGAGCTATTAGTAATTTTTCAATTGATTTTCAATTTAAAATAACCATCATATTAGATATATGAGGAAAGGATATATTTTACTTTTTTCTTTTCCCTTTTTCTAAAAAAATGAATTGCCAAAAAAACTTTAAACTTATATATATATATATATATATATATATATATAAGTTTTTGTAAAAGTAAACTTACGTTTACTTTCTTTCTTTCTTTTTTTTCTTTCTGAATCATTTCACGTGATTCCATATATATATATATATATATATATATATAAAGATTTGGTTCAAAACCATATATATATATATATATATATCTATATCTAAATTCAAAAATAAATCACATTTATTTAAGAATAGATTTTAAAATTAATCAATTAATTAATTAACTAATGCTCAGTTAAATGTGACAACATTTATCACATTACATTATGTGTCACAGAGAACATTTTTCTATGTCACATTAATAATTCAAGTGTGAAATAAATAATTTAGAATTCAATAATTCCAAACTAAATATGTATAATTCATTTTATACATAAATCCAATATAGTGTTACAGGGATGGTATTGGGGACCTATGACCTATAACCTAAGCTCCAATAAATTTGACAATTAATCAAACTCTTTAATTGATGTGCCAAATTTATTAGTTTCAGTGTTACTCTACTAAAAACCTGAAACTGAACTCTTGAAATTATAGTAAAATTACTTAAAGAAAATTAGCGAGTAGTACATTGATATAATCATTACATATAAGTCAGTCCTCCATAAATAGTTCATAATAAGAGCTAGATTCAATTTCCGTTTGCCTCTCTCATTGTATCTTTATCCTTGAGTTCCAATAATCTTCTAATGAACAGTTAATTCATAATCTTATTATGAATGAGCGCTCTACTGTTCAAACCTCGAATTATCACTCAAGAGAACTATTTTTCTAACTTCCATAGGGAAGGAATGGATTCCTTATTTGTATAATATCATTCCTAGACATTTATTACATTATGATCACCATGCAATCAAAAAATATGATGTCATAAATATGATGTCTACTGTTCCTAGACAAATCTTACCATGCAATCAAAAAATATGATGTCACAAATAGGAGTATAATAAATACTCAGGATTAAGACTGTCAAATATATAATCACCATAGTGATAAATTTGAATACTCTATTTGTAACGGATGATTTTTAGAAATTCATAATGTATCGAGTCCAGTCATATATAATCTCATTATATAAAGTACCTCCAATCCAATGTCTCTACATTAATAGTCTGGATAATGACTATTTCATTCTAAATGAGATTGGACCGTACTTGTAATATTTAATTAAAGATTTCAAACTTTAATTAACTATTACGGACTATTTAGATTATTATCTATAAATTTTATCTCTAAGCATACAACACTTATATGCTAAATTTATAGTCACATAAATAATCATAGAATTTTCTTGATGTTTATAAATGTTTTCATAACACATATAAGCAATCAAAATAATTATAAATTTCATTTTATTTATTTATTAATAATATGTACAATGTCACAGCTTTTAAGGCACTACACCTAACACTTATAACTGGCTATCAAAAATATGTCTTAACAGCCTCCCTCAAACTTGGAAAGGTTTTCTATAGTAAGTTTGCCTGTCAACTTGAAATTGCCTTGGTAAAAATGTCTGCAATCTTATCTTGTGAAGGGACATGCTTGACTTCAAGTCTCTTACTATCTCGGACACAATAAACACAAGTTCTATATGCCTGGTACGTGCATAAAGGATCGGGAACATGCAATCTTGTAGTTTCAACTTGCAACTATTTAAGTAAGGATTGTAACGAAGTCATTTCTACAGTAATATTGGCCAAACTTTGGAACTCATTTCTGTTGAGGACCTAGAGACTATAATCTGCCTCATTGAGCTCCATGAAACTAGATTTGGTCCCAAAAAGATGCAATATCCTGAGGTTGACCTCATATCGTCAAGATCAGAGGCCCAATCAGTGTCACAACAGCCTATGAAGTTTAATTCAGCTGATTTTTTGCTCACTTTCATGTGAAGACCATAATGCAAAGTTCCAAACAAGTATCTCAAAATTCTCTTCATTGCTTTCCAATGTGCCTCAAGTGGATTTTGCATAAATTGGTATACCTTGTTAACACTATGATGCAAGCAACAAAGCTGCACAAGTTAGGAGCCATGTTTGTGATCCCTTAAGCTGTTCAAGTGGTCCAATCATGAGTTCTAACGCCAAGCGATTCAAGGAGGCATTGAACGGGCTCATTCAATAAGTTTGCAATGTGTCACATAAATGGAGCCCCAGTGTAGGCCCAAATCAATCTCAAGAGAGCCTAGTCACTATGATTAAGGTTCTAGAAGATTCACATTGATGATGGTGCATGATTCCAATAAATTGTGGGGCAGATTTGTAATTTCGAGAAACCTTCCTATTTTGGATCGACACATGGGCGCCATGTCATCAAGTTCGAGCCTCGTCATTAATTTATTTTTGCTAATGTAATTTTCGTAATTTCTTAGTGTCAAATTTGGTTTTGTTAGGCATAGAAACAAACCTGGATACTTTTCCTTTTTCTAGACTAGGTTAGGCGCATTTTAAGGGATGAGATTAGCTACTTTCCTTTTTGTGTTATTCTTGTTAGAATTACAGTCAGCAAAGTTGGATTTTAGGGCTTAATTTCGCATGGGAAAGAGCCAATTAAGGGATTTTCTAAGTCAACCTTCACTTAGGGATTCTTTTGCGCTGAAAATCATTCCCATATAATTGTAAACACTTTGTTATTTTAAAATTTAATGAATCGGATCAATATTCATGAATTTTGTGAGGTTTTTCTTGCGTTCTTCTTATTTTCTTGAGAAGACTCTTTAAACTTATCAAGATTAATCTTGTGGCATTCAACAAACTAACTTATCATCTAGGGTTTTAAGTGTTTTTGAAATTCTAGGTGTGGCGTTTTCCTATCCGTGGTTCTTGGTTCGTGTCTCACTAGATTACGGGTCAATGCTCAACAAACGTGTGTCTTAAGGGATTAGGGGTTCGATTCTAGATTTGGTGTAAGGTCTTGTCGCGTTAGTCGGTGGGGTTCATATCACACTAAATGCTATCTCTGGCCTTATTATTGACATATTTCAAGGCCCCACAATGCTTCTATATTGTTGAGGGCTTTCAACTATATGAATTCCATAATTGACCAAACTTAAACCTTGTATCATTGGTGCATCAAATGATTTTGCATACTGCATCTTAGCTTTGCACAACAAATCAGTGATGTACTTGGTTTGAGAGAAATGAAGTCCCTAAGTAGTATGTTGAACCTATATGCCCAGGAAATAATTGATAGGACCTAGATCCTATAAAGCAAAATGATTGTGCAGTTGTGTAATCAATTCCTAACCAAAGTTAACATCACTACCTGTTATAAGGATGTCATCCACATACACAAGCACATATGTACACTCCTATGATGTATGTAGAATGAATAAAGATTGATCAGCTCGAGCAGAGACAAAACAAAGTGACTGTAAATCCCAATGTAGTGTCTCAAACCAGGCCCTCGCAGCCTGTTTATTGCCATAAAAAGACATGTAATCGGCAGACAAGATGAGAACTTTTTGGATCTTCAAAACCCATTGGTTGTTGCATATACACTTTCTCATGTAAGTCCCCATTGAGAAAAGTGTTATTGATGTCAAATTGGTGAATAGTTCACTATCTTGTTAAAGCAACTGTGAGAACAACCTGAATTGTTATTCATAGTACCATCCGGGTTTTCTTTATTTTGAATACCTACGGCTTTCCTTCCAACAAGCAAATCTGCTAAAGACCAAGTATTATTTCTTAAGACTGCGACATACTCCTCAGTCATGGGTTGTTTCCATTCAAGCTGGAGTAAAACATCGACAACAGTTTCTGGTTTTGGCAGTACCATCTGTTAACCTAGTAAACATGGGATGTATGTTCTCAGTGTTTCTATAGGACTCCTTTTGGAACAATGGTTTTTTCTGATGGCGCAGCGAAAAAAATCTGGATCTGCACAAGGTTTTGGACAAACAATATGAGTATTAGCATTATCATATCAGTGAGGCCTACATTTTCTGACACAATAGATTGACCAGAAAGAACAAAAGCAAACAGGAGAGGAAGGAGGCTTGACACACAAAGGAAAGACAGATAAGGAAGAAGAGAGATTAGGCAAAGTGGAAGAGGTCGTAGAAGAAGAAAATTGAAGGAACGGAAAATGGTGTTAATAAAAAACATAATGAGAAATACAAATGTGACCATCACTAGCTAAGAATTTGCAACCTTTATGCCAAGATTATAGCCAATGAAGGCACAAGGAATGGAATGATATTGAAACTTGTGAGTGTTGTAACGACGAACATTGGGAAAACACAAACAGCCAAAAATTTTAAGAAAAGAGTAGTTTGGCCTGACATAAAAAGGTGTTTCCAATGGAGTTTTACTTTCGAGAACAATAGTTGAACAAAAAATATAAGTACGAAAAGCCTCGTCCCGGTGTTTAAAAGGCATAGAGGACTAAGCAAGGTTAAGCTATGTTCAACAATTGTTCGATGTTTACGTTCAGCCAAACCATTATACTCAAGAGTATATGGACGGGAATTACAATGAATAATGCTCTGAGTTTGAAGTAAGTTAGTAAAAGAAGCGATATTCTCTTCTTCAATCAGTTTAGAGCGCAAGAATCTTATGCCCTAACTCAAGCTTAACTTAACTTTTGAAAATTTCATAGGACTATGGTGCTTCAGATTTCTGTCTAATAAGGAATATCTAAAGTAAAGCATGAGAAGGCATTGGTAAAATGAAAGTAATATTTATAGCCAATAGAATAAACACACTCATTGGACCCCATAAATCAGAATGAACAAGATGTAAAGGTTTAGTATATTCAGTAAAGAAAAAATGGAAGTTTATGTACTGTTCTCTTACTACAAGCATGACATACGAAGGAAATTTTATTAATTGGACATTTGATGTTACACAATGACAACACAGACTCTACAACCTTCTCTGAGGGATGGCCTAATAGCCTATGCTACAAATCAAAAACTTTATTCTCACATAGTAAATTATGTACAAAAAGAAGTAGCACTATTTGAACAAGCAGAAGCTACAGGATAACAATAGGCAGAAATAGGACTATGAAATACAATAGTAGTAGTTGAACAAGATGTTTTTGTGATAGGGTGAATTTATTTGTTATCCCAACTTATATATATTTTTAGTTTCGGGTGAATTTATGTTCATTTTAGTTTAAATAAAATTTAATTAAATTGTGTCTTTTTGCTAATTTTTAGTTTTACTTTACTTTAGTCTATTTTATTTTTAATTTTTTAGTTTTGTTTAGAGTTTATTTTGCTTTATTTCTATTTTATTTTATTTCATTTCACTTTATTTTAATTTATTTGTTTTAATCGGATTAGAAGAGCATTTTGGAATTGTTTCAGTAGGTTTTTGTGCCCTAACACTACAAGGAATCTTGCCCCCATGCGCAAGGACAGAAGGGATGCATGATTGCTCCATAAAAAGCTTGCGGCCGTGTGAGTCTTGCATTAGGCCTATGTAACGGCCCGAAATTTAGTAAGTGATAATAGGATGTAATACGGTGGATTAGTGTGCCGTAATGATTACTTTAAACTTAATTTGATTATTTAGTGAAATTTTGAATTTATAGTTGTTTTTATTATCTTAATGATTTTTAATTTTTTCTAATTGTTTCAAAATGTTATTCTAAATTTTAAAACAAAACAATTTGTCAAATACCAAACATGTCCCATTTGAAAATGATGTGTTGCACAAGGTTTTCTTGCAGCAAAACCGTCCCTCTTCCTCTATTTATTTTCCCCTCTCCCTCTCTTCCTTTCATTCACTCTCTCTCAGCTCTCTCTTTCTCTCCCGTGCATCCCTCTCTCTCACTCTATATCTTCCTTTCTCTCTCATCTTTCTCTCAAAATTTTGAGACTTAATTGAGCCCCAAGCTCTGGTTTAGTGGGTTGGAGGCCCAAGAACGTGATTAATCAACCAAAAATACGATTTAAAGCTTCGATTGAAGGTTAGTTTTCAAATTTCAAAACTTTTCTAAACTTTTTAATTTTCTTGGTATTTTGAAATCTAAGTTTATTTGAGCTTAGAAAGCCCTTGATCTTAGTCAGTAGAACCCAAAACTACTAGCATCTAAACTTGGATTAGCTAGAAACGGATCTAAATAAGGATTTTTCATTTTTCTTCATTTTTCCTCATTTTTGGATTTTCTTGGATTTTGTGTGCAAATCTTGTTTAAATGAGTTTAAAAGTGTTCTATCTTGTTTTTCTATCATTTATGCTTGATTTTCATGCCTGAGAACTGAGAAAAATAGGTCAAAATAAAGATTTGGACATAGGGTGGCCGAGAACACATGGTTGAAAAATTTTAGAATTTTCGAGTTCGGCAGACTGAACTTCGTGTTCGGTAGGCCGAATTCATGGGTTCGACAAGCCAGATTCATATGTATGGTAGGCCAAACTTGACCTGTTCTACGGCAGGCCGAACTGTATAGGTCAGTCGGCCGAACTGTATAGTTCGGTCCGCCGAACTGTATAGTTCGGCCGGCCAAACTAGGGTGACCGACAGGCCAACCGAGCATGATAAAATTTTGTGATTTTTCATCTGTTTTCACTATTTTGAACCCCGATTGAAATTTTAAGTTTATAAAATGATTTTATGAATACAAATGGCACACTAGGGCACCATGAACTAGTTTAGCAACATAGAATATCTTAAACTAGATACTAATAGACCCAGTTTCTATGTAAGGTCGTTCGTGGTTCTGCGGAGCTAATGTATAGTGGACCGGGATTTCGGTGTGGGACACCAGCACAGGTATTGAGGTAGGACTTCTACCCCTTTTCTTTGGTAACCTAGTTTCAAATGGTTTAGCCTTAAAAAGGGTTTTTATCAAAATGTTTTCAATGTTTGATTGAATAAGGATATTTTATCGGTTATTTTTGTAAACCGTGGATTAAGGTGAATTTCACAATGAACCCCCTAATGAATGTAAATATAAATACCTAGTAAATGGGTTTTAAATAATTGATAGAAAGTAATATAAGAGCATGATGCCATAACAGAGATCGGGTCGTGTAGCATGCGACCTTGGGGGTAAGTCCCAAAACCCAGTTGGACCACTACGGTGGTGTTATATATATGGTTTGCCCAGGAAAAAGGAAATGATGTTCTTTCTGGTTGACCAATAAGCTATTTTGGGTAAGAATGATCTTGTTTAAACTTATTATTTATTCAAGTCTTCTCTTAAATAATTTCTTCAATAATGATATTTACTTTTAAAATTTAATGTTTCTTAAAATATAGTCCTACTAAGCCTTTCGCTCATATTTTATTTGTTTTCAAACTTTCCCCACCTTCTAAGTGGATTTCAGCATAGGTTTAGAGAGGATTCCACAGACAAAACTCAGAAGGAATAGAAGGACCTAGTAGGTTGTTTAAATTATAATATTAACGTATGTAACATTTAACTTTTTCTTTACTTGGACTATGGTTGTATTATTATATTGTTAGTACTATATGTGTGCAAAAGATGTGGGTCAGTAGGACCCATACTCGCATCTTTTATTACTTTATTATTTTCTTAATGTTTATCTCAATGTTCTTATCTGTTTAATGATTATATGTGATTTAAAAATTTCCATATTTTTGTAATTTAATTTAAAGACTTAAGTTCATATTTTAATTAAATTTTCATTTAATTAACTTAAATAATCCGCCACGTCACCTTCCGTACTCCAGGATATGACAAAATGGCATCTAAGCTCAAGGTTATGAACCTTGGGAATTGTGCACGCATAAGTATGACAATGAAATACCACTGACAGTCTAAATTTTGTTTTCCAAAGTGAGAGAATGGCACCTAGACAACATTCGACAGCTGATGCTGAGTTTGGAAATGATAAGGGCATGATGAGATCCATGTTTGCTGCATTCCGGTAGATGGCGGCCAGGGCTAGGCCAGAGGATTCTGATGTTGGTCATCGACATACGTACTTTAAGGAATTTTAGCATGTGTCTATACCGACTTTTGATGGGAATGGGACCTGTAGGTGGCCGAGTATTGGTTAGATTCGATCGTGAAGCATTTGGATACTCTTGATGTGCCAACTGAGTATCATGGAGAGTTTGCTACATATAAGTTCAAAGGTGGCGCCAATACCTGGTGGAAGTAGGCTAAACGTTTGGAATACAATGGTAGCATCAGTTGGGACAGGCTCGAGGACCTGGTATGGATACTTTGAGTTTCTGGTGATGCCGTTTGGGTTAACAAACGCTTCGGCAGCTTTCATGGATTTGATGAGCAGGATATTCAAGCCTTATTTGGATTAGTTTGTGATTGTGTTCATTGATGATATTCTAGTGTATTCTAAGACTTAGGAGGAGCATGAACAGCATCTCAAGATCGTGCTTCAAACTCTACAAGAGCACCAGTTGTATGCCAAGAAAGAAAAGTGCGAGTCTTGGTTGATAGAAGTTAAGTTTCTGGGTCATGTTATCTCCGAGCACGGTATTTCTATGGATCCATCCAAGATAGAAGCCATAGTGGAATGGGAATGACCAAAGAATGTAGCGAAAATCCATAGCTTCTTAGGTCTTGTTGGGTACTATAGAAAATTTGTAAAGGATTTCTCGAAGATAGCAGCTCTATTGACGAGATTGATTAGGAAAAACGTTAGGTTTGAGTGGGATGAAGAATGTGAGCTCGCTTTTCAGGAATTGAAGAATCGATTGACTTCAGCCCCAGTATTGGTTATTCCCAACAGTGATGAGCCATATGAGGTTTATACAGATGCTTCAGGACACAGGCTTAGATACGTATTGATGCAACATGGACGCGTGGTGGTATATGGATCGAGATAGCTACGACCTCACGAGTGGAATTATCCTACTCACGATTTGGAGCTCGCAGCGATGGTTCACGTGCTGAAGATCTAGAGGTGTTATTTGTATGGGATGACATTTCAGGTTTTTTTCGATCATAAGACCTTGAGGTATCTATTTACTTAGAGAGATCTAAACCTGAGGTAGTAGAGATGGATGGAGTACATGAAGGATTATGATTTCGCGTTGTAGTACCATCCTGGGAAAGCTATTGTAGTCATGGATGCGCTTAGTAGAAAGTCGTCAGGAATTCTCGCTTGTTTGGCTCTTGAAGATTGGAAGAGAGATGCGATGGTGAGTGAGTACGGGCTACAGTATTATGAAGACTATGATCGAGCTTCGGTGTATCATATAGAGACGACCCCAGCTCTTGTTTAGATGGTGAAACAGAATCAGTGGCAGGACCAGTATCTGTAGGGAATCTGGACGCGGATTTAGGACGGATAGCAATTTGAAGAATGGAGGATTCATACGAATGGATCATTGTACTTCCAGGAGCGCTTAGCAATTCTAGCAATCGCATAGGTGATGAAAGCCATTATGGACGAAGCCTACAAGTCTCAGTTCGCCATTCATCCAGGGAGCACAAAGATGTATCATGATTTGAAGAGGCAATATTGGTGGAGAGGTATGAAAAAGGACATCCAGGAATACGTGGCCAAGTGTACGATGTGTCTTTAGGTGAAAGCCGAGCATCAGAAGCCTACAAGTTAGCTTCAACCGCTTCCCATTCCATGGTGGAAATGGGAGCACGTGACGATGGATTTTCTTACCGGTTTGCCAAAGACGGAGCAAAGGCATGAAGCGATTTAGGTTGTGGTCGACAGGTTAATGAAATCAGCGCATTTCATTCTGTTTAAGTCGACATGTTTGAGAAAGGTTCTTGGAGAATTGTACTTGCAGAATATAGTGCGGTTGCATGGAGTTCCCTTGTCCATCACATCTAATAGAGACACTAGGTTCAATGCTAAGTACTGGAGGAGTTTTTAGGAGGCTTTAGGTACAAATTTGAATTTCAATACAGCATTTCATCCTCAGACCGATGGGCAACCCGAGCAAGTTATTCAAATTCTCGAGGACATGTTGCGTGCTTGTGCGTTAGACTTTGGCAGGAATTGGAAGAAACATTTGCATCTGGTAGAGTTCGTGTACAACAACAGCTATCAAGCAAGTATTGGTATGGCACCATTTGAGGCACTGTATGGTCGACCATGTTGGTCACCAATGTGTTGGGCAGAACGAAAGATAGGATTATTCTTGGGCTGGATGAGATTCGTGATAGCAACGAGAAAGTCACCGTGATTTGAGATCAATTAAGGGCAGCTTAGAGTCGACAGAAGAGTTATGCGGATAGAAGACGTCGACCTTTGGAATTTACAGTGGGAGATTTTGTTCTCTTGAAGGTATCACCTCGTAAAGGAATTATACGGTTCGGAGTAAGTGGTAAGCTTGCACCAAGATACGTTGGACCTTTCGAGATTACTCAGTGTGTTGGTGTAGTCGCTTTTTGGCTCAACCTTCCTCTTGAACTTTCCTATGTTCATGATGTGTTCCACAGGTCGATACTTAGGAAGTGCCCACCTCAGCAGAGTAGGGTAGTTTCTTTTTGTGATGTACAGGTTCAAGAAGATACAACATACGAGGAAGTGCCGATTCAAATAACCGATCGAAAAGTGATCAACTTGTGTCGTCATAATATACCATTAGTCAAGGTCGTGTGGCAGCATCACGGGGTTGATGAAGCCACTAAGGAATTAGAGTCGAGCATGCGAGAGTTGTATCCACATCTGTTTTATTTCTTAACTAATATGTAAATTTTGAGGGCGAAATTTCTTTTAGGGGTAGAGAGTTGTAACGCCCCAAAACTTATTAAGTGATAATAGGATGTAAAATGGTAGATTTATGTGCCGTAATGATTACTTTAAACTTAATTTGATCATTTGGTGAAATTTTTAATTTAAAGTTGTTTTTATTATTCTAATTATTTTTAATTATTTCTAATTGTTTAAAAATGTTGTTTTGAAATTTTAAAACAAAACAATTTGTCAAATACCAAACATGTCCCATATGAAAACGGTGTGCTGCACACGGTTTTCTTACAACAAAACCGTCCTTCTTCCTCTATTTATTTTCCCCTCTCCCTCTCTTCCTCTCATTCACTCTCTCTCAGCTCTCTCTCTCTCTTTCCCGTGCATCTTTCTCCCTCACTCTACCTCTTCCTTTCTCTCTCATATTTCTCTCAAAATTTTGAGACCTAATCGAGCCCCAAGCTCCAGTTTAGGGTTAGATGCTCAGGAATGTGATTGATCAACAAAAAATGCGATTTAAAGCTTCGATTCGAGGTTAGTTTTCAAATTTCAAAACTTTCTAAACTTTTGAATTTTCTTGGTATTTTGAAATCTAAGTTTATTTAAGATTAGAAAGTCCTTGGTCTTAGTTAGTGGAACCCAAAACTACTAGAATCTAAGCTTAGATTAGCTAGAAACAGATCTAAATCAAGATTTTTCATTTTTCTCTATTTTCCTCATTTTTGGATTTTCTTGGATTTTTTGTGCAAATCTTGTTTAAATGAGTTTAAAAGTGTTCTATCTTGTTATTCTATCATTTGTGCTTTATTTTCATGCCTGAGAACTGAGAAAAATAGGTCAAAATAAAGATTTGGACATAGGGTGGCCGAGAACACATGGTTGAAAAATTTTAGAATTTTCGAGTTCGGCAGACTGAACTTCGTGTTCGGTAGGCCGAATTCATGGGTTTGGTAGGGCAAACTTCGTGTTCGATAGGCCAGATTCATACGTCTAACAGGCCGAACCTAGAAAATGTTCGGCGGACTGGACCTGTTCTTCGGCAGGCCGAACTATACAGTTCAACCGACCGAACCAGGGTGACCGGCAGGCCGACCGAGCTTGATGAAATTTTGTGATTTTTCATCCGTTTTTACTGTTTTGAACCCCAATTGAGATTTCAACTTTATAAAATGATTTTATGAATACAAATTGCACACTAGGGCACCATGAACTAGTTTAGCAATGTAGAATATCTTAAACTAGATATTGATAGACCTAGTTTCTATTTAAGGTCGTTTGTGGTTCCTCAGAGCTAATGTATAGTGGACCAAGATTCCGGTGTGAGACACCGGCACGGGTATTGAGGTAGGACTTCTACCTCTTTTCTTTGGTAACCCAGTTTCAAATGATTTAGCCTTAAAAAGGGTTTTTATCAAAATATTTTCAATGATTGATTGAAAAAGGATATTTTATTGGTTATTTTTGTAAACCGTAGATTAAGGTGAATTTCACAATGAACCCCATAATGCATGTAAATGTAAATACTAGGTTAATGGGTTTTATATAATTGATAGAAAGGAATATAAGGGCATGATGCCATAACAGAGATCGGATCATGTAGCGTACGACCTTGGGGGTAGCTCCAAAAACCCAGCTAGGCCACTATGGTGATGTTATATATGTGGTTTGCCCAGGAAAAAGGAAATGATGTTCTTTCTGGTGGGCCAATAAGCTATTTTGGGTAAGAGTGATATTGTTTAAACTTATTATTTATTCAAGTCTTCTCTTAAATAATTTCTTGAATAATGATATTTCCTTTTAAAATTTAATGTTTCTTAAAATATAGTCCTACTAAGCCTTTCGCTCATATTTTATTTGTTTTCAAACTTTCCCCCCCTTCTAGGTGGATTTCAGCATAGGTTTAGAGAGGATTCCACAGACAGAACTCAGGAGCAATAGAAGGACCTAGTAGGTTGTTTAAATTATAATATTAAGGCATGTAACATTTAAGTTTTTTTTTACTTAGACTATGGTTGTATTATTATATTGTCAGTACTATGTGTGTGCACAAGATATAGGTCAGTGGGTCCCGTACTCGCATCTTTTATTACTTTATTATTTTCTTAATGTTTACCTCAATTTATTTCTCTGTTTAATGATTATAAGTGATTTAAAAATTTCCATATTTTCATAATTTAATTTAAAGACTTAAGCTCATATTTTAATTAAATTTTCATTTAATTAACTTAAATAATCTGTCACGTCACCTCCCGTACTCTAGGGCGTGACAGCCTATGAGTCCCCTAAGTGTGGGGCCCTGTGGAATTGAATCCCGTGGCCACGCGTCCCACTTTTTGGCCTAACACCTCCTTTTGTGAAGCTCATGGCCTTGCCCATTTTCCCTTGCCCACACATGTATCAGTTTTGAGCCTCTTTTGGTGTTGATTTTTATGCTAATTTAAGGAGGATTTTCCCAAGAATTGGAAGGCATATAGAAACCCATCTAGGGTTTTGCGCCAAGAGGAAGACTTGATTTGGAGAGCTAATTTGGAGGCAAGGAGGCATCTGTTTTCTTGAGTTTAAGAGGTAAAGAGAAGAGAGCTTGAAGGCACCCTGAAGTTCAAAATTAGATTACTTCTTTACTCTATCTTTTCTTGAATTTCTTGTAAATTGCTATGGGATCCTTGTTCATATTTTCTTTTGTGTTTGTGATTTTATTTGTGACTATGTGTAACTAAATTTCTTAGTCTAGAGGGCTATGGACCCATTTTGACATTTGTGTTTGGTTTATTACTAATGATTAATGCATGTTGATTTCCATTTCCATTTATTTGTATTTTCTTGAGTTTAAAGCTTTTAATTGATTATGCATCTATTAGTTGATTTTACAATTAGGATTAGTACTTGGAAAATAAGGGTTTTAATTGTAGGTTAAGAAATACAACCTACAAAATTGTGGAATTGGGAGACGTGATTTTCTTTGTGGCATATTAGAGAACAAGCTTAATGAATCCTTAGTAATTTGTTTTGAATGGGGATATTGGAACTAATTAACTTGGGTAAATCTCAATCTAGTACTTGGAAGAGGAAAACTTGGGATAAATTAGAGTTCTATGCCAATAATTGAGGAAATTAACTTGTCATTAATTTAGGCAATTACCATTTGCAAAGGAAATTTGGTAAAATAGTTCCTCTAGACTGCTCCATCATAGTTTAATTTAATTCATTTTCATTTTTTATTTCAATTCTCATAAATTAGTTTTAGTTTATTTAAATTTCTTGTTCTTAATTAAAGTTGTCATTAAACTGCTATTGCTTAGATAAAATTAGAAATACTTGAACTAGAATAGACAGTAAAATTTTACTAATCAATCCATATGGGAAATGATACTCATACTCCTACTCTATTACTTGTGATCGTATATACTTTAAATTTATTACTATTGTACCCTGAGTGCTTCAATTTTAATTAAGGCTTTTACTTTGCTTTTCTTTAGTTTAATTTTATTTGTTAGTTGCCATGTTTTTGCTATTGATGGAAAAAGAGTGCGAAGCTTGGAAATTCTCCCTCTTGATTCAAAAATTGAAAAAACTCTTCATGGATTAAGAAGAGAAAGACAAGCTATGGCGTAAGGCGACAACAACAATCAGCAACGGGTTTTGTGGTACTATTTTAAGCCTGCTGTCAATGACAACTATTTGGGGGTTTGGCATTAAGCAATCAATGTCAACAACTTTGAATTAAAGCTGGCCCTTATTAGCATGGTGCAACAAGACTAATATGGGGGCTTGCCACATGAGGACCCGAATGCGCACCTTGCTATGTTCTTGGAGATTTGTGACACCATCAAGCTCAGTGGTGTATCAAAATATTTTATTCCCTTTCTCTCTTCGGGACAAGGCGCGGGGTTGGTTCCAATCATTGCAACTGGGCAGTACGGCTACTTGGGAAGATTTGGTGCAAAAGTTTCTCACAAAGTTCTTCCCTCCATCAATGACCTCAATTGCAGGGTGAGATTGCATGATTCTGGCGATTTAATTTTGAGTCCCTTTATGAAGCATGGGAGCATTTCAAGGATCTCATTCAGAAGTGCCCTCAACACAGATACCATGATTGGTTCCAAATTCACTTGTGTTTATAATGGATTGAATATGCAAACGAGAACTATTGTTGATGCGACGGCCAGTGGAACTTTGTTGTCCAAAATAGCAGAGAGAGCTGAACTTAAGAAATGGCATCCAACACCTATTAGGGGCCAAATAAGCATTCAACCTTGAAGAGAGGCATGACTTTTCCTGAAGTTGATCCAATAGTTGCCCTTTAGGCTCAAGTCTCGGCATGGACCAACTAAATCTTAGCATTGACTATTAAGGAAGCCTCGTGAAGCAAGGGATCAATGGTAATGGCTAGTGCATCATTCTCTAGTAGTGAAGTTGATCAAAAACAATTCTAATATGTCAACGATCGGGACTTCAATTATCGGGGTAACAACTTGCCTGCTCACTATTATCTGAGAGTGTGCAATCACAAGAATTTCGCCTATAGTAGCACTAGAAATGCCTTACAACCGCCACCGGGGAATGTGGTAGAAAATAAATCATCATTAGAAGATCTTGTGAGGATTTTTGTTATAGAAACAAGGGCAAGGTTTGACAAGAATGAGACAAGACTTGATAGAAGTGAGACGCAATGCAATAACATGGGAGCAATGATGAAGAATCTTGAGGTGCAAAAGGGGTAACTTGCCAATTCTATTAAGGCCTAATAATCGGGGAAGTTTCCTAGCAACACAAAAAATAATCCTAAGGAGCATTGCAAGGCTATTACTCTTAGAAGTAGAGAGGAGACTCAAGGGACCAATCTTCAAGAAGAGAATGCTAATTCCTCCTTTTCTAGGCCATCATCAAGTCAAGAAGTTGAGCCACCAAAGGAGAGCATGAAGCCAAAGTCTATTTCTTTTTTAGATAACCCTCTAATTATGCTTCCATTTCCTCAAAGATTCCAAAAGAAGAAATTGGATGCTCAATTCTCTAAGTTCTTGGACATTTTCATCAAGATCCACATCAACATCCCTTTTGTTGATGCTCTAGAACAAATGCTAAATTATGTCAATTTCATGAATAAGGTGATGTCAAAGAATAGAAGATTGGATGATCATGAAACCATGAATCTCATCGAGGAATGTAGCGCCATTGTCCAACACAAGCTTCTACAAAAGTTGAAGGATCTGGAAAGTTTCACCATACCTTGTGTTATTGGAGGCCATTATTGTAGAAGGCTTTGTGTGACCTTGGGGTTAGTATCAATCTTATGCCTTGTTTGGAGATCTAAAAATTGGAAATTGGTGAAGCCAAGCCTATAAAGACCACTTTACAACTTGCCAATAGATCCCTCACCTATCCAAAAGGGATAATTGAAGATGTGTTGGTCAAGGTAGACAAATTTATCTTCCCCATTGACTTTGTTGTTTTGGTTATGGATGAGGATGTGAAGTTCCGTTGATTCTTGGAAGACAATTTCTAGCAACCAGACGTGCTCTTATTGATGTTCATCAAGGTGCCTTAACTTTTAGAGTTAATGATGCGGAAGTTCGATTCAACATGTATAATTCAATGAAGTTTCTAGATGAGTCATCTAATTGCTACCCAATTGATGTCATTGATGAATGTGTCAAGAAATTCAAAGAAGAAGTGGCAACTCATGACCTTTTGGAGGATCACTTCGTAAGTCTTTCAAATGAAGAGAGTGAAGTAATGGCATTGAAGGAAGTTCTTTTGGTGGAAGTGGAGAGTGTGGAAGCTACCCCAACAAAGTGAGATTTGTTTGAAGAGGTGAAGCCCACAAATTCTCAAGTTAGGCCAGAGTTAAAGCTTTACCCGATCATCTTTGTTATGCTTTTTAAGAGAAAATTCTACTTTCTCGGTGATCATCTCCACATTGTTGACCTAAGATGAGGAAGACAAGTTATTTAATGTCTTGAGGAATCACAAATCCGCCTTGGGATGGTTCATTCTAACATTAAGGGAATAAGCTCCACCATTTGCATGCACATGATCCTTATGGAGGAAGATTACAAGCCAACAATTGAGCACTAATGAAGGCTTAATCGGCAATGAAAAAGGTTGTGAGATCCAAAGTTCTTAAGTGGTTAAATGCCGGTATTGTTTATGTCATTTTCTAATAGTTCATGTGTAAGCGTCGTTCAAGTTGTTCTGAAAAAAGGGGACATAACGGTAGTGAAAAATGAGAATAATGAGTTGATTCCCACTAGGACGGTTACGGTTGGGGGGTTTGCATTGACTACTTGAAGTTGAATAAATCTATAATAAAAGATCATTTCCCACTTCTCTTTATTGACCAAATGTTGGATCGCTTGGCTGTATATTATTATTATGACTTTCTTGATGGCTTTTTGGGATACAACTAAATTTCTATTGCTCCTAAGGACCAAGAGAAGTCCATTTTTACTTGCCCATATGGTACGTTTGCCTTCCAAAGGATGCCTTTTGGGTTGTGCAATGATCTCGCATCATTTCAAGGAAGTATGATAGCGATCTTCTTGGATAGTAGAAGAGATCATGGAGGTATTTATAGATGATTTTTTGGTTTTTGGATCATCTTTTGATCATTGTCTACACAATCTCTCTCTTGTCTTGCAACGTTGTGAAGAAAAGAATCTGGTACTTAATTGGGAAAAATATCACTTCATGGTACAAGAGGGAATTGTTTTTAGTCATAGAATCTCTTCTAAAGCATTGAAGGAGACCGGGCAAAGGTTTCGATGATAGAAAAGCTTCCTTTACTAACCAATGTCAAGGGAATTTAGAGTTTTCTTAGGCATATAAGTTTTTATTGGCGTTTTATTGAGGATTTCTCCAAGATTGTCATGCCTCTTTGAAATCTTTCAGAAAAGAATGCCCTGTTTAACTTTGACGGTGAGTGTTTGAAGGCCTTTCAACTCATAAAAGAGAGGTTGACATTGGCACTAGTCATGATGGCACCTAATTAAAGTGAACCATTAGAGGTCATGTATGATGCTAGTGACTTTGTGGTTAGAGCGAGCCTTGGGCAAAGACAAGACAAGATTTTTTGGTCCGTTTATTATGCAAGCCGCACTCTTAATGAAGCTCAACAAAATAACACCACTACCGAGAAAGAGATGTTGGCAGTGGTATATGCTTATGACAAGTTCTGGACTTATATTGTTGGGTCCAAGTTAATTATTTTTACCGATCATGCTTCTATTTGACACCTTTTTGCTAAAAAAGATGCCAAGCCAAGATTGCTATAGTGGATTCTTTTGTTACAAGAGTTTGACATGGAGATCCATGACAAGAAAAGTAGTGAAAATGTTATAGCCAATCATCTCTCCTAACTTAAGCATGAGGTTGAATTTGGTGATACTCCTATCCAAGAAGAATTTCTAGATGAACAACTCTTTGCTATTGAAGTTCAATTGCCATGGTTTGTGGATATTGTTGATCATCTATTTGGAAATCTATTGCCTCCGAATCATCTATTTTGCAATGTATTGCCTCTAAACCTTAGTTACCACCAAAAGAAGAAATTCTTGCATGACATAAGGACTTATTTTTAGGATGATCCTCTCTTATTCAAGAAGTGTCAAGATCAAGTTGTGCTGAGATGCATTCTGGATAAGGAATTTAATAGTGTTTTTTGACATTGTCACTCTTCACCTTATGGAGGATATTTTGGGCCCAACCAAACAACAGCAAAGGTTTTTCAATGTAGGTTCTATTGGCTAACTCTTTTCTAGGATGGCTATAATTTTGTCAAATCTTGTGATCAATGCTAATGAACAGGAGCTATTTCGAAGCACCATGAGATGCCTTTCAATGTGATACTTGAAGTCGAAGTTTTTGATGTTTGAGGGATCGATTTTATAAGACCTTTCCCTCCATCCTTTGGCCAAACTTACATTCTATTGATAGTGGATTGTCTCTAAGTAGATTGAAGCAATTACCACACCAACAAATGATACAAAGGTGGTTTTAAAGTTTCTCCATAAGAATATTTTCACCCGATTTGGTACCCCTCACACCATCATTAGTGATGAAGGGATCCCTTGTTGCAACAAGGAATTTAATACTCTTTTGGCTAAATATGGGGTCACCAACAAAGTTGTTCTTGCTTATCACCCTCAAATGAATGGCAAGCCGAAGTTTCTAATCGAGAGGTAAAACAAATTCTTGAGAAGACAGTGCATACATACCGGAAGGATTGAGCACAAAAGCTTGATGATGCTTTATAGGCATACCATATGGCCTTCAAAACACTTCTCAAAATGTCTCCTTATCAATTGATGTTTAGAAAGGCATGTCATCTTCCAGTTAAGCTTGAACACCATGCATTTTAGGCAACGAGGAAGCTAAATTTTGATTTGAAGGTGTCCGGTGAGCAAAGATTGTTGCAACTCAATGAACTTAAAGGATTCTAAAAATGAGACCTATCAGAGTGTAGTCTCTATAAATAGAAGACTAAGCGATGGCATAACCAAAACATTATGAGACGACAATTCACACCGGGCCAAAGGGTACCTCTTTTAAATTCCTGATTGAAGCTTTTTCTAGGGAAATTAAAGTCAAGATAGTCGGGGCCATTCACCGGCAAGAGTGTCTCTCCATTTGGTGCTATTGAAGTGGAAAGTGATTATAATTGAGCATTCTGGGTTGATGGACAAAGACTTAAGCACTATTTGAGACCAGAAGTTAAAGTGGTGAATCACATTTTTCTTGTCGAGGCAACCTAAGTAATTTTATATTGTCTCTTCTTTTAATTTATTTTATTTTCTTTTGTTTTATTGTAATGTTTTTATTGTATCCAAAAAAGGAAAAACGAAGAAGAAAACTGTCACGGCCTGGAGTACGGGAGATGACGTGGCAGATTATTAAATTAATTAAAAGAGAATTTAATTAAAAATCAAGGGTTTAGTGGTTTGAATTAAATATAAAGTGTGAAAGTTTAAACAAAGCCATTGCACGAAAAATTAATATTAAAGAATAAACATAGCGATTATGGGTTCCACAAACCCACAACTTGTGCACACACATGGTACTGACAATATCATAAATACAATCACAGTCCAAGTACAAATAAAGTTAAAATCTTACATGCCTTTATTAATTAATACAAGAGAGATACTAGTTCTTCTACTGCTCTTGGGTTCGGTCCGAAGAATCCTCTCCAAACCTAAATGGAAAACCACCTAGAGGAGGAAATTTAAAACAAATAAAACGGGAGCGAAAGGCTCAGTAGGACTATGTTTTATAAAATAATTTGATGTAAAGAAACATTTTATTATTCAAGAATTATTTAAAAGAAACTTTAAATTAATTAATTAATAAATAACTTTGAGTAAAACCATTCTTACCCAAAACAATTTACCCGTGTAACCAATAATATCATTTTCCTTTCCTAGGCAAACCATAATAGTATCACCACCGTAGTGGCCCAGTTGGGTTTCGGGACCTGCCCCCAAGGTCGATCGCTACACGACCCGATCTCTGATATGGCATCATGCCTATATGTTTATTATCATCATCATTCAAAACCCAATAAACGAGTGTTGTCATTTACATTCATTATGAAGTTCATTTCAGTTCACGGTATATTAAAATATAACCGATAAATTCATTTTCAAACAAACGTTGAAAACATTTTAATAGAAATCCTTTTCAAAGCCAAATCATTTTGAAACTAGGCTATCAACGAATGGGGTAGAAGTCCTACCTCAATACTCGTAATCCCGGTCCGCTATACGTTAGCTCCGCGGAACCACGAACGATCCTAGATACAAACTAAGTTGATCAATATCTAGTTCGAGACATTCTATGTTACTAAACCATTTCATGATGTCCTAGTATGCCATTTGTATCTTTAAAACCATTCTATAAGGTTGGAATTTAAATCAGGGTTCAAAACAGTGAAAACGGGTGAAAAATCACAAAATTTTCCATGCCTCAGCCGGCCTGCAGGACTCTCTGCTTCGGCCGGCCGAACTGTGCTCGAAGCAAAGTTCGGTCGGCCGAACACCCCCAGGTTCGGCCTGCCGAACGGAAGAACACCGGCCTGCCGATCCCTATTTTGGCATGCCGAACACGTGGTTCGGCCTACCGAACTGGGAAAACCCAGAAATCCAACCACGGGTTTTTCAATCCCCAAAATCTAAATCTTGATTCTAACCTGTTTTTCTCAAATCCCAGGCATGAAAAATAATCATAGTTGATAGAAAAACATTCTAGAACACATTTGGACTCATTTAAACAAGATTTAAACTCAAAAATCTCAAAAATCTGAAAATGAGAAAATGAGGAGAAAAATGAAAAATCTTGAATCCAATCCGTTTTTCTTCAATCTAAGCTTAGATTCTAGTTGTTCTAAGTTCATTTAACTCAAATCCAAGGTTTTCTAAGCTTAAACAAACCTAGATTTCAAAAATGCACAAAATTGAAAATTTTGGAAAAAGTTTAGAAATTTCAAAACTAACCTCGAATCGAAGCTTCAATCCTCGTTCTCGGTTGCCAAATCACGTTCCCGAGCTTCTTCCTTGTTAACCCGAAGCTTGGATTCGAATTTAGTTTCAAAAATTTTAATAGAGATAGAGAGAGAGGAGAGTAGCCGAGAGAGATCAAGAGAGAGAGAGTGAGTGAAGAGAGAGAGAAATCTGAGAGTGTGAGGAGAGAGGAGGAAGAGAGAGAATAAATAGAGGAAATCGGTGGGCGGTTTTACTGTGTGAAAATCATGTGCCGCCCACGGTTTTGTAAAACGAAATATTTTTAACATTTTACAAATTGTTATGTTTTGAAACTCAAAACATCATTTTAAAACAATAAGAAATCATTTGAATTTATCAATTTAACAAAACCACCAAAATTTCAAAATCCAACCAAGTAATCAAATTAAGGTTGAAACATTAATTGTGGCACACTAATTCATCATTTTACATTACATTAACATTAAATAAATTTCAGGGCGTTACAACTCTCCAGCCCTAAAAGAAATTTCGCCCTCGAAATTTACATCTCATTTCAGAAACAAAACAAATGCGAATACAATTCTCGCATACTCGACTCTAGTTCCCAAGTTGCTTCATCAACCCCGTGATGCTGCCATACAACTTTTACCAACGGTATTTCACGATGACGCAAACTAATCACTTTTCAGTCGATAATCTGAATCGGCACTTCTTCGTACGTCATATCCTCCTGAACCTGCACATCACGAAATGAAACTATCTTACCCTGCTCAGGCGGACACTTCCTAAGCATCGACACATGAAACACATCGTGAACATGAGAAAGTTCGGGCGAAAGATCAAGCCGATAAGCGACCACACCAACACGCTGAGTGTTCTTGAACGGCCTAATATACCTCGGCGCGAGCTTCCCACTCACTCCGAACCATATAGTTCCCTTACGAGGCGATACCCTCAAGAGAACAAAATCTCCACCCGCGAACTGTAAGGGTTTACGTCTTCTATCCGCGTAACTCTTCTGTTGACTCTGAGCTGCCCTCAATCGATCTCGAATCACCCTGACTTTCGCGTTGCTATCACGGATCTCATCCAGCCTAAGAATAACCCTATCTTCCGGCTCGGCCCAACACACAGGTGACTGACACGGTAGCCCATACAACGCCTCAAACGATGCCATACCAATACTCGCCTGATAGCTATTGTTGTACGCGAACTCTGCCAAATGCAAACATTGCTTCCAATTCCCGCCAAAGTCCAATGCACAGGCACGCAACATATCCTCGAGAATCTGAATAACCCGCTCAGACTACCCATCCGTCTGAGGATGAAACGCCGTACTAAAGTTCAAATCCGTACCTAAAGCCTCCTAAAAACTCCTCCAGTACTTAGCATTAAACTTGGTGTCTCGATCAGAGGTGATGGACAACGGAACTCCATGCAACCTCACAATGTTCTGCAGATACAAATCCCTGAGAACTTTTCTCGAACACGTCGACCTAAACGGAATGAAATACGTCGATTTTGTCAACCTATTGACCACGACCCAAACTGCATCATGCCGCTGCTCTGTCCTTGGCAAACCTATGAGAAAATCCATTGTCACATGCTCCCATTTCCACCCTGGAATAGGAAGCGGCTGAAGCTGACCTGCAGGCTTCTGATGCTCGGCTTTCACCTAAAGACACGTCGAACACTTGGCCACATACTCTCGAACATCTTTCTTCATGCCTCTCCACCAATACTGCCTCTTCAAATCGCGATACATCTTTGTGCTCCCCGGATGAATAGCAAACTGAGACCTATGAGCTTCATCTAAAACGGCTTTCGTCACCTCGACGATAGCTGGAACTGCAAGACGCTCCCGAAAATACAACGATCCATCTGCATGCACGCTCCATTCTTCAAACTGCTCCCCGTTCTGAATCCGCGACCAAATCCCCTGCAAATGCCGATCCTGCCACTGACTTTGCTTCACCATCCGAACAAGAGCTGGGGTCGCTTCCACATGATATACCAAAACTCGATCACAGTCTTCATGATACCATAGCCTATACTCGCTCACTGTCGCATCCCTGCTCCAGTCCTCAAAAGCCAAACAAGCGAGAATCCCTAAAGACTTCCTGCTAAGCGCATCTGCGACCACATTAGCTTTCCCGGGATGATACTGCAACACAAAATCATAATCCTCCATATACTCTATCCATCTACGCTGCCTCAAATTAAGATCCCTCTAAGTGAACAAATACCTCAAACTCTTGTGATCGGAGAAGACCTGAAACGACGCTCCATACAAGTAACACCTCCAAATCTTCAGCGCGTGAATCACCGCTGCGAGCTCTAAATCATGAGTAGGATAATTCCGCTCGTGAGGTCGTAGCTGTCTCAATCTATACGCAACCATACGTCCATGCTGCATCAACATGCATCCAAGTCCGCGCCATGAAGCATCCGCATAAACCTCATACGGCTCGTCACTGCTAGGAATAACTAACACTGGAGCTGAAGTCAACCGGTTCTTCAATTCCTGAAAAGCAAGCTCACAATCTTCATCCCACTCAAACCTGACATTTTTCTTGATTAATCTCGTCAACAGAGCTGCAATCTTCAAAAAATCCTTTACAAATTTCCTGTAATAACCAGCAAGACCTAAGAAGCTGCGAATCTCCGCTACATTCCTTGGTCGTTCCCATTCCACTATGGCTTCAATCTTGGACGGATCCACAGAAATACCATGCTCCGAGATGACATGACCCAGAAACTTGACCTCAGTCAACCAAAACTTGCACTTTTCCCTCTTAGCATACAACTGGTGCTCCCGCAGAGTCTGAAGCACGATCCAAAGATGCTGCTCATGCTCCTCCCAAGTCTTAGAATACACAAGAATGTCATCGATGAACACGATCATGAACTGATCCAGATACGGCCTAAATATCCTGTTCATCAAATCCATGAAAGCTGTTGGAGCATTCGTCAACCCAAACAACATAACCAGAAACTCAAAGTGCCCATACTGAGTCCTAAAGCTGTCTTGGGAATATCTTCTTCCTTAATCCTGAGTTGATGATAACCCGACCACAAATCAATCTTTGAGAAGTACCGCGAACCTCCCAACTGATCAAACAACTCATCAATCCTAGGCAAGGGATACTTGTTCTTCACCATAATACGATTCAGCTGTCGATAATCTACACACAACCTGAGAGTCCCATCATGCTTCTTAGCAAAAAAAACTGGTGCTCCCCACGGAGATGTGCTATTTCGAATATACCCTTTATCAGTAAGCTCCTGAAGTTGCTTCCTCAATTCTTTCATTTCTGCTGGTGCAATTCGATACAGTGCCATAGAAATCGGTGTTGTCCCCGGAAACAACTCGATACCAAACTCAATTTCCTGATGCGGTGGTAATCTTGACAACTCGTCGGGGAAGACATCCTCGAACTCATCAACCACCGGAATCACTCTGCCTCTCAAAGCATAGGGCTCGCAATCTAGATTGGCAAGAAAAGCACAATAACCTAGATTCCTTCGCCCTCCTAGACACGACTTCATGAGACGCTCACTCATTAACCAATCACCACCACCCTGGTAAGTAGTCATCGTCCCCCTATCAGACACTAGGGTCACTTTTCTAAGTTAGTAGTCCACGACTGCATTATACCTGGACAACCACTCGATCCCCAGAATCATATCATAGGAGCTCATGGGGAGTATAATCAAATCACTTTTCAAAATCTCATCCCTAATCTTTATTTTACAAGATTTACACATACAATTTACACACACCTGCCCCAAGGGAGAAGTTATGACTAGGGATTCATTAAACTCTTCTATCTCTAATCCCAAGGCATGTATAAAAGAACTCGAAATAAGAGAATGAGAGGCACCAGTATCAAATAAAACGCGAGCTAAAGATCTAGAAACCAAGATCGTACCATCGACAACCGTGTTACCAACATGAGAATCTGAACCTCCAGATGCCATCGCATGAACCTGCATTGGCGCCTTCCCTTTTCCGCTACCAACATTGCTGGGTCCTGGATTACTCGGCCGATACTGCTGGGATGGAGACGACTGCACACTACCTGTACTCGACACTCGGTACTGAGGGACGCTGTGCTGGAAATGCTGCGGCTGCTGCCCCCATGCCGGATATGAGAATTGCTGAGGAGAGAACTGGGGATACTGCAATTGTGGGTACTGCTATGGCGGAGGTAGGGTCTGGGGCTGAGACTGACGACTGGCATCCTCCTAGGTCTGAGATCCAAGACGGGCACTCCTGATCGGGCAATTCCTCTTGATGTGTCCGGGCTGCTGACAGAAATGACAATGAAAGCTGTAGGGATTGCTGCACCCGCTACCAGACGAACTGCTGCTACCGCTGTTTGTGCCACCTTGGTTGCCCTTTCCTGAAGCTGGACGACTGTTGGTGCTCTTCCTACCACTCTTCTACGGTCCTCCTAATGCCTTGGCTCGGTCCTCACAATACTGCACATAATCATTCTCCATAGATATCACCGACGACACAAGCTCTCCAAAACTCCTAAGCCGCAGAGCAACCAACTGTCGTTGAATAGGAGCCTTGAGCCCTTCCTGAAACTTAATACACTTTTCACGCTCCGATGCCACCGCTAATGGAGCAAACCTAGCCAACTCATTAAACCTTGCCTCATACTCCCAAACTGATAGATCACCCTGCTGCAACCTGTAGAACTCAACTGCCTTCTGGTCCCTATACCCTTGCAGAAAATATCGATCATAGAACAGCTCCTTGAACCTGTCCCAACTGATATCACCACCGAGCTCCAAATGCTTAGCTTGTTTCCACCAAGTGTTAGCGCCACCCTCGAGCTTATACATAGCAAACTCCACACGATACTCCTCAGGCACACCAAGGGTGTCCAAATGCTTCAAGATCGAATCCAGCCAATACTCTGCTAACTGCGGATCCCCATTACCATCAAAAGTCAAAACTGACGCACGCTGGAATTCCTTAAAGTATGCATGCCGACTACCAACATTAGAATCTCCTGGTCTAGCCCTAGCTACCATCTGCCTGAAAGCCACAAACATAGACCTCATCATGCTCTCATCATTTCCGAACTCGACGTCAGCTGTCGAACGACGTCTAGGTGCCATTCTCTCACTTCTGAAAATAAAATTTGGACTGTTAGAGGTATTTCATTGACAAACCTATGTGTGCATAATTCCCAAGATTCATAACTTTGAGCTCTGATACCATTCTGTCACACCCCGGAGTACGGGAGATGACGTGGCAGATTATTAAATTAATTAAAAGAGAATTTAATTAAAAATCAAGGGTTTAGTGGTTTGAATTAAATATAAAGTGTGAAAGTTTAAACAAAGCCATTGCACGAAAAATTAATATTAAAGAATAAACATAGCGATTATGGGTTCCACAAACCCACAACTTGTGCACACACATGGTACTGACAATATCATAAATACAATCACAGTCCAAGTACAAATAAAGTTAAAATCTTACATGCCTTGATTAATTAATACAAGAGATATACTAGTTCTTCTACAGCTCTTGGGTTCGGTCCAAAGAATCCTCTTCAAACCTAAATGGAAAACCACCTAAAGGGGGAAATTTAAAACAAATAAAACGTGAGCGAAAGGCTCAGTAGGACTATGTTTTATAAAATAATTTAATGTAAAGAAACATTTCATTATTCATGAATTATTTAAAAGAAACCTTAAATAAATAAATAAATAACTTTGAGTAAAACCATTCTTACCCAGAACAGTTTACCCGTATAACCAATAATATCATTTTCCTTTCCTAGGCAAACCATAATAGTATCACCACCGTAGTGGCCCAGCTGGGTTTCAGGACCTGCCCCCAAGGTCGATCGCTACACGACCCGATCTCTGATATGGCATCATGCCTATATGTTTATTATCATCATCATTCAAAACCCAATTACCGAGTGTTGTCATTTACATTCATTATGAAGTTCATTTCAGTTCACGGTATATTAAAATATAACCGATAAATTCATTTTCAAACAACCGTTGAAAACATTTTAATAGAAATCCTTTTCAAAGCCAAATCATTTTGAAACTAGGCTATCAAGGAATAGGGTAGAAGTCCTACCTCAATACTCGTGTCGGTGCCCCACACCGTAATCTCGGTCCGCTATACGTTAGCTCCGCAGAACCACAAACGATCCTAGATACAAACTAAGTCGATCAATATCTAGTTCGAGACATTCTATGTTACTAAACCATTCCATGATGTCCTAGTGTGCTATTTGTATCTTTAAAACCATTCTATAAGGTTAGAATTTAAATTAGGGTTCAAAACAATGAAAACGGGTGAAAAATCATAAAATTTTCCATGCCTCGACCGGCCTGCTGGACTCTCTGCTTCGGCCGGCCGAACTGCACAGTTCGGCTGCAGTTCGGCCTACCGGAAGCAAAGTTTAGTCGGCTGAACATCCCCAGGTTCGACCTGCCAGATGAAAGAACACCGGCCTACCGATCCCTATTTTGGCCTGCCGAACACGTGGTCCGGCCTGCCGAACTAGGAAAACCCAGAAATCCAGCCATGGGTTTTTCGATCCCCAAAATCCAAATCTTGATTCTAACCTATTTTTCTCAAATCCTAGGCATGGAAAATAATCATAGTTGATAGAAAAACATACTAGAACACATTTGGACTCACTTAAACAAGATTTAAACTCAAAAATCTCAAAAATCCAAAAATGAGAAAGTGAGGAGAAAAATAAAAAATTTTGAATCCAATCCGTTTTTCTTCAATCTAAACTTAGATTCTAGTTGTTCTAAGTTCATTTAACTCAAATCCAAGGTTTTCTAAGCTTAAACAAACCTAGATTTCAAAAATGCACAAAATTGAAAATTTTAGAAAAAGTTTAAAAATTTCAAAACTAACCTCGAATCGAAGCTTCAATCCGCATTCTCGGTTACCAAATCACGTTCCCGAGCTTCCTCCTTGCTAACCTGAAGCTTGGATTTGAATTTGGTTTCAAAAATTTTAAGAGAGATAGAGAGAGAGGAGAGTAGCCGAGAGAGATCAAGAGAGAGAGAGTGAGTGAAGAGAGAGAGAAATCTGAGAGTGTGAGGAGAGAGGAGGAAGAGAGAGAATAAATAGAGGGAAATGGTAGGCGGTTTATTGTGCGAAAACCATGTGCCGCCCACGGTTTTGTAAAATGAAATATTTTTAACATTTTACAAATTGTTATGTTTTAAAACTCAAAACATCATTTTAAAACAATAAGAAATCATTCGAATTTATCAATTTAACAAAACCACCAAAATTTCAAAATCCAACCAAGTAATCAAATTAAGGTTGAAACATTAATTGTGGCACACTAATTCATCATTTTACATTACATTAACATTAAATAAATTTTAGGGCGTTACAAAAACTGATGAAAAAAATAAAAAAAAAGAAAAAAGCATTCAACATAACAGCAGGGGCAGCTCGTGGCCCTACGAGTAAGACATCCATGTGGCCACAAGACAAGACAGAACCAACACGCCACCCCGACAAATAGGGATTTTAAAATCCCTTATTTGAGAAATGTGTGGCCGCATGAGTTAAAGGCTCATGGCCATGCGAGAGCCAAGTCCCCATTTAGACCTAAATTTGGCCTCCTTTTTTTTCCATTTTCTCTTCACACAACACATTCTTCTTCTCAAAACCCTTACCCACCTTCTTGAATCCAACCAAGTGCACTCAACAACCACCATCTCTAACCTTCAAATTTCTATTCTGGCATCTCCAATCCACCAAACTCAACTACGATCTCCAAGCCTTCATTCCTATTGTCACCAACAGTTTAAGGAGCCAATTTCAACACCATTTCTGAGGTCTTTAATTTGTAGGGATTTTCTTCATCTCCGATACAAGTAAGTCTTATTTCAAGGCCTTTACTTTATTGTGGTGCTTTGTGACAAGCTTATTTGGTGGAATTGATTTTGAGCAAGAATTTTGTGGTTATAGAGAATTTTGTTGGAATTTAGATAGAGTTGAGAATTATTGGCTTAAGTTTGGTTTGGACTTGGTGTTTGGGCTATGAATTGAAGCTTAATTTGTGAGTTGTTGCTTTTGGGGAGTCTTGGAGTGTAGAGTTGGCATTTTTATGGTTGAGAAACATTGCGCACGCCAAGGTCTGGTAAAATTATTGTGAGAAGTTAGAATTGTTTGGGGTTTTAATTCATCGATTGTTTGAGCGTGGTCATGTTATTGTTGGTGGGAATTCTTGTTTGTGAGTAGTTAATGATAGTTCTCAAGTGGAAGCTTGGGCTAATAGTGAAGAAAGTGGTATCTAGTGCACCATCAAAAAGAGTTAAGCCTTCTTCCTCATCCGCACACTATAATGCTAATTTATTTGTGTCAACATAGGCCTATGCTCAGTACAAGTAGTCCATTAAGAAGAAAATCCACTTCCGAAGAGAGGGATAGAACTATAGCCATCCGCCAACATTCCTCACTGACTTTTGTAAAACATTAAAGTAAGGAGATGGAATAAATTTTTACTGCCCCTGAAAGATGTTGTCATCCCTTTAGTGTAGGAGTTTTATGCCAATGCTTACAAGCATGACAACTTCACTATCGTGGTTAGGGCACGTGAGGTCCACTTTGATAAAAAAAAATCAATTCTTATTATGGCCTCCCTATATGGAATAATAATGACGATTATAGTGTTGTTTCCAACGTGCCAAATTATGATGAGGTAATCAACATTATTTGTGTTCTAGGCACTTATTGAGGAATATAAAAGGATCGCTACTCCCACTTTGCTTACAATGCTTTGAAGGACAAGATGAAGGTGTGGATGCACTTCATGGCTATCCGACTCCACCCTACGTTGCATTTCATCGAGGTAAGTATCAATAGGGCATTGCTTGCGTATGCAATCACCCAAGACCTTTCTATTAATGTAGGGGAGTATAATCTCTCAATTCATAACTCAAACGACATGTCACAAGGGAAGGAGTTTCCTTTTCCCCTCGTTAATCATTAAGCTATATAAGAGAGCCAATATCTGATTGGGAGAGCAAGAAGAGATTTTTTCCCGACCCGCCCACTCATAGACAATAGCAATCTTCGTATCATGCATGGACCCTAAGGAAGCCAATCCTAAATCGGTCCTTCATCGAGCTTAGGCCCCACGGGCCCCTCTTCCCAAAGAAAAATAACACAAGGCAAAAGGCTAGAGAGAATATGTGTTTTACTATCAGAGCAATCTTGACCCAACTAATCTCCTTGCCAACGTGCCTCAAAACCCGAAATGCCCACCCTACCTCCTTAACCCCATCTACCCATGGCAAGCCCCAACTCAGCAGGAAGAAGAATATGAAGATGATGAAGAGAGCATGGAAGAGGATAATTAGGCAATGATCCCTTGTCTAGCCTCTTGGAGAAGTTTTTCCCTTGTTCTTTTTATTGCAAACATTGGGTCAATCTTAAGGTTAAGTTTGGGGGAAGAAATGTATTCTTTTGAGAACTGTTGTTGTTGCTCTTTATTGTCTTGCTTTTATGTTTTCTTGGAGTACTTGTAGTTTTAGCTTTTAGTACTTGTTTCTTTTATCTTAGCATGAATTTTTCTTTTTTTTTTTTTGTTTAATTGTTAAAGTTACTTTGTTTTATCTATTAGTTTAATTTTCTTTTTGTTAAAAAAGAAAGAAAAATTTTAATATGAGAAATGAGAATGAAAAGAAACCAAACACATTTTTTTCATTTGAGTTGTGTTCCATGGTAAACAAAAGCCGATGGTAGTCATTGCTTGATTTTGAATATGGCTATTTGAATATGACATGCATAGTAATGTTTGTGTGCCTAATCCTGGTGTGATTTGTGTTATCCTTAACCCTTCGTAATTGAGCACCAAAACCCCGTACATTTAGTCAATTGTGCATTTATGCATATAGGTAGCCTCACGATCCTAAGAACACTAGAACTCGCTTGATTATCTTTCGAGGTGAAATCCTAGGTTAGATGTCCTTGGAGAACTAGTTAAGGCAATTTTTTTTTCTTATGATCGTTTAAGCCCTTGAAGTCAACTGATGAAAATTTCAATGCATGTTTACCCCATTGAGCCTATTTGACCTACTTTCTTTTTCACCCACATAAGTTTAACCAAGTTGTTTTTGTTGAGATTCTTTTCATTTAACCTATCACTAATAGACATGTTTGCATCCTCACTTGTATTTGAAAATTGATTGTGGGAGCAAACATGGAAAGTGATGTGATGTGAATTTGTAGTTTGGTTGTATTTATTAGCAACTCATTTTATGTTTTCATGGTGTTTTAGTTTCATTTGTTTGGCTTAGTTTCATTTTACTTTTCTTACTTTTATTTTTATAGTTCCCCCTTAATCCAATTTTATATCGCCAAATAAGTTTTAGGGTGTTTAAATTTCAATTTTCCTTCGATTTTCATTTCCAAAAAAATAAAAAAGAAAACCAAAACCAAAATCAAAAACAAAATCAAAAACAAAAGAAAAGAAAAAAATATTAAAAAAAGAAGAAAAAGAAAATAAATAAATAAATTCTTTCAAATTTCTTGATTTTGAGTTCTTGCGGATAGGTGCAGGTCATATTTTATGGGGATGATTGTTGATGAAGTGATGATCAAGAGGATTCGGTTGTGTGTTTTCATTTAGCTCATGCACAATCCAAGGTGCATTATATGTCTAAGGTAATCTGAGTCAAAATTGACCCCTCTCGCCTACCTTTCACCCTTGCCTTATATTATAAGTCTTGAAAGCCCTTGATCTTTGATGACATGCTAGCCTACATTAGTGGATAAAGGTATGAAAAATAAGCCTATAGGGTTCATACAATGTTTCAACTTAGGGATCAATCTCAAACTACCTATGTGTAAAACATTATTCGCGTGGCAAGGGGTTAAGTGGAAAGGGGCCTTACACATATAACACTAGAAGCATTAAGTATAGGGTAAATTTAGATTGGATTGACATTCTAAACATACATTATGTGTGATATTTCTAGAGCCATTAAACTTTTGTTTCTTTAAGACTTAAGTTTGCCACAATCAAACACTTCTCACTTTGTGATTACTTTGAAATCTTGAGTTCTTTTCATTTCTCTCGTTTGCTCATTTCATGTCTTTTGCTTGAGGACTAGCAAATTATAAGTTTGGGGGAGTTTGATAGGTGGAATTTATTCATTATCCTAACTTATATATTTTGGTAGTTTTTTAGTGAATTAATAGCCTTTATTTCATATTTTTATGTTCATTTTAGTTTAAATAAAATTTAGTTACATTGTATCTTTTTGTTAATTTTAGTTTTACCTTTTTGTAGTTTATTTTTTTTAATTGTTTAGTTTTGTTTAGAGTTTATTTAGCGTTATTTATATTTTATTTTATTTTATTTCATTTCACTTTATTTTACTTTATTTTATCGTATTTGTTCAATAGGTTTAGAAGAGCATTTTAGAATTGTTTCAGCAGGTTTTTGTTCCCCAGCACTGCAAGGAATCTCGCCCCCCGCACGCTAGGATAGAAGGGACTCGTGGCTGCACTATCAGAAGCTTGCGGCTCACGAATCTAGTATCAGGCTTGTGAGGCCCCAAAGTGCGCGGCCGCACTGAATTGAAGCCTCCAGCCTCACGTCCTACCTTTTGGCCTAGGGCCTCCTTTTGTGAAGCTCATGGCCATACCCATTTTCCTTTACCCCCGCGCGTACCTCTTTTGAGCCCATTCTAGTGTTGATTTTTATGCTGGTTTGAGTAGGATTTTCCCAAGAATTGGGAGGCATACAAAAACCCATCTAGGGTTTTGTGCCAAGAGGAGGACCTAATTTGGAGGCAAGAAGGCAGCTATTTTCTTGAGTTCAAGAGGAGAAAAGAAGAGCGCTTGAAGATACCTTGAAGCTTCACATTAGTTTACTTCTCTACTCTATCTTTTCTTGAATTTCTTGTAAATTGCCATAGAATCCTTGTTCATATTTTCTTTTGTGTTTGTGATTTTATTTATAACTATGTGTAACTAAATTTCTTAGTCTAGAGGACTATGGATGCATTTTGACATTATTTTTGGTTTATTACTAATGATTAATGCAAGTTGAATTCCATTTCAATTTATTTGTATTTTTTTGGACTAAATGATTGGCTATCTATTAGTTGATTTTACAATTAGGATTAGTACTTAGGAAAGGAGAGTTCTAATTATGGGTTAGGAAATACAACCTAAAAATTGTAGAGTTGGCAGACATGATTTTCTTTATGGCATACTATAGAACGAGCTTAATGAACCCTTAATAATTGGTTTTGAATGGGAATATTGGAACTAATTAACTTGGGTAAACCTCAATCTAGTACTTGGAAGAGGAAAACTTGGGATACTTAGAGTTTTATGCCAATAATTGAGGAAATTAACTTGTCATTAATTTAGGCAATTACCATTCGCAAAGGAAATTTGGTGAAATAGTTCCTTTAGACTGCTCCATCATTGTTTAATTTAATTCATTTTCATTGTTGATTTCAATTCTCACAAATTAGTTTTAGTTTATTTAAATTTCTTGTTTTTAATTAAAATTGCCATTAAACCGCTATTGCTTAGGTAAAATTAGAAATACCTAAACCAATAGACAATAAATTTTTAGTAAATCAATCCCTATGGAAAACGATACCCATACTCCCACTTTATTACTTGTGTGTATACTTGCAGGCGATCATGTAAAAAATCAAGAGGTGAAAGCAAAATGCTCAAGCTTTCTTGAAGAAATTGAATGTTGCAAAGCAGGACTCTTGAGCTAGGAATTTTGAAGATATAAGAGTTGGATCTGTGAAGGATAAAAGACGTAGAGGCCATCTTTAAGTGTCCCCTCCAAAAGAATATGGTGAGAACTTCGATCCTTCACAAAACAGGATGAAGCATGGAACTCAAAATAAACATCATTATCTAAAGCAAATTTTAAGACACTGAGTAAATTCATAGTGATTTTAGGAATATGAAGTAAATGAGACAAGAACAGAACTTTGTAAAGAAGTAAGGGAGAAGAAAAAACAGATTTACTAATATGTTTAGTGGTTAGACCTTTACCATTACGTATATGCATTTGTTTAGTCCCAAGAAATTTAGATTTGCCCATCAAATTGGAAACATCGATATTGAGATGGTTCATGGCTCCCGAATAAGGATACTAAAAGTCATCTTGGACAGAATTTGGAGTTGCGGTCATTGCCAACATCTGTTGTTCTTCAATACCATAATATGGACTATAATGAGCAAGCTGAGAGTACTGCAAAGGCCCAAAATAATCTCCAAGAGAAATACCATTGGAAAGAGGACCACCACCACCATCAAGAGGACCACCGCTAAGTTGAGCCATGTTGCCTTGCGGTCGACTTTGTTGCAATTGAGATGGACCTTGGAACGAATGGTCAAAATGATAGTAACAACCTTGGACAACATGACCAAGACGGCCACAGAGTTGGTACTGAACTTTGTTATCATGAGACCGATTTACTCGACAACTGAGGTGAGATTTCTCTCCATGAAACTGATCACGACCACTTGAGAAGGGCAAACCAGAACCCTGATTAAAGGAGGAATTAGAAAAGGAGGATTTGAAGTGATTAGGATACCCAAACTGAAAATTAGGGCTTTTCTTAGGGGCAAAATGTGCAAGATTTGCAGAGGCAATGTCTAGAGATTTAGTATTTTTCTCAATTCTAATTTCTTGAGCTAGCAATAAAGCTTCAATTTCATCAATTGTGTATGGGGCAGAGCGCGAATTTATACAAAGAGTAAAAGTTTCATAATATGATGGCAAGTCCTCAAAGATTGCATCAATGTGATCTTTTCTTGTTAGATTATGACCAACAAGAGCCAGAAGATCAACGTAATAACGAATTTTGAGAGGAAATTTTTTGATTGTCATAGATCCTTTCTAAGTGGATTTAACTGGAGTCTTGAATTAAGTTACCTTTGCTCAGATCTGTTTAGCAAAATATATTTCTAGGGTCTGCCAAAGTTGTGCCGTTATTTCATAGTCCATAGTTCTAAGAAGCATTGATTCAGTCATGGAAGCAAGAACCGATGAAAGAATTAGCTTATTCGGCTGTTCCCAATTCATGAAATCTAGATTAACCCGACAAAAAATCTCCTCTCCAGCAGCAAGAAATTTCAAAGGAAATGGAACTGTACCAAAAAGAAAATCCTGAAGACTATGACCCTTGATTGTGGCGAGAACTTGTTTTCTCCAAACTACTAAATTATCTGATCAAGTTTTGAAGACGCTGGATGATTGACTAAAACCGGCATGAAACAATTCACCAGCAAGAAAGAAGAGGAATAATCCTCCATTGTTGTACACAATGAAGGATGTGTCTGCCATTGCTGGCTTTGATATCATATTAAGATAGCACAAAACTAAAGAAGACAAAGAACACAGACTTTGTTTGAGTGAAAAAATTGTTCATTGATTTACTCAGACTAGAGGTAAGCTTTAAATACGCGATCTGGTTTGTAAATAATTAGCTTCACTAACCAATTACAGTGTGACAGCTGTACAACTAAGTCTGCCACAATTACAACCAACCCCAGTAACTAATTAACCATTATGTTACAAAACTGAAATACACCAATCAACTAACTTTATTATCATAAATATATGACTTAATATTTGTCATTTCACTTTCTGTTGTGAAAATGCAAAAGGGCAACGACAGAATGAAGCAGAAAAGCAATGCATACAAGAGTTCTAAAAAAATAAAAAAGTGCCTTACTTGAATTCGTTGGAGTATCCTATGAGCTTTTGATATTGGAATCTGGAAGTTTCTGCTTTCCTCTTTGGGGCAGCGTGAGAATTGAGGTTTTTTTTTTTTTTTTTTTTTTGCTAGGGAAAAATTGAGACTGTGAGGTTGTTTGAGGTTTACTTGTATCTTTTTTCTTTGGGCAAAATCTTCGGGAAAAAAAAAAAAAGAAGAGAAAGAACGAAAGAATGAGGGGAGAGAGAGAAAAGTGATGAGACGTAAGGAAATAGGTCACAAAATTGTGCTATATAAATTAATTAGATTCTTACAAAAAATAAATAAATAAAAGTCTGTTTAGGTTACGTTTTATAAAATTATAATAATAACAATAATTAAATAGGTTAGGTTAAGATGGCTTTTTTTTTAATCCGTTTCCGGCTGAAAGATGAGGAGCTCACAGATTTATTATCATTATTATTATGGAGAGGAAATAGCTCAGACGAATATGACTGACTCTGCAAAAGTTAATAAAAAAATTGCCACCGGATTTATTGGAATAACACGGTAGAAATTGCATTTCCCTAACGTGTTAATATTAATCCACGAATGTTTCCCAAAAAAAAAAAGTCCATGAATGCAAGACTAATGTTGTGGCTATCAAGTTATTCACTTAATCTTAGCTTCGCGTATCAATTAAACAAATCACTATTTAATTAAGTACCACGTTCCTCTTTATGCGAATATCAAATCTAGTTATCTACTAATGTCAAGCGACTACGGGGCATTTTGAAAAATGACTTTAAGAAAAAGTCATTTTAGGCAAATGATCCTTTGTTTTTTGGCAGTGTTTTGACGCAAAAAAACATACTTTTTAGATACAAAAACTGTTCCAGTTTTTTTTTTTCCACTCTATTGAGGTTCCTCTCCTCATTACAGTTCTTTTCGTCTTTTTTTTTTTGAAAAAAATTGAAGCAGTTTACCTACCTAAAAAAACGTGCTTTTTTGTGTAAAAAAAAAAAGATGTCATTTCCTCAATAAGGATTTTCTTTTTTGCCCTTTTTTCAAATTATCCCAGCGACTTATGTTTTTTTTAAGCTTTAGGAATTTAGTCAACCGAGTTCATCGGTGTTTTTCAGGACCTAGCGTGATTGTCCAAATTTTATGTTAAAGAAAAGAAGACGGTACGAGAAAATAATTTCCGTGCAGGTCAACTTACCAACCCATTCAGTTTTTTTAATAACCAACGAAGCAAGAAAAGACATTTTTTTTTATCCGTTACACCTAGTTATATAACTTTCTTTTTCTTTTTTTTTTTTTTCCAAAGTGTAATTGTACTTTAATTTAGAACAACACAAACACTAATTGAAATACGAAAGATCACAATGCATTCAACGACTTAACCCCAACCCCAGCAATTGTTGGAAACAAAGTGCGCAGCGGAATTTTAAAGAATTTTCATCAAGAGTAATTTTCAAAACACAAGTTTGACATGTTATATGTATAAATTAGACAGATCTTGCTAACCTCAATGTGCCAAAGAACCTCCGCAACCTGTGTAGAGAAGTAATGTTCCAGAAAAGCCTCAACCAACTGGTCTTCTTTGCTATTCTCTATCCACAACCGGACTAAGTTTGGGCTCACACGTACAGCTCTTCCACCGGTGACTCTCATTCCAACCAATAGAGAGAACCCAAAGCTAGTACTTGTGATTTGTGAACAAAAGCTCTCAGGGAGTTTTCAGATGCTCACTAGAAGAGTATCACTCTTAATCTTTCAAATTGATCTAAGTAAATCATGAGACTCACTCCCTTTTTATAGCTATTGGTCCTGGGGTCGGTCCATATCAGATTAGGTCTCAAAAACTCGAAACAAAATCAAATTCGGATCAGTATCTGATAAGATCGGCGTGAAAACGCGTAATCTTATCTCCTGCTGATTGGCAGGCCGATCAGGCTAGTTCGGCAGGCCGAACATGTCATCCGACAGGCCGAACTCCCGAGAAAAAATCTCAACGAATCTTTTATTTTCCACCCGAGATTCTATAGGATAAAGTCTCAGTTTTGATTCAAATAACCCAATAGAGAAGATATCTGATCAAAACAAACTTTATCAAGATAATCTCTAAGAAAATAAATCAATTCACAATAATTCTACAAGTTTATCTTGTTCTAATTCGTCCATAATTAAAACAACCGATAAACATACAAGAATTATCTGATCGCAATAATTCAACAAGTTTATCTTGAACTAATTTCTTACAAAATTAATTCAACCGATAAACAGACATAAATTATTTGATTCTTACAAATTTTAAACCAATATGATAAATCCGACATAAGTCACCAATTATTGGAAAAGCACGTCGTGTCGTTACGAGATTTTGTGAGCTAGCAAAGGGGACCAAAATGGACCTATAAAGTTCAAGCTCATGATAATTATGAAACCCAATATCCCAGATATACATTTCACAATTATCAACTCCAACGCTACTCCACTAAAAGCTTGGAGCTACACTCTCGAACTTTATAGAATTACGAAGCTCGTGTGGCTAAGTCTCCATAACATATCATAGTGTATCGCATCCCCATATGGTTATCCATAATCGGCTTAAGGACAAGTTCTGTCTTACCTTCCCAATTATTTTTATCCTACGTTCCATTGTCTCACCATTAGAAAACTTACCATCCAAAGATAGTATACCATTCGGTTACACCTATGTATCCAAATGGTTGAGCGCTCCAGTTTTTCAATTACAAGACAACGCATATAAGAGGATATCATCACTCCTAAAGAGGAGCTATGGATTCCATATCTATGAATAACAATTCTACGCTATCAAGAGTCATGCCTCCAACGTACCGGCATGCATACCACTATAGAGATGTGGGAGTCACCCATTGGTACATCAAAAGACACAAGTCGAGATAACGGGCCCACTATTCATCTTAGGATTAAGATACAATACAAATGACTGTCTAAAGTGAATCGATTTACCAAGACATAATTATTAATCCAAATCAATTCACTTTATGTCCCGATCCAACACGTCATCACCTATGACAACGCACCAATGTTTCCATTCATGGAGTCCAACTCCGATGGCCAAGACAAACCATCTCCCATAAGGGATATAGACAACATAACAATCTTTACATGAATAAAGCGCCCAACTTTATTCCCTCGATTGCGGATCATATGTTTTAGACCGTCATCCTAAGAATCGTGTCTTCCGCATAATCAGTCCATCATATGCCCAATTCTTAAGGTTTAGACTGACAGTCTCAGACTACTATTTGGTTATCATACATTCAACAAATATGAATGCAAAGAGGACAAGATTTGGTATATATAAATGATTAAATTCTTTATTGATAAAAATGTCTCCAAAAATGTATTACATTTTTACTCCTTAGGGCATACATGTCTAACAATCTCCCACTTGCACTAAGTGAGTAAATACAACAAATTTCGCATCCCCATAGCTTCCACATGCCTCTCAAAGACTCTCCTAGTAAGTGTCTTCGTAAATGGATCTGCTAAATTGTCCTCCGAGGCGATCTTGCACACCGTGACATGCCCGCCCTCAATGAAGTCCTTTATCATATGATACTTTCGATCAATATGCTTACTCTTCTTGTGAAATATTGGTTCCTTAGCATTAGCTACCGCCGCACCGTTATCACAGTACAGCGATACCGCTTTATCCATACAAGGAACTACCTCAAGATCCCCAAGGAACTTGCGGAGCCACACTGCTTCTTTCGAAGCATCACTAGCCGCCACATACTCGGCCTCCATCTTTGAATCCGAAGTGCAATCTTGCTTCGCACTTCTCCAACTGATGGCACTGCCGCCCAGAGTAAACACAAACCCCAAAGTTGATTTCCTAGAATCTAGACAGGATTGAAAATCCAAATTAGTGTATCCTAGAGGAGTCAAGTCCTCACTTGAATACACAAGCATATACCCTCGAGTCCTTCTCAGGTACTTGAAAATATGCTTACTGCAACCCAATGGTTCGGTCCTGGATCCTCCTGAAATCGACTTACAATCCCGACCGCATAGCTAATATCCGGTCGAGTGCAAAGAATGGCATACATGAGACTACCCACTGCCGAAGCATAAGGCACCTTTTTCATGTATTCTCTATCTTCATAAGACTTTGGTGAGTCTTTCTTAGAAAGAGTAATTCCAGACCTAGATGGTTGCCCACCTTTCTTGGAATCCTGCATTGCAAACCTCCTGAGAATTTTATCTATGTAGCTGGCTTGAGACAAAGCTATCATTTTGTTCTTCCTATCCCGAAAGATCTGGATACCGAGAACAAAATTAGCCTCACCTAAGTCCTTCATGTCAAACTGCTTGGTCAACCATAATTTGACCAATGACAATGCCCCAACGTCATTGCCAATTAGCAGAATGTCATCTACATAGAGCAGTAGAAAAACCACATTCCCATCCTTTATGTGTTTATAAACACATGGTTCATCCACATTTTGTGAGAACCCATAAGTCTTGATCACTTGATCAAATCTTATGTTCCAAGAACGAGATGTCTGCTTAAGTCCATAAATTGACTTTAGCAGCTTACAAACCTTACCCTCTTGGCCCGTGACTTTGAACCCGTCTGGTTGTTCCATATAAATGGACTCATCAAGATAGCCATTCAAAAAAGCCGTCTTAACATCCATCTGCCAAATCTCGTAGTCGAGAGCGGCAGCTATGGACAAGAGAATCCAGATGGACTTAAGCATGGCTACAGGCGAAAAGGTTTCCTCGTAATCGATTTCTTTCTTTTGCGTATAACCCTTAGCTACTAGCCTAACCTTAAAGGTTTTGACCTTTCTATCCATTCCTCTTTCCTCTTGAGATCCACTTACACCCTATAGGTTATACCCCTTCGGGAACATCTACAAGCTCCTAGACCCGATGAGTCTCCATAGACTTCATCTCTGTGTTCATGGCCTCTGTCCAGAGTCTTGAATCAACATCCTCCATAGCTTCTACGTAAGTAGTAGGATCCCTGTCATGTTCATCCGGTTTAGCCAAGAAGACCTCCCCATTGAACATATACCTCTCAGGTTGACGCCCGATCCTCCCACTACGCCGAAGCCCCTGAGGCTGTTATTCAGGTTTGTTTGGCTTTTCTACACCGATCGGAATGGTTTCGTTCGGAACCTTCGGAGTGAACGGATCACCCGTTAACTCCTCAAGCACCACTTTGCTTCGAGGTTTAAAGTCGTCCATGTAACTCTCTTCAAGGAAAGTTGCATTAGTTGAAACCACAACTTTATTTTCCTTTGGGTTATAAAAATAACCACCTTTAGTCCCTTTTGGATATCCTACAAACACACAAACTTCCGAACGTGCTTCCAACTTGTTCGGATCCTTAAACAGGACATGAGCCGGACATCCCCATATGCAAATATGGTTTAAGGATGTCTTACGTCTTGTCCACAACTCGTGAGGAGTTTCAGGGACCGATTTTAAAGGCACATTGTTCAAAAGATAACATGCGGTTTGTAGTGCATATCCCCAAAAGAATAAAGGCAATGATGAATAACTTATCATGGACCTAATCATGTCCAACAAAGTCCTATTCCTTCTCTCCGCTACGCCATTCTGCTGCGGAGTGCCCAGCGCAGTCAAATGGGATAAAATCTCATTCTCTAACAAGTGTCCCAAGAACTCATCAGAAAGGTATTCCCCACCTCGATCAGATCGAAGTGCCTTTATGGGTCTACCCAATTGCTTTTCCACTTCAGCCCGAAACTCCCTGAACTTGTCATAAGTTTCGCTTTTGTGGTGCATCAGGTACACATACCCATATCTTGAGTAGTCGTCAATAAAAGTGACGAAGTACTCATACCCTCCTCGTGCCCGGATGTTCATCGGTCCGCAAACATCACTATGCACAAGTTCTAGAACCCCTTCGGCCCTATTGCCTTTAGACCCGTATGGTCTTTTGGTCATTTTACCCTCCAAACAAGATTCACATTGAGGTATAGATTCCACCTTTAAGTGACTTAAAGGTCCATCCCTTACCAACCTTTGAATCATATTCAGGTTAATATGGCCAAGGCGCAAATGCCAAAGATAAGTCTTATTAGAGTGAGAAGTTTTAAGTCTTTTTGAGTTATTATCATTTATCTCAGCATTAAGCAATAAGTCCATCTTAGGTTTGATAAAATATAGATTATTTTGCATCCATCCAGAACAGATAAAAGATTTATTTTTACGAATCACCACTTTTTCATTAAAAGATACCACGTATGAGTCTTTAAATAAAGAAGATACAAAAATCAAATTCCTTTTAAATTTAGGAACATAAAAACAATCTCGCAAAATTAAACTCCTATAATTATCAAAATAAAGATGGACATCTCCCATTGCTTCCGCTGAGACCAAGGATCCATCGCCCATCCGAAGCGTTAAGTCTCCACGTAGTAGACTTCTTGTTTCTTTGAATCCATGCAGAGAAACACAAACATGATTAGTTGCATTGGAATCTATGACCCAGATGTCACTGGATTCCTCAACCAAACAAGTTTCTAAATATAGAAGATCACACCTACCTCCCTTGGAAAGGAAGTCCTTGCAATGCTTCTTAATATGCTCTACCTTTCCACAGAAGAAGCACTTAAGCTTCTTTGGGTTCTTCTTCTTCTTCTTCTTGCTCTTGGTAGCAGTAGGAATAGAAGACTTCCCACTCTTGGCACATTGCTTCTTTCCATTCCCAGAGTTAGGATTAGAACCAGAAGCAGCTACCACGTTGGCCTCACCACCAGCAGGAGACTCCCTGATCAGCAATTTAAACTCCTGTAACTGTTTCATCAGTTCTGTCAAGGTCATATCCCGTCTATTGCTCAAATTAAATATAGCTCTAAACGAAATAAATTCCTTAGACAGAGTCTCAAAGACCATAGTCATCTGAGTTTCAGTATCGATGTCGGCTCCATTGGTTTGAGCCTCAGCGAGGTAACACATGACCGACATCATATGCTCCTTTACAGATATCCCTGGTCTCTGTCTACAGTTTAAGAGTTTTCGAAGCGCCCCTTGCCGCTTTGTTAGGGCCTGGCCTCCAAACATGTCCTCAAGATTATCCAAGATCTGCTTCGCAGTCTCATAATCCTGATGTTGAGCCTATAGCACGTTGCTCATGCTAGCCATAACATAGCAGCGGACCTGATCATTAGCATCTTTTCAACGATCGTACACTTGGAATTGCTCATTACTTGAGTCTCCCGTAGACTCGGGAGGGCAAGGAGTTGTCAGAACATATTTTAGTTTCTCAAAGGAAAGGACGATGTCCAGGTTCCGTTTCCAATCGTTATAATTCTCACCGGCTAATTGGTTTTTGTCAAGTATCGAAGATAAAACGTTTTTAGGCATTTTCAATCTACAATAAAGAATCATATACCAAACATAAGCAAACATATATAATAATTTAGTAAGATAACACATTCATGTAAAATCATACAAATGTGTTTATGTGTCAAAACCTTGAAAATATCACAACCTTACAACGATAATTCCCAACTTAGAATTCAACAAGCTTCTAGGGGAGTCATGCCAAATTCAATCAGGAACACGAATCCTCTCCTGATTAATATATCCCATCCAGGACCCGTATGATCCAGCATATACTAATAATCGTTTCTTTGGCCATTAATTTTATTAACAGAGCTCCTAGGGGAGGTTAATAATAAAATTAACGTGAGTGTATAACCACCATTTTAATATTTTATCCATGATTTATAATCACCACCTAGGGGTGCGCAACCATAAATCATACTAAAATACCTTATCCTTTTAGAGATCCAATCTGGTACATGATAGAAATCCCTTCCTAGGGGTCGGGACCACCATGTTTTTCCTATGGACCAACGATGGAGGCCTTAGTTCCTCTCTTCGAAAACCTTCTCCCACTCAATCTTTTGAAGTCAAGGTTTTATTTTAAAAATCATGCATGACAAATTTTAATATGAGCGGCACTCCCTATTCTATATGACATATTATCAATATACATGGTAAATTATATTATAATGTAGACAAGCAAAGCAATCAAGCAAAATAATAATAACCGTAATATTATGGTTCCACCCTAGAGAATAGAAAACTAAGATTACAAGAGAATAATCGAGACATTTATCGATTCTTCATCCTTGAATCCTCAAGCTGTATCCTTCTTCATGTAATATCCATCTTCAAGTCTTCAATCCCGTATGAATCGAATACTTCATATTTCCGGTCATATCCAAATTTAATGTTTCTCAGAATCGTCCCAAAAATAAAATTAAAACTGCACCGGAAAAATTGCACCTTTTCTGGACTCCTGGCAGCTCTCGGTCGGCAGGCCGATCTGGATGTTCGGCCTGCCGATCATGGAGGTTCGGCCTGCCGAACGTGAAAGTTCGGCCTGCCGGCAGAGCACCAAAATTTCTGCCCCACTGTCGGCCTGCCGAACCACACGTCCGGCCTGCCGATCTGTGACCTTCGGCCTGCCGAACTGTGAGGTCCGACATGCCGACCGAACAGAAAAACCCTCATTCCAGAAAATACAATTTTAATGCAATTCATCAATTTTATTTTCAACAATTCAAAAACATAAAATTAGAGACTCAGGAAATACCTGGAGGCGCCATCATCAATCTTCTAGATCCGACTTCTCGATCCGTCTTCTCCGAATAATTATTTAATTACAAATTAAAAATTAAATAGCAATTCCTAGACGGAGATGATAGTCCGCCATCTAATTACATGAAATACCTAGATACACATTCTAACCTCTAAGGAACCATAATCAGTATTAATTAATTAATAAATAATTAAACAACGATTTAATCAACCATAATTAATTAATAAACATTCACCACATAATCCATGACAACATATATATTATATAGAAACCTAGAGTGCCATCTCTCTATAAAATTCAATTCAAGCATAGGAGAGATTAAGATCACAAAATTTATGCATATAACATGATCACAAACTTACAAATTTATGTAAAAACCTCGGCTCTGATACCAATTGTTGGAAACAAAGTGCGTAGCGGAATTTTAAAAAATTTTCATCAGAGTAATTTCCAAAACACAAGTTTGACATGTTATATGTATAAATTAGACAGATCTTACTAACCTCAATGTGCCGAAGAACCTCCGCAACCTGTGTAGAGAAGTAACGTTCCAGAAGAGCCTCAACCAACTGGTCTTCTTTGCTATTCTCTATCCACAAACGGAGTAAGTGTGGGTTCACAAGTACAACTCTTCCACCGGTGACTCTCCTTCCAACCAATAGAGAGAATCCAAAGCTAGTGCTCGTGATTTGTGAACAAAAGCTCTCAGGGAGTTTTCAGATGCTCACTAGAAGAGTATCACTCTTAATCTCTCAAATTGATCTAAGTAAATCATGAGACTCACTCCCTTTTTATAGCTATTGGTCCTAGGGCCAATCCATATTAGATTAGGTCTCAAAAACTCGAAACAGAATCAAATTCGGATCAGTATCTGATAAGATCTGCGTGAAAATGCGTAATCTTATCTCCCGCTGATCGGCAGGCCGAACATTCTGATCGGCAGGCCGATCAGGCCAGTTCGGTAGGCCGAACACGTCATCCGGCAGGCCGAACTCCTGAGAAAAAATCTCAGCGAATCTTTTATTTTCCACCCGAGATTTTATAGGATAAAGTCTTAGTTTTGATTCAAATAACCCAATAGAGAAGATATCTGATCAAAACAAACTTTATCAAGATAATCTCTAAGAAAATAAATCAATTCACAATAATTCTACAAGTTTGTCTTGTTCTAATTTGTCCAAAATTAAAACAACCGATAAACAGACAAGAATTATCTGATCGCAATAATTCAACAAGTTTATCTTGAACTAATTTCTTACAAAATTAATTCAACCGATAAACAGACATGAATTATTTGATTCTTACAAATTTTAAACCAATCTGATAAATCCGACATAAGTCACCAATTATTGGAAAAGCACGCCGTGTCATTACAGGATTTTGTGAGCTAGCAAAGGGGACCAAAATGGACCTATAAAGTTCAAGCTCATGATAATTATGAAACCCAATATCCTAGATATACATTTCACAATTATCAACTCCAACGCTACTCCACTAAAAGCTTGGAGCTGCACTCTCGAACTTTATAGAATTACGAAGCTCGTGTAGCTAAGTCTCTATGACATATCATAGTGTATAGCATCCCCATATGATTATCCATAATCGGCTTAAGGACAAGTTCTGTCTTACCTTCCCGATTATTTTTATCTTACGTTCCATTGTCTCACCATTAGAAAACTTACCATCCAAAGATAGTATACCATTCGGTTACACCTATATATCCAAATGGTTGAGCGCTCCAGTTTTCCAATTATAGGACAACGCATATAAGAGGATATCATCACTCCTAAAGAGGAGCTATGGATTCTATATCTATGAATAACAAGTCTACACTATCAAGAGTCATGCCTCCAACGTACCGACATGCATACCACTATAGAGATGTAGGAGTCACCCATTGGTACATCAAAAGACACAAGTCGAGACAACAGGCCAACTATTCATCTCAGGATTAAGATACAATACAAATGACTATCTAAAGTGAATCGATTTTTCAAGACAGAATTATTAATCCAAATCAATTCACTTTATGTCCCGATCCAACACGTCGTCACCTATGACAACGCACCAATGTTTCCATTCACGGAGTCCAACTCCGATGGCCATGACAAACCATCTCCCATAAGGGATATAGACAACATAACAATCTTTACATGAATAAAGCGCCCAACTTTATTCCCTCGATTGTGGATCATATGTTTTAGACCGTCATCCTAAGAATCGTGTCTTTCGCATAATCAGTCCATCATATGCCCAATTCTTAAGGTTTAGACTGACAGTCTCAGACTACTGTTTGCTTATCATACATTCAACAAATATGAACGCAAAGAGGACAAGATTTGGTATATATAAATGAATAAATTCTTTATTGATAAAAATGTCTCCAAAAACGTATTACATTTTTACTCCTTAGGGCATACTTGTCCAACACCAATAAGGTTGATTGAAATGCTAAAGGGGGTAACATACGCACAAAGTTTCAATAAGAAGAAACTAAAGAGGCACACAACCAATTGAGCACACAATAAGCTCTTTCCACTATGGCATTAAAAACAATGAGCTACCCTAATTAATCAAGATCGAGAAACTAAAAGCATTAGGACCAATCACAAACAACAGCTAAAGGTGGAAGATCACCTCTAATGTTACAGTAAAAAACCAATAAAACTACAAAATCACACTGAAATTAACCCAAAAATAACCATATTTATTTGACAAACACAGAAAATAGAAGTTGTATGACACATTTATTCGCTATCATGTAGCATGGTAACATGTCTTCTTAAACTTATGAGCAAACATTGTACATCAATGGTTGCTTTAAAAAGTATATATTAGACATCAATGTTGATGGGTTTTCTGTTAGAACAAAATTGTGATGAAAACCATCATCACCCAGGATAATTCATGTCAAATTACCAAGAATATTAATAAGATGCGGAAGCTAATTTGAGTCTGTAGGTTGAGGATCTTCCAAGTTTGGTACATAAGTCCTCCTTCAAAGAACGCCTCTGTAATTTCTCTGTAGATGGGGAATAGAAAAATAACATACGTATTAACTTGGGGACCACAACATCTTTTATAATTACTAAACCCTAGCATTTATCCTTAATTACCAATTTAGCCCATCATAAAATTAGTAATTATATTTTGGTCTCTATACATAGGAGACTCACACTTAATGATGCATTAAAAGCCCAAAACCCAAATTGATCACTTTTAATTGTGCAACCTTATTGATAGCCTTTAATTCACATTTATTTAATCTATTAACCCATATTTTGGATTTATTCCAACAATCTCCCACTTGGGCTATATATGAAACTTTATAAATATGAATTATACCTTATGAGCTCATGAATTTTTCTATCAAAACATTATGCATCTCAACAATCTTGTCTATTAACCATATCAATATAGGACCAAAGTAACCTTTATTACATATGTCATAACTAGACCTACCAATGATCACATATACCAATACAACTAATGACAAGATCAAGCATGGATGTGTAGCATGAAAATTTCATGCAATGTGATCTTAACATGCCTGTTTCCAACTGGTCCATTTGATAACCGTGGTGAGATCAAACCACACCAAAATCAGAATATGAATAAACCGAAAACTTTATTTCTACAGAAAATAACCTCAAAATATCCATAAACTAAAATAACTGAAAATATGTCTATATCATAAAAGCATCTAAAATTACAAACTCCCACTAAAACTGAATATCCTGAAATGATATGACACCCATGTGAGAAGTGTGCTCATGAAACATTTTGGGTGGCAATCCCTTAGTAAGAAGATCCGTAATCATAGAGTTTGTACCGATGTGCTCTATAGATAACTATTCATGCCGAACTCTTTCTCTCACAACTAGGAACTTAATCTCTATATGCTTTGACTTCGTCGAGCTCCTGTTGTTGTTGGAATATAAAATTGCTGACTTATTGTGACAAAATAACTTGAGTGGTCTTTGAATACTATCCACTATGCGCAGCCTTGTGACAAAATTTCGTAGACATATTTCATGATTGGACGCCTCATAACACGCTATGAACTATGCCACCATGGTCGAAGATGCTATAATAGACTATTTAGCACTCTTCTAGGAAACAACACCTCCAACTAGAGGTAGACATAGCCCGATATAGAATTCATACTATCTTGGCATCCAGCGTAATTAGAGCAAGTATACCCAATGATCTCAAGTTGTTCCGACCTCTGATACGTGAGCATGTAGTCCTTTGTTCTCTATAAATACCTCAAGACTCGCTTGGATGCTATGCAGTGATCATTTCCAGGATTGCTTAAGTATCTGCCTAATATCCTTGTAACGTACGCAATATCCAGACGCGTACAAACCTAAACATACATCAGACTCCCTACTGCTGACTTATAAGGAATCTTCTGCATTTTTTTAACCTTAAAATCATTCTTAGGGCACTGATTGAAACTAAACCTGTCTCCCTTAACTACAGGGGTATCACTTAGTTTACAATCCTGCATGCTATATCTTTTGAGAACCTTTTTGATATAGCCATTTTGTGATGATCCTAGAATACCCCGAGAGCGATCGGTGTATCTGTATACCCAACACAAAAGAGGTGTCACCAAGATCCTTCATCTTAAATTTCTTTGATAGAAATTTCTTGGTTTCGTGCAATAAGCCTATATCGTTGCTGGTAAGCAAAATGTCATCGACATATAAAACCAGAAAAATATACTTACTCCCATTGAACTTGTGGTATATACAATCATTAACCATATTCATCTGAAAACCGAATGAGATGATAACCTGATTAAATTTGTAATACCACTTACAAGAAGCTTGCTTAAGCCCATAGATAGATTTTTTTAATTTGCAAACCATCTTCTTTGCATCTCCCAACACAAAGTTTTCCGGTTGCACCATATAGATTGTTTCATCAATGTCATCATTGAAAAACGCAGTCTTAATATCCATCTGATGAAGCTCAAGATCAAAATATGCCACTAATGCCATTAAAATCCTGAAAGAGTCTTTCAAAGAAACCGGAGAGAATGTTTCTTTATAGTCGATGCCTTTTTTTTGTGTACAGCCTTTAGCAACAAGACGAGCATTATACCTCTCCACATTGCCTTTCGAATCTCTCTTGGTCTTAAATATCCATTTGTAACTAATGGGTTTCGCTCCCTCAAGCAATGGGATAAGATCCCAAACGTCATTGTCCTTCATAGACTTTATCTCCTCATTCATGGCATCAATCCACTCTTGAGATCTAGAACTTTCCATGGCTTAATGGAAGTTGATTGGATCATCTTTTACCACACCAATGTCAAACTCATGTTCTTGGAGAAATACAATGTAATCATCTAGCACTGCACTTCTCCTTTCTCTAGTGGATCTCCTTAATGGCATAGGTTCTTGAGTAGTTCAGTTTGTTATTCTAAAACAATTTCTGGAATAGGAGGTTCTCTGATATTGTCTTGATTTAGATCTGCTTCTTGAACAATGTCAAGAATAGGAACCTAATCAATGTCAATAACAGCTGTGGGAATATCAACATATTCCTGTTCAAAACCAAAGTCCCTAACCTTATCTCCCCTGCAAACTCGAGATCTTCAAAGAACTAGGCATTTCCTGTCTCAAAAATCGACTTAGTCGTGGGATCATAAAACTTGTACCCCCTGGATCTTTCGAAGTATCCAATAAAATAACAACTCACCATCCTTGAGTCCAGTTTCTTTTCATTAGGCCTATATGACATCCCCTTAGCTGGACATCCCTAAACATGCAAATGCTTTAAACTAGGCTTCTTGCCCGTCCAAAGTTCATAAGGGGTTTTGGCGATTGCTTTAGTTAGAACCCTGTTAACGATATATACTACAGTCTTAAGTGCTTCTCCTCAGAGTGATTATGGTAAGGTAAAATGAGAAATCATACTCCTCTTTATGTCCTTAAGCATCCTGTTTCGTCTTTCAGCAACACATTCATAGTGGGTGAACCTAGCATAATGTACTTTGGGACGATACCGCTCTCCTCTAGGAATTTAGCAAACGGTCTTAGGATGTTGTTCACCTAAACCATCATATGTACTATAGTATTCACCACCATGATCAGATCTGACGCTTTTAATCCTTTTGTTGAGTTGGTTCTCAACTTCAGCCTTATAATTTTTGAACACATCCAACGACTGTTACTTTTTATGAATGAGATATATGTAGCCATATCTAGAAAAATCGTCTATGAACGTTATAAAATATTGTTGACTATTCCCAGAAGCCGTAGAGAATGGCCCACAAATATCTGTATGTATAAGTTTTAAGACATCCAAAGTCCTATTGGCTTCAAATCTCCTTTTATTGGTTTATTTTCCCTTAATACAGTTAACACAAATATCAAAATCTGTAACGTCTAAAGGGTCGAGAATTTCATCTAATACAAGTCTCTCTATTCTCCTTCTGGAGATATGACCCAATCTCTTGTGCCATAACGCAGCTGAATTCTCGTTAGTTAATTTTCTCTTTATACCTCGAGTACTTGATTGCAGGGATTCATTAAATGAAACAATTGTATCAAGTAAATAAAGGTTATTGTAACTTGATAAAGAACTGGAACAAACCAATTTTGAAACATGAAACAAACTGAATTTTTCATTTCCAAATGAACAAGAATAACTAGATTTGTCCAAAACAGAAATAGAAATCAAATTCTGTCTAAAAGACGATACAATAAATATCTCATCAAGATCCAAATAAAATTCTAATCTTTGACAATAATCTAAATTTTCCTATTGCTTCAACTTCAACCTTCTTGTCATCGCCTATGTAGATGTATCTTTCACCATTATTTGGCTTTCGGCATCTCAGGCATCCCTGTATAGACACATTGATGTGAGTGGTTGCACCAAAATCCATCCAACAAGTGTGTTTAGGTACCGAAGTTAAATTAACCTCAGAACAAACCAAATTAAGAAGCATACCTTTCCTAGCACGCCAAGTGTGATAATTAGTGCAATGCTTCTTCTTATGTCCTGTAGCTCCATAGAAGAAACAACCCGTACCTTCCGCATCAACCAGTCTCTTTTGTTGTTTCTTTTGAGGTGCTGTAACTATAGCCTCCTTATCCTTCTTTCTTTTCTTCTCTTTGTCCTTGGAAGTATTAGCCAAGTGAGTAGTTTTTGTCTTTTCTTGCTTTAGTCTTTCCTCTTCTTGCACACAATGTGAGATGATCTCATTAAGAAACCAAGTCTCTTTTTTGCAGTTATAGCTTACCTTAAACTGACTGAATTGTGCAAGTCCTCAGATAGGTCCAGCTTAAGTGCTCTCAATTTTGAAGCAAGATGAGACATCTCCATGATGTACTTCCTGATGTTCCCTTCACCTCTGTATCTCATTGAGGTGAGGCTTGCCAAAAGTGTACTTGTTTCAGCCTCTTTATTTTTGACAAATCTCTTCTCAATGTCCTCAAGAAACTCTTTGGCTGTCTTTATCGTTTCCGATATAGTGCCCCTAAATGCTTCTAGAATGGTTGTCTTTATAATCATCATACACATGCGATTTGACTTCTCCCACCTCTCTATGTCCCTCTTTTCATCAGAGGAACTCTTATCTGTAAGAGGTGTAGGAGAAGGAACCCTTAATGCAAGACCGAGATCCATGACTGTGAGAACTATAAGGAGGTTCTCTTGCCATGATTTGAAGTTGCTACCATTCAACAAAGGAATTAAATTAATGTTGGCAGTAATGTTAGAGGCAGAACTAGTAGCTGAAATAGAGAACAAAACAAACAAATCCAAAACAAGCTCACATAAGAATCCAAAATAACAAAAATAAATCCAAATAAAGATAACCCCATCTCAAGATATCACGCATTCCATTAATATTTAGTCTTTGGACAGAAATATTAACTTATAAATAATATCTTGATGTACTAATCAAACACTGACAATAAGAACATGCCAAACAGTAAATCTTCTTTTGGGCCTATTTATTGTTAATATGTTAAACCGAATAATCATCACGTGTTTATCACCACAGGTGTACATGCAATTCTATCAAATATTGCCTTCCTTTAAGCAGGTCAATATTCTCATAAGTTGCATGGACACAACCGTTTATATTCCAAAGCAAATTAATTTCCACAAGAGATGCCACTTTGGTGACATGTTGCTCCAATTAATTTCTTCTCAAAATATATAAAAAATACTAATATTTGAATTTAAGATTGCACCAAAATTGACCAAAATTAATATAATAAAAAAAAAATTGATCAAAAGTCAACCTTATCAAAGTCAACAGTCAAAGTCAACCGGTCAACATGATTGGGTCAGGCTGGACCGGGTCGAGTTGACTCAACCCGGATCTTAACCCAGCCCCCCTTTATTTTCCCTTTTTTTTTCGAGTCACCCAAGAGTTTAGCCCCTGGGTTACAATTGGTCACAGGCCCAGCCCGTGTATATTTTCCCTTATCCAGCCATAGGCCCAAATGGGCCCGTGTAAACCTTTATTCATTTTTTTTTAAACATTCTGGTCACCCAGGGGTAAACCCTTGGGTGTATTGCTAGTCACGAGCCCAAAAGAGCCCGTATATATGGCTCATTTGCTCTGGGCCAAAGCCCAGAAGTTTCCCAATAAATTATCAACGCCATGGGAAACGCAGGCGGCCTAACGGCTGCCAGTCACCCTGTCGGCCGATCACCCTGTCGTGGCCATCTAGTCGCGGCTCTTTCTCTTGCCAATGTCCTAGTGGCTATCGCCAGAAGGGGCCGACGCCGACGAAACGATCCGTTACCCTTTTTTTTTCTTCCTCACGCGGCAGCTGTAGGCCGCCGCTCTCCCTGTGTTGCCGCGGCCTCTCTGGTCCCAGCTCCCTCTTTCCGCGCGGCCTGAAGGGCCATGCCTAGAGTCCTTCTCCGACGGCAATAAAGATTGCCGCTGGTGTTGTTCCTTGTTTTAATATATATAAGTGGTATATGCAAAACTTTATAAACTTTCACAAGACAATTGTATATACAAAAGCTCCTTTGATTCTTTTTATACAATAGAAAAAAAAAAAGGAAACAATATCTATGTATGTATATGCATGAATACAATAACGTATTCCTTGAATTATTCAACCAAAAAATTCCAAATAGTTGTTCTCAAATTCAACAATTTTAAAGAACCATAGATTGTTAAATTTGAGAATTTTTCTACATGAATCACATTTATAAAATTATTGATTCTCAATGATTTAATATGAAAAGGCTCTAGATACCACTTGTTAGAATAAAATTGTGATGAAAACCATCATTATCTATGATCATTTATGTCAAATCACCAATAATATTAATAAAATGCAAAAGCTAACCTGAATCCATGGATTGAATGTAATTCTTGAGTCTGTAGGTTGAGAATCTTCTAAGTCTGGTACGTAAGCCCTCCTTCAAAGAATGCCTGTATAATTTCTTTGTAAATGAGGAATAAAAAAATAATATACGTACTGACTTAAAAACCACAACCCCTTTTATAATTGCTAAACCCTAACAATTATCCTTAATTACCAATTTAGTCTATCATAAAATCAGTAATTATATTTTGGTCTCTACACATAAGAAGCCTACACTTAATGATACATTAAAAGCTCAAAACTTAAATTGATCACTTTTAATTAGGCAATCATATTAATAGTCTTTAATTCATATTTATTTAATATATTAGCCCATATTTTGGATTTATTCCAACATTTTCAATATTTATTGTAGCCATTTATGAATTAACATGACAAATTCCGAACCAACTAAAAACCCTTAACAAACGTTCAAAAACCAATCACTCAGACACGTCAATACTAACGGTAGAACAAAAATTCAACATTTATTTAGCATTTTCGTAAAGTGAACACAAAACCACAGTTATCGTATGGCTAAGAGTTAAACACAAACATATCTATGTGGCAATCCATTGGAACAAATACGTGCAAGTGACAAAGTAGGTGGCATTTCTTACTCACACATACCACCGAGAGAGAGAGAGAGAGAGAGCAAACAAGATAACAGTACAGAATGATTAGCTGCTAAACGTAACAAAGGGGAACAAAAAAAAGATTTAAAGGGGTTGGAGAAGAAAGAGATTCTTGCTTGGACACATAATTACAATAAAGAATCGTTTTTTTATTGAACTTTTCACTCACAGAATTTTTTTTTCTGCTTGAAACTTTTATTTCAAAGTGGGTACAGATGAAAACGTGCATGACACTCTGTCCCATCCATCTTTGATTACACACGGCTTAAAAATCCCACCACCACAAACCACCTAAAAACTTGATAGTAATAATACTGCTAACATACATTTATGTACTCAATATATTTGGAGCTAGAGTAACTTTCTTCCTCTATTCCAGGACTCCAAGCCAAAGAAGAATGAAAGACAAGAATAAAAAATACATCGACAAAGTAAAACCCCCCAAAACAGAAAAAGGAAAAAAACAAAATGACAATCAAGTTCATTGCTACTCTCCATTCAAGTAAGCTCCCTTTCCTTCCCATGTCTTTTTACATCCTTTGCCATCTCAAGGACCCTGCCGAATAATATAAATTGCTTGAAATTCAATTGTAAATACATAAGCTTAGTAAATGACTATTTTTCATTATTGTTCCCCAAAGTTTTTTCATCCTAATAAGATATATAAGAGGTTGCTAACCTTACCTTGTTTCCATGAACCAGTCCACCAGAGGATTTTAGGAGCATTTCTCAATGGCAAGTAGCAAATCGCGCATCCTGTCCGAAGGCTCCAAGCATACGGCATGCTACCTCTAGTAATTTTCCTGTAAATTTTCGAAATTCTAACTTAATATACATATACAATAAGAGAGGGGGAAACAGAAAAGAAGCCGTTCAACTACCATGCTCATTCAAGTAAAGAAACTCAACAAAATAAAAAAAAAAATCCACAGTATTTATTTCCTCATGTTTACGTGGTCCTATGCTACCGTGACGTCAAAGTCCAAAATAAGATAAGAAATAAATGTCGAATACATTATGACCCACACTTGTCCACTTTTATGGAAATGCACTCACATTTGTCCCACATATGCAGTATATCCAGGACTTCCAAATGTCAAGTGCATCCTTGAGCATTTGTCCCATATATAGCTAAATAAGAAACAAACAAACAAACAACAAACAAATAAAAGATAGAAATTACCGTGGACCTCATGATATTTGAACTCAACCTCACTTGTAAACAATGGACGCGTTTATTTCATGTAGTGAAAAAGAAGAGTTATTATTATTATTTTTTTCAATCTAATAACGTTATTATTTATAATGTTGGTTTATTGAACCCCACATAGTATAGAGAACAAGTAAAGAAAATGACAATCCTTACACCCTCTTGGTAAGGATTTGAGATTAAAGGTAATGGATATGTACGTCAAATTTAATTATATACTCTTAATAAGTTCACATGTAACTAATAATTATTTAATTGTAGACGTTTTAGTTACCACATTGATAAGATTATTATTTCTTAATAGTAAATACTAGACAAGTAAATATTAGAGAGGAAATCAACTTTACTCATTCTTATTAGTTTACTTTTCAATTTTATTTTCCTTCCTAAAGGCACCCTAAATTCTTATGAAACTTGACGTTTTGAACCTACAATGTAGAAAAGAAAAGTCAACTTACTCTTATAATTCTCCTATACCATCAAATCTCTATCAATTAAGGACATCTTAAGTTGTAACACCGAATAATTATTACCAAAATTACAGAAGAACCTAACGTAACCAACTCCAACAAGTCTTTTCGTTAACGCACAAACAGAAACAAAGAACGTGACTTTTCATATCTATGACTACTATTTAGAGAAGATTCGTTATTCTAATTCATCCTCGCGGTAAATTCCGTAAACATGAAAAAACCCAAATCACGTCTGAACAATTGCCTCCGTTATACTCATCTTAGAAACTTCAAGAAAGAAAAAAAGTCATCAGAATGATCACTGCCTGACCAACTCCACATGGGCTTTTAACTAAACTATTGTCCTTATTTTCAATATAGCAAAGCTTGATGGAAACCAAAAATCTCACTCTCAGATACCAAACACCCCTGTTCAAGGGACTGCCTTTTTTCACTTTGATTCCCTACAGTAATACCATGGAACACTTGCACTTTACCTGAAAGCTAATCTCAATCATAAAAAAAGACTCCAAAAACAGTCCATTTTCACCATTTTTTTTTTATATTTACTTTTAGCCACTACTTAGTCCATATCTCAAGCAATAATTGAGTAACTTTCACTGCACAAAGCTAAAAACCCAAAATTTAACAAAAATAATTAAAACTGAAAAGTACCTCTCTTGGGCAAGGACGCAACTTTGGCGGGTTGAACCCTTTTGGTAACGGTCTGGACCTCCTCCGGCGGGAACAGGACTCCGTCGATCCCCTGGACCGAAATGCGGCCATCAGTATAAATATCTGGGTCGAACAAATAGGCCGATGAGTCCTCGCTGTGGCCGAACCGGACCGAGCCATCGGCCTCCTGTGCCACCACCTTATGCGGCAGCCGGAGCGTGTCGTACCGGATTTTGCCAAACCGGCGAACTGCATTGTACATGCTCTCCTCCGTCTGGTACTCCGGTATGAGGTGGTAGTACATTATCTGCTCCGGCGCCCCCGGCTCGCTGAGCTGGTCCGTCGTGAGCTTCGCCATTGCCTCGTCGTTCGGTGCTAAAACCGTCAGCACATACCCCTCCGACACCAGCCGCCCCATCTCCGCCGCCAGAGACGTCAAATTGACAAGAATGTCCGCCATCTCGTTGTACCCTCCATACTGCAGCAGCGTCTGGATGAAGTCCTTCACCTGCCTCTCCCCGTCGAAGTGATGGTGGGGTCCGCCCGGTCCGGGAGCCGGTGCAGGAGCCAAAGAAGGCCCCGGCGCCATCGCCTCGTAAATGGAAATTTCCGGCGGAGAGCCCGGCTTCGAAGCCGAACTCGATCCCAAACCCGTTCCCTTCTTCGTCCTCCTCGGGTCCACCTCCGGCGCGCCCTCGGGCTTCACAGCCGTGATCTCCCTGAGATTCCGCCGCCGATTGAAATCGTCCTCAACAGATCTCGGAATCAAAAGCCTCTCGATTCCATGGATGACTCCGTCGGGTCGGGTCACGGAATCCGGATGTGTGACCCGTGCTGAATCGACGGTCCAGTCGCCCGACTCGCTCTTCTCGAAGCGGATTTCGTCGTCGGAGAGGGTTTTGAGCAGAGCCGAGCCGGTTTGAGACCCCCATTGTTCGGATCCGATCCTGGTGGGAACGAGATGAACCAAGATGAGGTTTTGCAGGGATTTGAGGTTGCGGGGCTCGAGGAGGAAGCGCTTGAAGTCAGGGTCGAGGGCTCGGTCGAGAGCTTCGTTGCGAGGGGCGAAGATGGTGAGGTTGTGGGACCCGACGAGGTCCTCTAGGGTCTGGAGGAGGAGGGCCTTCTCCAGGAGCTCGGCCAGCTCCGTGTAATGCGAGTCCAGGAGAGCCACCAGGACGGACCTGGAGTTGATCTGAGCACCGCCGCTGCTGCCGGAGGAAGAAGACTGTGGCAATGCGAAGGATGTGGTTGTGGCGGCGGCGAAGAGGAGGAGAAGGAAGTCACGGAGGTGGAAACCCATGGCTTCCGGGGAGGAGAGAGGATGCGGTGGATTCAGACAGTTGGATAGAGAAAGTGAAGAGTAAAGCTGTGTATGAGGCTGTCTGTCTGCGGACGTGTGTGAAGACAGGAGAGAGAGAAAGAGAGGGAACAAGCAAAGTGAGCAGGCATAGGTTATAGATTACGTGGGTGGTTTGTTTTTGTTTTTGTTTCTGTTTTTTATTTTTATTTTTTTACTGTGCTTTCTTTTTCAGGAGTTGTATGGTAGGACCAAAACAAGGGTATACTTACTAATATGATGCAAGTATTGAGCTCTTTATGCTATAATTAGCACTGTAGCTAAGTTAAGAGAAGATAAATCTCATGAAAATTGGATTCATGAAAAGCATCATCTATGTTTCTTAGGTAGAAAAAAGAAAATATCAAAAATGGTGGGCTATGCCCATTCCTTTGCAATTATTTTTTTCTTTTTAGATGGTCCTTATACTTATTTCATATCAATTATGGTGGTCTAGTCCTTTGTACTCAATTTCTTAATTTTTGTACTTTTTTTTTTCTTTTTGTTTTGCTAAACAAGTATTCATTATTGAAGATACAACTGTTTTTGAGGCTGGTTGGTGTGATTTTGATTTTGCAATACAGTTTTTTTTTTTAATTTAACTAGTGATTCTTTTATCCTCGATTTGTTCTCATTTTTTTATATTTATATGTGATATATATTTTTTCCTATCAGAAAAAATATGCAACTTATTTTTTTTTTTTTATAGAATCTCCGCATTGAGAAATGTGGAATGTGGATTAGTTTGAAATTTGTTGTCTTTTTGGTAATTTGGTGGTCGGATTAATTACCGGGGAGAATTAATTTTGATAAGCTGAGGAGTTGGTAACCAGAAGTGTCGGTAGAGTCAAAAGAGCCGAACTGGACACGTGGCGAACATGTTGTTCAAATAAAGCAGAATGGTATCAATGAGATCGGCAGCAGAGGAGTGGGACCAAGATTTTTTGGGAAGCCGAACAGCTCTCGTGTGATATTGGCTTGGCTTCAAGTCAAAGGCTTCTTTGGCTTTTACCACTTTTACTACCTTTTTTTTTTTTTACTTTCTTTGACTCTTTTTGGCCTTTTCACCCGTTTAATCTTTTTTTTTTCGGGATTTAATTTTTTTTTTAAACAAGTTGGCTCTTTTTTAGTCGGCTTTAAAAAAAATGCACAAAATCCTTTTTGTTAACAGAGCGCAAATTTCTTTTTTTTTTTAATTTGCTGGAAAAAGAATGATACTCTTTAATTAATTGCTTTTCTTTTGACTTGAAACAATTAAGTATCATTTAATTTTATGAGAAAATGTACGTGATCAATTAAAGTCAATCTATCAAAGAAGTAAAATATAGGACAACTGCTATCTTACCTACAAATATCACTTGTTAATTTGTATAATCAAAGAATAAACTTAAGTAGCTTTAAGCTTGATAACATTTTTTAGGGCAATTTTCACGGTGGAGAAAGTCATGTTGTTCTATCGATGAAGCATTGATATTTTAACCGTTCGATTAACTTCTTAAAGGTCTGATATGTAACTAAAAACAACTATATATTGTAAGTTGCAAATTTTTAATTGGACATTCACAAATCAAGCCATTAAAATCATAATCCGACAATTGAAACACCTTATTCTACCTGTGAAGCAAAATTATCTTCTCAACTATAAAAATTCCCCTTTTTTAATTATATATGAAATCATTAATATTAGGAAAGGAAAAAAAAAAGATTAGTAACACCAATGATCTCTAAACTTTGGAGTCTCTCTCACGTTCTCTTATAAACTTTGAAAATCACCATTTTGCCCCCTAAACTTTCAAAACTCCTCATTTTGCTCCTAAATTTCAAAGCTTTTCATTTTGCCTTCTTATCCCCTTGTTTTCTATTTAAATAAATAGAATTAAGCCAACGTGAACACATGGGTCATCTATAAAAGCAAAAATGAGATTTTATTGCTTTCAAGTTTTGTTTCACGTCTACACTCTCACTTAGCCCTTAGGGCTTCTTTTTCTTTTTTATATATATGAATTTCCATTTAGGAAGCATTTATACGCACATTTCTTCTCATCTTTAATATGTAACTCTTATTAAATAAGTCGATATTGTTTGGCGATATCTTCTCATATTTAATGTATAACTCATCTTCTTTATTATTGAAATTTAGATATCAACTAACAAGATCGACTTATTAAATGAGTTACGCATTAAAGATAACAAATCGTTCTTAAAAGGCTTATCATTTCCAAATATATAGGGTTAATTATATAACTATTCCTTTTAGTTTTACTTATTTCTAAATTTATCACTTTGTTTTTGAAAATCACTAAGGTATTCTTTAAATTTAAAAAGCTTGTTTCAATTTTATCCCTCCCTAATTTTTTAGATAGAAAAAATATGGAGATAAAACAAAGAGGCCTTTTAAACTGAATTTGTTTATGAAATATATTTTTCTTCTTAATAATTTTTTAAAAAAATTATATTCTTTAAAAGGTTATAACACTGAAGATCTTTTTTTTTAAAAAAAAATTTAAGTTTTGTTTTAGGGTTTTTTATATTTTTAAATTTATAAAATATTTTTCATAACTGGTTAATATGTTGTTATATTGTTTTTTCTAATTTTTCTATTTCTATAAATGAAATTTAAATTCAAAAGTTATCTTTATAGTTTCTAAAACATAGAGACAACTTGATAAATAGTTAAAACAATGATGTACACTTATTTAAATATTCTATTTATGTAGGCCTTAAGCATGAATAGACGTACGTGTTGTTAGACATATATGCCCCTAAGAAGTAAAAATATAATATGTTTTTAGAGACATTTTTATCAATAAAGAATTTATTATTTATATATACCAAATCTTGTCCTGTATACGTTCATATTTGTTGAATGTATGTTAAGCAAACAATAGTCTGAGACTGTCGGTCTAAACATTTAAGAATTATGCATATGATGAACAGATTATGTCGAAGACACGATTCTTAAGGTGACGGTCTAAATCATAAGATCCACAATCGAGGGAATAAAGTTGGGCGCTTCATTAATGTAAAGATCGTTGTGTTGTCTATATCCCTATTGAGACATGGTCAGTCTTGGCCATCAAAGGTGGGCCGTGAATAGAAACATTGGTACATTGTTATAGGTGACGATGTATTGGATCGGGACATAAAGTGAATTGATTTGGATTAATGATTCTGTCTCGGCAAATTGATTCACTTTAGACAATGATTGTATTGTATCTTAATCCTGAAATGAATAGTGGGCCTGTTGTCATGACTTGTGTCTTTTAATGTCTCAAAGGGTGACACCCACATTTTAATAGAAGTATGCATGCCAGTACGTTGGAGGCATGACTCTTGATAGCATAAACCTGTTGTTTATAAATATGGAATCCATAGCTCCTCTTTAGGAGTGGTGATATCCTCTTATATGCATTATTCTATAGTTAAAAAACTGGAGCGCTCAACCATTTGGATACATAGGTGTAACCAAATGGTATACGTCTTTGGATGGTAAGTTTTTCGATGGTGAGATAATGGAACGTAAGATAAAAATAATCGAGAAGGTAAGACAAAACTTGTCCTTAAGCCGATTATAGATGATCCTATGAGGATACAATATACTATGATATGTCATAGAGACTTAGCTATATGGGCTTCGTAATTCTATATAGTTTAATAGTGCAGCTTCAAGCTTTTAGTGGAGTAGCATTAGAGTTGATAATTATGAAATGTATATCTGGGATATTGGGTTTCATAATTATCGGGAGCTTGAACTATATAGGTCCATTTGGTCCTCTTTGCAAGCTCACAAAAATCCTGTAACGATACGGCGTGTTTTGTCAATAATTGATGACTTATGTCAGATTTATCAAATTGGCTGAAATTTTGAAGAATCAAATAATTCATGTCTGCTCAAGATAAACTTGTTGCATTATCAGGAATTCATTTATTTTCCTAGAGATTGTCTAGATAAAGTTGTTTTAATTAAATAACTTCTCTATTGGGTTATTTGAATTAAAACTGAGACTTTATCCTATAGAATCTCGGGTGGAAAATAAAAGATTCGCTGAGATTTTTTATCGACAGTTTGGCATGCCGATCCTCAGGTTCGGCCTGCCGATGGGGCAAGTTTGGCATGCCGGTTAGACAAATCGACATGCCGATCACGCGTTAAAAAGATCATGTGTTTTCATGCAGATCTCATCAAATATTGATCCGAATTTGATTCTGATTTGAATTTTGAGGCATTATCTAATAAGGACTGACTCATGGACCCAACCTCTATAAAAAAGGAAGTGAGTCTCATTATTATTTAGATCAATTTAGAGATTAAGAGTGAAACTTTGATAGAGAGATTCTGAAACTCCTTGAGAGCTCTTGTTCACAAACCACGAACACTAGCTTTGGATTCTCTTAACTGGTTGAAAGGAGAGTCACCTGATGGAAAAGTTGTACGTGTAAGCCCACACTTACTCCGATCGTGGATAGAGAATAGAAAAGAAGGCCAGTTGGTTGAGGTCTTTTTGAAACATTACTTCTCTACACTGATTGAGGAAGCTTTTCGGCATTTACAAGGTTAGTAAGATCTAGTTAATTGATGCATATAGCATGTTAAACTTGTGTTTTAGAAAATACTCTAATATAAAAAATTTTTAAATTCCGCTGCGTAGTATTTTTTCCAACAATTGGTATCAGTGCTATGGTTTTTACGTAAATTTACGAGATTATGATCATGCTATATGTATAAATTATGTGATCTTGATCTCACCTATACTTGAATTTAATTTTATAGGGAGTTGGCACTTTAGGTTTCTATATATTTTTATATGTTGTCATGAATTATATGGTGAATGTTTATTAATTAATTATGGTTGATTAAATTATTAATTAATTATTAATTAATTAATACCAATTATGGTTCCTTAGTTGTTAAAATATGTATCTAGGTTTTTCATGTAATTAGATGGCAGGCTATCATATCCGTCTAAGAATTATTATTTAATTTTAAATTTGTAAGAATTTTATAATTAAATAATCATTCAGAGAAGACGCTAGACACGGATCTAGAAGATGGATGATGGTGTCCCTAGGTGTTTGTTGAGTCTTTGATTTTATGTTTTTGAATTGTTGAGAATAAAATTGATAAATTGCATTAGAAACTGTATCTTCTGAAAAGGGTGATCTTTGCTCAGTTGGCATGCCAAACCCTCCAGTTCAGTAGGCCGATGGTCGCAAGATCAGCAGGCCAAACTTCAGGTTCGGTAGGTAGTCAGTAGGGTAGAAATTAGGTGGCTCTAGCGGTAGGCCAAACTTCTAGTTCTATAGGCCGATCTATCATGAATCGACAGGCCAATCTATGAAGATCGGTAGGCTGGTGGGTCATGACCGGCAGACCGATCACCCAAATCGGCTTGCTGGCAGAGAGTTGAAAATTTTTTTCAAAAAAAGTGCAGTTTTTGGTGCAGTTTTAATTTTATTTTTGGGACAATTTTGAGAAACATTAAATTTGGATACGACCAAAAATATGGAGTATTCGATCTATGCGAGATTGAAGTCTTGAGATGGGCATTACATGAAGAAGGATACGACTTGAGGATTTAAGGATGAAGAATCGATAAAATGTTTCGATTATTCTCTTGTAATCTTTATTTTCTATTCTCTAGGGTGGAACCATAATATTACGGTTATTTATTATTTTGCTTGTAGCTTTGCTTGATTGCTTTGCTTGTCTACATTATAATATGATTTGCTATGTATATTGATAACATGTCACATAGAATAGGGAGTGCCGCTCATATTAAATTGTATATGCATGTATTTTAAAAATAAAACCTTGATTTCAAAATATTGAGTGGGAGAAGGTTTTCAAAGAGAATACCTAAGGCCTCCATCATTGGTCCTAGGAAGAACATGGTGGTCTCGACCTAGGAAGGGATTTCTATCATGTACCATATTGGATCTCCAAGGGGATAAGGTATTTTAGCATGATTTATGGTTGCACACCCCTAGGTGGTGATTATAAATCATAGATAAAATATTAAAATGACGGTTGTACACTCATGTTAATTTTATTATTAACCTCCCCTAAGAGCTTTGTTAATAAAAATAATAGCCAAAAAAATGATTATTAATATATGCTAGATCATACGAGTCTAGATGACATATTTTAATCAGGAGGGCATCCGTGTTCCTGATTAAATTTGGCCTGACTTCCCTAGGAGCTTGTTGAATTCTGAGTTGGGAATTATCGTTGTAAGGCTGTGATATTTTCAAGGTTTTGACACATAAACACATTTACATGATTGTGTTATCTTACTAAATTATTATTGTATGCTTGCTTATGTTTGGTATATGATTCTTTATTGTAGATTAAAAATGTCTAAAAACGCTTTATCTTCGATACTTGACAAAAACCAATTAATCAAAGAGAATTATAATGATTGGAAACAAAACCTGAATATCGTCTTCTCCTTTGAGAAACTAAAATTTATGCTGACAACCCCTTATCCTCCCGAGCCTACGGGAGATTCCACCAATGATCAAGTCCAAGCATATGATCGTTGGAAAGATACAAATAATCAGGCCCGTTGCTATGTTATTGCTAGCATGAATAATGTGCTATAGGCTCAACATGAGGATTATGAGACTGCTAAACAGATCTTAGATAATCTAGGAGACATGTTTTAAGGCCAGGCCTTAACTAAGCGGCAAGGGGCACTTTGAAAACTTCTTAACTGTAAGCAGAGGCCAGGGACATCTATAAAGGAGCACATGATGTTGGTCACGGGTTAAGGCACAAACCAATGGAGCCGACATTGATGCTGAAACTCAGATGGCTATGGTCTTTGAGACTTTGTCAAAGGAATTTATTCCATTTAGAGCTACTTTTAATTTGAGCAATAGGCGGGATATGACCTTAACAGAATTAATGAAACAATTATAGGAGTTTGAACTGCTGATCAAGGAGTCTCCTGCGGGTGGTGAGACCAACATAGTAGCTGCTTCTGGTTCCAATCCCAATTCTGAGAATGGAAAGAAGCAACGGGCCAAGAATGGGAAGTCTTCTATTCCTGCTAACAACAAGAGCAAGAAGAAGAAGAAGAAGAACCCAAAGAAGCTTAAGTGCTTCTTCTGTGGGAAGGTCAGGCACATCAAGAAGCATTACAAGGACTTCCTTTCCAAAGGAGGTAGGTGTGATCTTCTATATTTAGAAACTTGTTTAGTTAAGGAATCCAGTGACATTTGGGTCATAGATTTCGGTGCAGCTAATCATGTTGTATTTCTCTGCAGGGATTCACATAAACGAGAAGTCTACTTCATGAAGACTTCACTCTTTGGATGGGTGATGGATCCTTGGTCTTGGCGGAAGCATGGGAGACATCCACATTTATTTTCATAATTATAGGAATTTATTTTGTGAGATCATTTTTATATTCCTAAATTTAAAAGGAATTTATTTTCAGCAGCTTGTTTATGTAAAGACTCCTATTTGGTTTCTTTTAATAAAAAAATGGTGATTCGTAAAAATAAATCTTTTATCTGTTCTGGATGGATGCAAAATAATCTATATTTTATCAAACCTTAGATGGACTTACTATTTAATGTTGAGATGAATGATAATAACTCTAAAAGACTTAAAACTTCTCACTCTAATAAGACTTATCTTTGGCATTTGTGCCTTGGTCATATTAAGTTGAATAGGATTCAAAGGTTGGTAAGGGATGGACCTTTAAGTCACTTAAAGGTGGAATCTATACCACAATGTGAATCTTGTTTAGAGGGTAAAATGTCCAAAAGACCATTCGGGTCTAAGGGCAATGGGCCAAAGGGTTTCTAGAACTTATGCATAGTGATGTTTGTGGACCGATGTGTTGGAAACAAAGTGCGCAGCGGAATTTTTAAAATTTTTCATCAGAGTATTTTCCAAAACACAAGTTTGACATGTTATATGTATAAATTAAACAGATCTTACTAACCTCAGTGTGCCGAAGAACCTCCGCGACCTGTGTAGAGAAGTAACGTTCCAGAAGAGCCTCAACCAACTGGTCTTCTTTGCTATTCTCTATCCACAACCGGAGTGAGTGTGGGCTCACACGTACAGCTCTTCCACCGATGACTCTCCTTCCAACCAATAGAGAGAACCCAAAGCTAGTGTTCGTGATTTGTGAACAAAAGCTCTCAGGGAGTTTTCAGATGCTCACTAGAAGAGTATCACTCTTAATCTCTCAAATTGATCTGAGTAAATCATTAGACTCACTCCCTTTTTATACCTATTGGTCCTTGGGGTCAGTCCATATCAGATTAGGTCTCAAAAATCGAAACAGAATCAAGTTTGGATCAATATCTGATAAGATACGCGTGAAAAACGCGTAATCTTAGCTGTCGCGGTCGGCATGCCGAACTGTGAGATAGGCAGGCCGAACTGGCCAGTTCGGCAGGCCGAACACGTCATCCGGCATGCCGAACTGCCGAGAAAAAATCTCCGCGAATCTTTTATTTTCCACCCGAGATTCTAAAGGATAAAGTCTCAGTTTTGATTCAAATAGCCCAATAGAAAAGATATCTGATCAAAACAAACTTTATCAAGATAATCTCTAAGAAAATAAATCAATTCATAATAATTCTACAAGTTTATCTTGTTCTAATTGTCCAAAATTAAAACAACCGATAAACAGACAAGAATTATCCGAACGCCATAATTCAACAAGTTATCTTGAACTAATTTCTTACATAATTAATTCAACCGATAAACAGACATGAATTATTTGATTCTTATAAATTTTAAACCAATCTGATAAATCCAACATAAGTCACCAATTATTGGAAAAGCACGCCGTGTCGTTACAGGATTTTGTGAGCTAGCAAAGGGGACCAAAATGGACCTATAAAGTTCAAGCTCATGATAATTATGAAACCCAATATCCCAGATATACATTTCACAATTATCAACTCCAACGCTACTCCACTAAAAGCTTGGAGCTGCACTCTCGAACTTTATAGAATTACGAAGCTCGTGTAGCTAAGTCTCCATGACATATCATAGTGTATCGCATCCCCATATGATCATCCATAATCGGCTTAAGGACAAGTTCTGTCTTACCTTCCCGATTATTTTTATCTTACGTTCCATTTTCTCACCATTAGAAAACTTACCATCCAAAGATAGTATACCATTCGGTTACACCTATGTATCCAAATGGTTGAGCGCTCTAGTTTTCCAATTACAGGACAACGCATATAAGAGGATATCATTACTCCTAAAGAGGAGCTATGGATTCCATATCTATGAATAACAAGTCTACGCTACCAAGAGTCATGCCTCCAACGTACCGGCATGCATGCCACTATAGAGATGTGGGAGTCACCCATTGGTACATCAAAAGACACAAATCGAGACAACGGGCCCATTATTCATCTCAGGATTAAGATACAATACAAATGATTGTCTAAAGTGAATCGATTTGCCAAGACAGAATTATTAATCCAAATCAATTCACTTTATGTCCCGATCCAACACATCGTCACCTATGACAACGCGCTAATGTTTCTATTCACGGAGTCCAACTCCGATGGCCAAGACGAACCATCTCCCAAAAGGGATATAGACAACATAACAATCTTTACATGAATAAAGCGCCCAACTTTATTCCCTCGATTGCGGATCATATATTTTAGACCATCACCTTAAGAGTCGTGTCTACCGCATAATCATCCCATCATATGCCCAACTCTTAAGGTTTAGACTGACAGTCTCAGACTACTGTTTGCTTATCATACATTCAACAAATATGAACGTAAAGAGGACAATATTTGGTATATATAAATGAATAAATTCTTTATTGATAAAAATGTCTCCAAAAACGTATTACATTTTTACTCCTTAGAGCATACATGTCTAACAATCTCCCACTTGCACTAAGTGAGTAAATACTGCAAATTTCGCATCCCCATAGCTTCCACATGCCTTTCGAAGACTCTCCCAGAAAGTGTCTTCGTAAATGGATCAGCTAAATTGTCCTCTGACGCGATCTTGCACACCGTGACATGCCCGCTCTCAACGAAGTCCTTTATCACATGATACTTCCGATCAATATGCTTACTCTTCTTGTGAAATCTTGGTTCCTTAGCATTAGCTACCGCCGCACTGTTATCACAGTACAGTGATACCACTTTATCCATACCAGGAACTACCTCAAGATCCCCAAGGAACTTGCGGAGCCACACTGCTTCTTTCGAAGCATCACTAGCCGCCACATACTCGGCCTCCATCGTTGAATCCGAAGTGCAATCTTGCTTCGCACTTCTCCAACTGATGGCACCGCCACCCAGAGTAAACACAAACCCCGATGTCGATTTCCTAGAATCCAGGCAGGATTGAAAATCCGAATCAGTGTATCCTAGAGGAGTTAAATCCTCACCCGAATACACAAGCATATACCCTCGAGTCCTTCTCAGGTACTTGAAAATATGCTTTACCGCAACCCAATGGTTCGGTCCTGGATCCGCCTGAAATCGACTCACAATCCCGACCGCATAGCTAATATCCGGTCGAGTGCAAAGCATGGCATACATGAGACTACCCACTGCCGAAGCATAAGGTACCTTCTTCATGTATTCTCTTTCTTCATAAGACTTTGGAGAGTCTTTCTTAGAAAGAGTAATTCCAGACCTAGATGGTTGCCCACCTTTCTTGGAATCCTGCATTGCAAACCTCCTGAGAATTTTATCTATGTAGCTGGCCTGTGACAAAGCTATCATTTTGTTCTTCCTATCCCGAAAGATCTGGATACCGAGAACAAAATTTGCCTCACCCAAGTCCTTCATGTCAAACTGCTTGGTCAACCATAATTTGACCGATGACAATGCCCCAACATCATTGCCAATTAGCAGAATGTCATCTATATAGAGTAGTAGAAAAACCACCTTCCCATCCTTAATGTGTTTGTAAACACATGGTTCATCCACATTTTGTGAGAACCCATAAGTCTTGATCACATGATCAAATCTTATGTTCCAAGAACGAGAAGCCTGCTTAAGTCCATAAATAGACTTTAGCAACTTACAAACCTTACCCTCTTGACCCGTGACCTTGAACCCGTCTGGTTGTTTCATATAAATGGACTCATCAAGATAGCCATTCAGAAAAGCCGTCTTGACATCCATCTGCTAAATCTCGTAGTCGAGAGCGGCAGCTATGGACAAGAGAATCCGGATGGACTTAAGCATGGCTACAGGCGAAAAGGTTTCCTCATAATCGATTCCTTCCTTTTGCGTATAACCCTTAGCTACCAGTCTAGCCTTAAAGGTTTCGACCTTTCCATCCACTCCTCTTTTCCTCTTGTAGATCCACTTACTCCCTTTGGGTTTTACCCCTTCGGGAAGATCCACAAGCTCCCAGACCCGATTAGTCTCCATAGACTTCATCTCAATGTTCATGGCCTCTGTCCAGAGTCTTGAATCAACATCCTCCATAGCTTCTGCGTAAGTATAAGGATCCCTGTCATGTTCATCCGGTTCAGCCAAAAAGACCTCCCCATTGAACATATACCTCTTAGGTTGACGCCCAATCCTCCCACTACGCCGAAGCCCCTGAGGTTGTTGTTCAGGTTTGTTTGGTTTTTCTACACCGATCGGAATGGTTTCGTTCGGAACCTCCGGAGTAAACGGATTACCCCTTAACTCCTCAAGCACCACTTTGCTTTGAGGTTTAAAGTCGTTCATGTAACTCTCCTCAAGGAAAGTTGCATTAGTTGAAACCACGACTTTATTTTCCTTTGGGTTATAAAAATAACCCCCTTTAGTCCCTTTTGGATATCCTACAAACACGCAAACTTCTGAACGTGCTTCCAACTTATTCGGATCCTTAAACAGGACATGAGCTGGACATCCCCATATGCGAATATGGTTTAAGGATGTCTTCCGTCTTGTCCACAACTCGTGAGGAGTTTTAGGGACCGATTTTGAAGGCACATTGTTCAAAAGATAACATGCGGTTTGTAGTGCATATCCCCAAAAGGATAAAGGCAATGATGAATAACTCATCATGGACCGAATCATGTCCAACAAAGTCCTATTCCTTCTCTCTGCTACGCCATTCTGCTGCGGAGTGCCTGGCGCAGTCAAATGGGATAAAATCCCATTCTCTAACAAGTGTCCCAAGAACTCATCAGAAAGGTATTCCCCACCTCGATCAGATCGAAGTGCCTTTATGGGTCTACCCAATTGCTTTTCCACTTCAGCCCGAAACTCCCTGAACTTATCATAAGTTTCACTTTTGTGGTGCATTAGGTACACATACCCATATCTTGAGTAATCGTCAATAAAAGTGACGAAGTACTCATACCCTCCTCGTGCCTGGATGTTCATCGGTCCGCAAACATCACTATGCACAAGTTCTAGAACCCCTTCGGCCCTATTGCCCTTAGACCCGTATGGTCTTTTGGTCATTTTACCCACCAAACAAGACTCACATTGAGGTATAGATTCCACCTTTAAGTGACTTAAAGGTCCATCCCTTACCAACCTTTGAATCCTATTTAGGTTAATATGGCCAAGGCGCAAATGCCAAAGATAAGTCTTATTAGAGTGAGAAGTTTTAAGTCTTTTTGAGTCATTATCATTTATCTCAGCATTAAGCAATAGGTCCATCTTAGGTTTGATAAAATATAGATTATTTTGCATCCATCCAGAACAGATAAAAGATTTGTTTTTACGAATCACCACTTTTTCATTAAAAGATACCACGTAGGAGTCTTTAAATAAAGAAGATACAGAAATTAAATTCCTTTTAAATTTAGGAACATAAAAACAATCTCGCAAAATTAAACTCCTATAATTATCAAAATAAAGATGGACATCTCCCACTGCTTCCGCTGAGACCAAGGATCCATCGCCCATCCGAAGCGTTAAGTCTTCACGAAGTAGACTTCTCGTTTCTTTGAATCCCTGCAGAGAAACACAAACATGATTAGTTGCACCGGAATCTATGACCCAAATGTCATTGGATTCCTCAACCAAACAAGTTTCTAAATATAGAAGATCACACCTACCTCCCTTGGAAAGGAAGTCCTTGCAATGCTTCTTTATATGCCCGACCTTACCACAAAAGAAGCACTTAAGCTTCTTTGGGTTCTTCTTTTTCTTTTTCTTGCTCTTGGTAGCAATAGGAATAGAAGACTTCCCACTTTTGGCCCGTTGCTTCTTTCCATTCCCAGAGTTAGGATTGGAACCAGAAGCAGCTACCATATTGGCCTCTCCACCAGCAGGAGACTCCCTGATCAGCAGTTCAAACTCTTGTAACTGTTTCATTAGTTCTGTCAAGGTCATATCCCGTCTATTGCTTAGATTAAAAGTAGCTCTAAACGGAATAAATTCCTTAGACAGAGTCTCAAAGACCATAGTCATCTGAGTTTCAGCATCGATGTCGGCTCCATTGGTTTGAGCCTCAGCGAGGTAACCCATGACCAACATCATGTGCTCCTTTACAGATGTCCCCGGTCTCTGTCTACAGTTTAAGAGTTTTCGAAGCGCCCCTTGCCGCTTTGTTATGGCCTGGCCTCCAAACATGTCCTCAAGATTATCCAAGATCTGCTTCGCAGTCTCATAATCCTGATGTTGAGCCTGCAGCACGTTATTCATGCTAGCCATAACATAGCAGCGGGCCTGATCATTAGCATCTTTCCAGCGGTCGTACGCTTGGAATTGCTCATTACTTGAGTCTCCCGTAGGCTCGGGAGGACAAGGAGTTGTCAGAACATATTTCAGTTTCTCAAAGGAAAGGACGATGTCAAGGTTCCGTTTCCAATCATTATAGTTCTCACCGGTTAATTGGTTTTTGTCAAGTATCGATGATAAAGCGTTTTTAGACATTTTCAATCTACAATAAAGAATCATATACCAAACATAAGCAAACATATATAATAATTTAGTAAGATAACACAATCATGTAAAATCATACAAATGTGTTTATGTGTCAAAACCTTGAAAATATCACAACCTTACAACGATAATTCCCAACTCAGAATTCAACAAGCTCCTAGGGGAGTCATGCCAAATTCAATCAGGAACACGGATCCCCTCCTGATTAATATATGCCATCCAGGACCCGTATGATCCAGCATATACTAATAATCGTTTCTTTGGCCATTAATTTTATTAACAGAGCTCCTAGGGGAGGTTAATAATAAAATTAACGTGAGTGTATAACCACCGTTTTAATATTTTATCCATGATTTATAATCACCACCTAGGGGTGTGCAACCATAAATCATACTAAAATACCTTATCCTTTCAGAGATCCAATCTGGTACATGATAGAAATCCCTTCCTAGGGGTTGGGACCATCATGTTCTTCCTATGGACCAACGATGGAGGCCTTAGGTTCTCTCTTCGAAAACCTTTTCCCACTCAATCTTTTGAAGTCAAGGTTTTATTTTGAAATTATGCATGAACAAATTTAATATGAGCGGCACTCCCTATTCTATATGACATGTTATCAATATACATGGTAAATCATATTATAATGCAGACAAGCAAAGCAATCAAGCAAAGCTACAAGCATAATAATAATAATAACCGTAATATTATGGTTCCACCCTAGAGAATAGAAAAACTAAGATTACAAGAGAATAATCGAGACATTTATCGATTCTTCATCCTTGAATCCTCAAGCTGTATCCTTCTTCATGTAATATCCATCTTCAAGTCCTCAATCCCGTATGAATCGAACACTTCATATTTCCGGTCATATCCAAATTTAATGTTTCTCAGAATCGTCCCAAAAATAAAATTTAAGGTGCACTGAAAAATTGCACCTTTTCTGGACACCTGGCTGCTCTCGGTCGGCAGGCCGATCTAGGTGATCGGCCTACCGATCATGGAGGTTCGGCCTGCCGAACATGAAGGTTCGGCCTGCCGGCAGAGCACCAAAATTTCTGCCCCACTGTCGGCCTGCCGGACCGTACGTCCGGCCTGCCGATCTGTGACCTTCGGCCTGCCGAACTGTGAGGTCCGGCATGCCGACCGAGCAGAAAACCCTCAATCCAGAAAATACAATTTTAATGCAATTCATCAATTTTATTTTCAACAATTCAAAAACATAAAATTAGAGACTCAGGAAATACCTGGAGACGCCATCATCAATCTTTAAGATCCGACTTCTCGTTCCGTCTTCTCCGAATAATTATTTAATTACAAAATTCTTACAAATTAAAAATTAAATAATAATTCCTAGACGGAGATGATAGTCCGCCATCTAATTACATGAAAAACCTAGATACACATTCTAACCTCTAAGGAACCATAACCGGTATTAATTAATTAATAAATAATTAAACAACAATTTAATCAACCATAATTAATTAATAAACATTCACCACATAATCCATGACAACATATATATTATATAGAAACCTAGAGTGCCATCTCTCTATAAAATTTAATTCAAGCATTGGAGAGATTAAGATCACAAAATTTATGCATATAACATGATCACAAACTTGCAAATTTATGTAAAAACCTCAGCTCTGATACCAATTGTTGGAAACAAAGTGCGTAGCGGAATTTTTAAAATTTTTCATCAGAGTATTTTCCAAAACACAAGTTTGACATGTTATATGTATAAATTAAACAGATCTTACTAACCTCAGTGTGCCGAAGAACCTCCGCGACCTGTGTAGAGAAGTAACGTTCCAGAAGAGCCTCAACCAACTGGTCTTCTTTGCTATTCTCTATCCACAACCGGAGTGAGTGTGGGCTCACACGTACAGCTCTTCCACCGGTGACTCTCCTTCCAACCAATAGAGAGAACCCAAAGCTAGTGTTCGTGATTTGTGAACAAAAGCTCTCAGGGAGTTTTCAGATGCTCACTAGAAGAGTATCACTCTTAATCTCTCAAATTGATCTGAGTAAATCATTAGACTCACTCCCTTTTTATACCTATTGGTCCTTGGGGTCAGTCCATATCAGATTAGGTCTCAAAAATCGAAACAGAATCAAGTTCGGATCAATATCTGATAAGATACGCGTGAAAAACGCGTAATCTTAGCTGTCGCGGTCGGCATGCCGAACTGTGAGATAGGCAGGCCGAACTGGCCAGTTCGGCAGGCCGAACACGTCATCCGGCATGCCGAACTGCCGAGAAAAAATCTCCGCGAATCTTTTATTTTCCACCCGAGATTCTAAAGGATAAAGTCTCAGTTTTGATTCAAATAGCCCAATAGAAAAGATATCTGATCAAAACAAACTTTATCAAGATAATCTCTAAGAAAATAAATCAATTCATAATAATTCTACAAGTTTATCTTGTTCTAATTGTCCAAAATTAAAACAACCGATAAACAGACAAGAATTATCCGAACGCCATAATTCAACAAGTTATCTTGAACTAATTTCTTACATAATTAATTCAACCGATAAACAGACATGAATTATTTGATTCTTATAAATTTTAAACCAATCTGATAAATCCGACATAAGTCACCAATTATTGGAAAAGCACGACGTGTCGTTACAGGATTTTGTGAGCTAGCAAAGGGGACCAAAATGGACCTATAAAGTTCAAGCTCATGATAATTATGAAACCCAATATCCCAGATATACATTTCACAATTATCAACTCCAACGCTACTCCACTAAAAGCTTGGAGCTGCACTCTCGAACTTTATAGAATTACGAAGCTCGTGTAGCTAAGTCTCCATGACATATCATAGTGTATCGCATCCCCATATGATCATCCATAATCGGCTTAAGGACAAGTTCTGTCTTACCTTCCCGATTATTTTTATCTTACGTTCCATTTTCTCACCATTAGAAAACTTACCATCCAAAGATAGTATACCATTCGGTTACACCTATGTATCCAAATGGTTGAGCGCTCCAGTTTTCCAATTACAGGACAACGCATATAAGAGGATATCATTACTCCTAAAGAGGAGCTATTGATTCCATATCTATGAATAACAAGTCTACGCTACCAAGAGTCATGCCTCCAACGTACCGGCATGCATGCCACTATAGAGATGTGGGAGTCACCCATTGGTACATCAAAAGACACAAATCGAGACAACGGGCCCATTATTCATCTCAGGATTAAGATACAATACAAATGATTGTCTAAAGTGAATCGATTTGCCAAGACAGAATTATTAATCCAAATCAATTCACTTTATGTCCCGATCCAACACATCGTCACCTATGACAACGCGCTAATGTTTCTATTCACGGAGTCCAACTCCGATGGCCAAGACAAACCATCTCCCAAAAGGGATATAGACAACATAACAATCTTTACATGAATAAAGTGCCCAACTTTATTCCCTCGATTGCGGATCATATATTTTAGACCATCACCTTAAGAGTCGTGTCTACCGCATAATCATCCCATCATATGCCCAACTCTTAAGGTTTAGACTGACAGTCTCAGACTACTATTTGCTTATCATACATTCAACAAATATGAACGTAAAGAGGACAATATTTGGTATATATAAATGAATAAATTCTTTATTGATAAAAATGTCTCCAAAAACGTATTACATTTTTACTCCTTAGAGCATACATATCTAACACGATGAACATCCGGGCACGAGGAGGGTATGAGTATTTTGTCACCTTTATTGACAATTACTCAAGGTATGAGTATGTGTACCTAATGCACCATAAAAGCAAAACTTATGATAAGTTCAAGGAGTTTTAGGCTGAAGTGGAAAAATAATTGGGTAGACCCATAAAGGCACTTTGATCGAATCGAGGTGGTGAATACCTTTCTGATGAGTTTTTGAGACACTTATTAGAGAATAGGATTTTATCTCATTTGACTGCGCCGGGTACTTCGTAGCAGAATGGCATAGTAGAGACAAGAAATAGGACTTTATTGGACATGGTAAGGTCCATGATGAGTTATTCATCATTGCCTTTATCTTTTTGGGAATATGTACTACAAACTGTATGTTATCTTTTCAACAATGTGCCTTCAAAATCGGACCCTAAAACTCCTCACGAGTTGTGGACGGGTGAGGCTAACTTTGTTCTCGGTATCCAAATCTTTCGAGATAGGAAGAACAAAATGATAGCTTTGTCCCAGGCGGGCTACATAGATAAGATTCTTAGGAGTTTTGCAATGTAGGATTCCAAGAAAGGTGGGCAACTATCTAGGTGTGGAATTACTCTTTCTAAGAAAGACTCTCCAAAGTCTAAGGAAGAAAGAGAATACATGAAAAAGGTGCCTTAGGCTTCAGCAGTGGGTAGTCTCATGTATGCCATGCTTTACATACAATCGGATATTTATTATGCAGTCAGGATTGTAAGTCGATTTAAGGCGGATCCAGGACCGAACTATTAGGTTGCGGTCAAGCATATTTTCAAGTACCTAAGAAGGACTCGAGGGTATATGTTTGTGTATTTTAGGTGTAGACTTTACTCCTCTAGGATACACTAATTTGGATTTTTAATCTTGTCTAGATTCTAGAAGATCGACTTTGGGTTTTGTGTTTACTCTAGGAGGCGGTGCCATTAGTTGGAGAAGTGTGAAGCAAGATTGCACTTCGGATTCAACGATGGAGGCCAAGTATGTGGCAACTAGTGATGCTTTGACAGAAGTAGTATGGCACTAAAAGTTTCTTGGGGATCTTAAGGTAGTTCCTGGTACAGATAAGGTCGTATCACTGTACTATGATAACAGTGCAATGGTAGCTAATGCTAAAGAACCAAGATTTCACAAGAAGAGTAAGCATATTGATTGGAAGTATCATGTGATAGAGGACTTCATTGAGGGTGGGCATGTCACAGCGTACAAAATTACGTTAGAGGACAATTTAGCAGATCCATTTACGAAGACACTTATTAGGAGAGTCTTCGAGAGGCATGTGGAAGCTATGAGGATGCGAAATTTGTCATATTTACTCACTTAGCACAAGCAGGAGATTGTTAGACATATGTGCCTTAAGGAGTAAAAATGTAATATGTTTTTGAAGACATTTTTATCAATAAAGAATTTATTATTTATATATACCAAATCTTGTCCTCTTTACATTCATATTTGTTGAATGTATGTTAAGCAAACAATAGTCTGAGATTGTCAGTCTAAACCTTTAAGAATTGGGCATATGATGAACAGATTATGTAGAAGGCACGATTCTTAAGGTGACGGTCTAAATCGTAAGATCCGCAATCATGGGAATAAAGTTGGAAACTTTATTCATGTAAAGATTGTTATGTTGTCTATATCCCTATTAGGAGATGGTCTGTCTTGGCCATCGAGGTGGACTCTGTGAATAGAAATATTGGCACATTGTCATAGGTGACAATGTGTTGGATTAGGACATAAAGTGAATTGATTTGGATTGATAATTCTGTCTCGGCAAATAGATTTACTTTAGACAATTATTTGTATTGTATCGTAATCCTAAAATGAATAGTGGGCCTATTGTCTTTTGATATACCAAAGGGTGACACATACATTTTAATAGTGGTATGCATGCCGGTACGTTGGAGGCATGACTCTTGATAGCATAGACCTATCGTTTATAGATATGAAATCCATAGCTCCTATTTAGGAGTAGTGATATCCTCTATATGCGTTATCCTGTAATTGAAAAACTAGAGTGCTTAACCATTTGGATACATAAGTGTAACTGAATGGTATACCGTCTTTGGATAGTAAGTTTTTCGATGTCGAGATAATGGAATGTAAGATAAAAACAATCGAGAAGGTAAGACATAACTTGTCCTTAAGCCAATTATGGATGATCCTATGGGTATACGATATACTATGATATCTCATGGAGACTTAGCTATACGGGCTTCGTTATTCTATGTAGTTTGATATTGCAGCTCCAAGCTTTTAGTGGAGTAGCGTTGGAGTTGATAATTATGAAATGTATATCTAGGATATTGGGTTTCATAATTATCGGAGCTTGAACTATATAGGTCTATTTGGTCCCTTTTGCTAGCTCACAAAAATCCTGTAACGACACGGCGTGTTTTTCCAATAATTTTTGACTTATGTCAGATTTATCAGATTGGCTGAAATTTAGAAGAATCAGATAATTCATGTCTGTTCAACATAAACTTGTTGAATTATCAAGAATTTATTTATTTTTCTAGAGATTATCTAGATAAAGTTGTTTTAATTAGATAACTTCTCTATTGGGTTATTTGAATTAAAAGTGAGACTTTATCTTATAGAATCTCGGGTGGAAAATAAAAGATTCCCTGAGATTTTTTATCGGTAGTTTGACATGCCGATCCTCAGGTTCGACTTACCGATGGGGCAAGTTCGGCATGCCAGTTAGACAAATCGGCATGCCGATTGCGTGTTAAAAAGATCACGCATTTTCACACGGATCTCATTAGATATTGATCCGAATTTGATTCTGATTCGAATTTTGAGGCATCATCTGATAAGGATTGACTCCTGGACCCATCCTTTATAAAAAGGGAATGAGTCTCATTATTATTTAGATCAATTGAGAGATTAAGAGTGAAACTCTGATAGAGACATTTTGAAATTTCCTGAGAGCTCTTGTTCACAAACCACGAACACTAGCTTTGGGTTTATCTTAATTGCTTGGAAGGAGAGTCACTTAGTGGAAGAGTTGTACTTGTGAGCCCACACTCACTCCGATCATGGATAGAGAATAGCAAAGAAGGCCAGTTGGTTGAGGTCTTTCTGGAACGTTACTTCTCTACACTGATTGAGGAAGCTTTTTGGCATTTACAAGGTTAGTAAGATCTAGTTAATTTATGCGCATAGTGTTTCAAACTTGTGTTTTAAAAAATACTCTGATATAAAAAAATTTTAAATTCCACTGCATACTATGTTTCCAACACATGTGGCCGTCGAAGGAATAGGGTTTCTAAGATCACCCTACTAACTTTTAGTCTCCTACTAATCTCAACATATGAGTAAAGTAGGACTGAGAATAGAAGAACACTTTTTCTCTTCTCTTTCTTTCTTAACACACCTATGCTAGGTTTTTTCTACAAAGTTTTTGCAGCCTCATCAAGACTCTTAATTTTACAAATAAAGAAGCTCTTTATTTATAGAGAATAAGAGAGTCAATTAATTCTGAAAACTTTCTCTATTTTTATATTAAATATCACATATTTAAAAAAAAAATTTCCCTTTCCCTTATCTGTAGTAGACGCCACACCTAACAAGATTCTCTCTCTCTTTGTGTGGCGCTAATCACCTGCTAGAAAAGAGAAAATGTTGCTTATTACCTAATCTAATTTGCTTCCAAATTCCTAATTTGAAAAAATCACGCTCTTCAAAGTTAGAAACTTTTGGTATAAGGAAGCTTAGAGAATAAGTTTTACACTACACATGAAACTTTTCCCATGTAGATGTGTGCCACACTATGGATGGAACTGATAGTATGTCTTTCAAAATTAATTATTATTATTATTATTATAATTAAATAATCATTATAAATTAATTCATAATTAATTTATATTGAGTGGTTATTAGTTTAGAATTCGATGATTCTAAATTGATTAAATAAAATAGTAATTCTATTGGCCCAAAGAGTGTTTGTAATAATAGTGGAAAGTCTAATGGACTCATAATTTCAAGCTCTAATAAAACTAATATATTAATTAAACTCTTTAATTAATATATATTGTTTTATTAATTCCAATGTAACATTACTATAAACTTAGAATTGCACTCTTAAAATTATAAATATAATTACTTATATTTTAAAGTTGTTTATTTGATATAGTTATTCCATATAAATCGATCCTAAATAAATAATTTATAATTAGAGCAAGATAGAAGCCTCTAACCTCTCTAGTTACTTTTTTATCCTTGAGTGTCATTAATTCTCTAATGAGTAATAAATTCATTAACTTAGTCACAAATTTGAGTGCTCATATTATTCAAGACCCGAATCAATATTCAAGATAATTATTTATCTACTTCTTGTCTAAGAATTGGATTCCAACTTGTTATATTAACATTCTTGGCTACCTACTTCATTATGCCTCTAAAATTCAAGGGATAGAATTAGAATCTCGAATCCATACCTAGTAAATAATAAAAAAAAACATAATTCCTTGGACTCTGCTAATAACTTAGGACAAAGATCATCTTATATGTAACTATCGGTCGACATAATTAAAACTTGCTATATTTTGCAAGAAATTATTTAGCCGTTCATATCACATCATCTCCCGGTCCTACATAATCTCATTATGCATAATACACTCATTGAATGTGATAAGTGCTTAATATGATATATTTTTCAATTAATTTCCCCATATTTTCTTGCTTAAAATATTTTGTGTTTTAATTATGGATTTTGTGTTTTGTAGGTGTTTCAAGGTAATAATCTAAAAGTTGGATGAAAAGAGAGGATTTGGAGTTTAAAATTTCATTTATTCATCTTAGAGGTTTGCCGAGGGCAAAAGTTGAAGTTTTGAGAACTTTTGGGTTGAAAACAGAAATCCCAGCTAAAATATAGCCCACCTCTAGAAGAAAATGCCTTGTAGTTGTGGCTTAGTATAGAGAGCAGGTGCCGCCGTGCAACAAACTCTTGTAGCCATGCGCAACAGGTTGTAACTATGCCCTCTGAGCGTTGAAACTATGCCTGCGTGCAATGAAGGAAAAACTCACAACATGACGCCCAGTGTTCTACACAGTCGCATGGATTGATGCCCACCCCTATGCGCGTCTAGTAATTTTCATAAGAAAATTAGCGCTTCGTGCATGTCCATGAGGAAGAGCCATGCCCTCGCACGTGTTTCATCTTGTGGCTTCAAATTTGACCTAAATTGACCCAAATTTATCTTTTTTCATCATCCAATACCAAAATCTATAAATACTACACTTAGAAATGCAAATTAAATGAGTTCTCATATTTTGAACCACCCTTTTGGAGAGAAAAGAGAGAGAAATAAGAGGAGAATTCATTGAAGTTCAAGGAGAATTGTTTGTGTGAAGATTTCTTCAAGAACAACAAAGACTTTTATTATTTTCCTCATTTCTTTTGAACTCTGGAATAATTTATTTTCCGTTGTTTAATTTTGTAATGATGTTAGCTTAATTTTAGGTGATGTCAAAACCTAAAAATGGATTATTGGTTAAATGCTATGATATTATTTTCCAATTTCTCAATAGAAATCATTTACGTTCTTCTAATTTAATTTCTTATGATTATTTTCATTTTAATTAGGTGTACAACCATTTATGCATGAAAATTATCTATTGCTAGATTAGGAATTAATGATCCATAATTGTCTTGATTTTCTAATTATTAGTAGCAATTGTGATCGATAATTGTGAGAGGCTTGTGTTAATTACGGTGAGGAATGTAACTTATGTTGAATAATCCAAGCTTATATGTTAATTGCTTAAATCAATCTATCTCTCTTATCTTAATATTTCCATTGAATTGAACTTAGAGAGCTAATTCTAGATTGTTTGAGAGAAAGGGATTAAGTGAAGAGCTTATTTTGATTAACGATTAAGTAAGGAGAGATTGGGATAATAGAACTTATTGTTATCTACGACTGATGGTTTCTATGGGAATTTAGAGATAATATTATGCTTTCATCAGAATTCCCTTATCTAGTGGTGGAGATTAATTTTTTAACCAGCTTTATCATTATTGCTTACAACTTTATGACTTTTATTTTATTTTATTTATTCTTGTTTAATTTAATTTTCATAATTTAGTTAATTAAACTAAACCTTGCCATTTATTTAATTAAGATAATTAATAATTAATTAAATAAGATCAATCCTCTAGGGGAATGACCCTTACTTGCAACTAAACTCAATAACAACTTATTAAAATAAGCTTTTAAATTGGTAGTCCGATAGGAACTCATTATAATGACTCACTACATTAAAGGTTCGGATAAGGCTGTCGTATTTTTCATAGAAATAACCTGTACTAGTAACACTCAATTAATGATTCCAAACCTAAATTGAATAATTAATTATATATACTGATCATTTTAATTATCAACATTAATATTGTCCTCCTGTATGTAATTATTATATATAACATTTATGATCAGATAGATAATTATAGAATTTTAATAATGTTCAAAATACATGCACATAAATATAAAATGATACGCAATGGAATTTAAAAAATTTTTAAATCAAATTATTTTTCAAATAACAAATTTGACATGCTAAGTACATAAATTAGTAATAGATCTTACATACCTCTTTTGTGTACTAAAGATAGCAGGAACACCAACTAGAGAAGAACCTTCTAGAAGAGTCTCAACGAACTGGTTTTCCTTGCTATTCTCTTTCCATGAGTAGAGTACAGGTGGTCACACATCGTACAATTCTTCCTCCGATGACTTTCCTTTCAACCACTTGAGAAAACCTAGAGCTAAGATTCCAAATATTGAACAATAGCTCTCTGGGAGTTTTAGAGTTTTTCTCACCAGAATACTCACTCTTTCTTCTTAAATAATCTAAGGAACAATGAAAAATAGTTCCCTTTATATAGTGGTCGAATTTGGGGTCAATCCCTATCAGATTAGGCTTCAAAGTTCAGGTATGGATAAACTTCTGATAAAAAATGCATCAAAAATACGTAATAGGATTATTGCACGATCAGTCTACTAAACTGGCACCACCGACTTGCCAACCTTATGATAATTTGGAAATCTTAGAGATCTTATTTCATATAGGAATCTTACATAGAGTCTCAATTTTAATTCAAATAGCCTAATAGAGAAGTTATTTGATCAAAACAATCATATACAAATAATCCCATATCAAATAAAATATTATCCAAATAATTCAACATGTTTATCTTGAATTAATTCACAAAATTAATTTAGCCCATAAACCAACATGAATTATTAAATCCAATCTATTGAATTTTAGCCAATCTAATAAATAACATAAGTCACTAATATGTAGGAAAAATATGTCGTATCGTTACAAGAATGATTATAAGCTAGCAAAAGGGACCTGGTGAACATATATAAATCAAGATCTTATAATTATAAAATAACATATCCTAGATATATATGTTTTATAATTATCAACTGTAATTACGCCACTAATAGCTTAAAGCTGCACTCTCAAACTATATAAAATTATGAAGCTCTTAATAAGCTAATCGTTCATGACATATCATAATGTGTAACATCCCAATAGGATATTCATAATCGGTTTAAGGATAAATTCTGTTTTACCTTCACGAATATTTTTATCTTATATACTATTGAATACTTACTATTCATAAATAATATACCATTCGGTTACACTTGTTTATCCAAATGGTTGAGCACTATAGTCTTCCAATTACAGGATAATACCTATAAGAGAATATCATTAACTCTACAAAAGAGCCATGGATTTCATATTTATGAATAACGAGTTTATGTCAATCAAGAGTCATGTCTCCAACGTACTGGTATGTATACCATCATCAGATCATGATGTTACTATTTGATACATCAAAAGACACAAGTTAAGAATTTGGGCCCATTAATTGATTTCAGGATTAAGACATAACAAATATGATTGTCAAAAGTGAATTAATTTAAACAAATGAAATTATTAATCAAATTAATTCAGCTTTTGTCTTGATTCAATATATCATCACTTATGACAATATACTAATGTTTCTACTCACGGAGTCCCACTCCAATGACCATGATAGGTCATCTCCTATTAGAAATGTAGATAACATAACAATCTTAGCATGAATAAAACACCTAACTTTATGCCCTCGATTACGGACCTTATCATTTAGGCTATCACCTTTATGATTCATGTCTTCCACATAATCTGTCCATTATATGCATGATTTTACAAGTTTAGACTAATAACCTCATACTTTTGTTTACTTATCATACATTCAACAAAAATGAACATAAGGAGGACAACATTTGATGTATGAATACTAAACTCTTTATTAGTTAAATGTCTTCAAAAACTTATTACATCATTTAATCCTAAGGGCACCTAGTCTAACATATAATTCATATATCAATAAATTTAATCATAGATTTTTTGTTTTACGCTTCACGTCTTTTTATTTGAGAAACTTAGGAGAATGAGAGATAATATTTTTAAGAGATCAATAAAAATTAATAGCCTAAACTTTTAAGAAAGAAAAAAAGCATAATTTTGATAAATTGTATTTACTACACAATGAAAATATAAAAATACCCTTAATTAAACATTTTCACATTGTTTAGCACTTTAATCTGACCATTAAAAATTTAAAAAAATAAAAAAAACTCTAATATGAAATAAAAAAATGACTATATATATATATATTGTTGGGCTATATGTCTTGGACATATTTATATTAAATAAAGTGATTTTTTTTAATATTTTTGTATTTATCTATTTTGAATACTTTATGAATATCATTAAATTCTATATCTATGTGACTTTAAATATTGTACATAATTGTTACATACAAAAGGATAATATTTAAAGATGATAATTTAAATGGTCAGTAACATATAATTAATTGTTATAATTAATTATACAATTAAAGTATGGTATGGATTATATAATTGATTATTACTAGTGTAGGTTATATCCATTGAGAATGGAGTGGTTTTATCCAAACCGTTAATATAGTGAGGCATTAAATGAGTACATTTGTCATGCCCCACAGTATGGGAGGTGACGTGGTAGATTGATTAAGGCAATTAATGTAAAATTTAAATAAAATATGAGTTTAAATCTTTAATTTAAATTATGAAAATATGGAAATTTTTGAAGCATTCATATTCATTAAATAGATAAGAACTTGAGGTAAACATTAAGTAGGTAATAAAAAATAAAAGAAACGAGAATGGGTCCCACTGACCCACATCTTGTGCACACATATAGTACTGACAATATTACATTACATCCACAATCCAAATAAAGAGAAAGTTAGAATGTTACATGCCTTGATTTAATAATAAAAATGACCTACTAAGTTCTTCTACTGCTTCTGAGTTCTATCCGTGGAATCCTCCCTGAACCTAAACGGAAATCCACCTAGAGGGGGGAAAGTTTAAAAACAAATAAAGTGTGAGCGAAAGTCTCAGTCGGACTATATTTTAAGAAATATTAAATTCAAAAGGAAATATCATTATTCAAGAAATTATTTAAGAGGAGACTTGAATAAATAAGTTTAAACAAAACCAATCTTACCCAAACAGTTTATTGGTCGACTAGAAAGATCATCAATTTCTTTTCCTGGGCAAACCATATGAATAACACCACCGTAGTGGCCCAGCTAGGTTTTAGGATCTGCCCCCAAGGTTGCACGCTACACGACCCGATCTCTGTTATGGCATTATGCCCATATATTCATTTTTGTCATTATTCAAAACCCATTTACCAGGTATTTTTATTTACATTCATTATGAAGTTCATCTTAGTTCACGGTTTATAAAGATAACCAATAATTTTTTTTTCAATCAACCATTGAAATCATTTTGGGAAAAACCCTTTTGAAGGCCAAATCATTTGAAACTGGGTTACCAAAGAAAAGGGGTAGAAGTCCTACCTCGATACTCGTGTTGGTGCTCTGCACCGTAATCCCGGTCCGCTATACGTTAGCTTTACAGAACCACGAATGACCCTAGATAAAACTAGGTCTATAAGTATCTAGTTTAAGATATTCTACGTTGCTAAACTAGTTCATGGTGCCCTAATGTGCCATTTGTACCTTTAAAATCATTTTATAAAGTTGGGGTTTCAATCGGGGTTCAAAACAGTGAAAACGGATGAAAAATCACAAATTTTCTCCTTGTTCGGTCGGCCTGCCGGTCTCCCTGGTTCGGCCGGCCAAACTATGCAGTTCGGCCTGCCGAAAAACCAAGTCCGGTCGGCCAAACTTTTCCAGGTTCGGCCTGCCGGATGGATGAATCCGGCCTACCGATCCCTTGAATCTGGCCTGCCAAATTGAAAAATTCCAAAATTTTTCAGCCATGGGTTTTGGGCCTCCCAAACCCCAAATCTTCATTTCAACCTATTTTTCTCAGTTCTCAAGCATGGAAATCAATCATAGATGCAAGAAAATCAAAAATAGAGAAAAATGAAGAAAAATGAAAAATCTTGTTTCGAATCCGTTTTTCCTCAAACAAGGCTTAGATCCTAGTTGTTCTAAGTTTCTCTAACTTAGATCAAAGTTTTTCTAAGCTTAAATTTCAAAATGTAAGAAAAATTGAAATATTGAAAAAGTTTTAAAATTTGAAAACTAATCTCGAATCGAAGCTTTAAATCACATTTTCTGTTGTTGAAACACATTCCCGAGCCTCCAATCCACTAACCTGAAGCTTAGGGCTTGATTTGATTCAAAAATTTTGGGAGAAATGGGAGAGAAAAAGAGAGGCAGAGGGAAGAGAGAGAGACGAGCGTGAGAGGGAGAGTGAGAGAGAGTGGGTAAGAATGAAGGAGAGAGGAAGAGTCAGAGATATAAATAGAGAGAAAAAGTGGACGATTTTACTGTGCAGAAACCATGTGCTGCCCACGGTTTTTGTAGAACAAAACATATTTGATACTTAACAAATTGTTATGTTTTAAAGCTCAAAATAACTATTTAAAACAATAAGAAATCGTTAGAAATCATTAAAATAAGAAAAACAACTCTAGGTTCAAATCTCACCAAATGATCAAATTAAGTTTAAAATATTCATTATGGCACACTGATCCACCATTTTACATTCTAATATTATTTAATAAATTTCGGGATGTTTCAACTCTCCACCCCTAAAAGAAATTTTGCCCTTGAAATTTACATCTTATTTCAGAAACAAAACAAATGCAGATACAACTCCTGCATGCTCAACTCTAACTCCCAAGTGGCTTCATCAACCCTGTGATGCTGCCACACGACCCTTAACTAATGGTATACCACAACGACGCAAGCTAATCACCTTCCGATCGATAATCTAAACCGGCACTTCCTCATATGTCATGTCTTCCTAAACTTGTACATCGTGAAGCGAAACTATCTTACTCTGCTCAGCCGGACACTTCCTAAACATCGACACATGGAACACATCATGAACATGAGAAAGTGCAGAAGGAAGGTTGAATCGATAAGCGACCACACCAACACACTGAGTAATCTCTTCCAGTTCCCGCTGAAGTCTAACACACAAGCACACAACGTGTCCTCGAGAATCTAAATAACTCGCTCAGATTGCCCATCGGTCTGAGGATGAAATGCTGTACTGAAATTCAAATCTGTTGCTAAAGCCTCCTAAAAGCTCCTCCAATACTTACCATTGAACCTACTGTCTCGATCAAATGTGATGGACAAAGAAACTCCGTGCAATCTCACTATATTCTATAGATATAAGTCCCTGAGAATCCTCCTTGAGCATGTCGACCTGAATGGAATAAAATGCACCGATTTCATCAATCTGTCGACCACGACCCAAACCGCATCATGCCGTTGCTCTGTCCTAGGCAAACCAGTGAGAAAATCCATGGTCACATGCTCGCATTTCCACCTTGGAATAAGAAGCGGCTGAAACTAACCTGTAGGCTTCTAATGCTTGGTTTTCACTTGAAGACACGTCATACACTTGGCCACATACTCTCGAACATCTTTCTTCATACCTCTCCACCAATATTGCCTCTTCAAATCATGATACATCTTCGTGCTTCCCGAATGAATGGCGAACTGAGACTTATGGGCTTCGTCAATAATAGCTTTTGTCATCTCTACGATTGCTGGAACTGCTAGACGCTCCCAGAAGTACAACTATCCATCCGCATGAATCCTCCATTCTTCAAATTGCTCTCCATCCTGAATCCGTGTCCAAATCCCTCGTAGATGCTGATCCTGCCACTGATTCTATTGCACCATCTGAGCAAGAGCTAGGGTTGCTTCCATATGATACACCGAAGCTCGATCGTAGTCTTCATAATACTATAGCCCATACTCACTCACTGTCGCATTTCTTTTTCAATCTTCAAGAGCCAAACAAGTGAGAATCCCTGAAGATTTTCTGCTAAGTGCATCCGCGATTGCATTAGCTTTCCCGGGATGATACTGCAACGCGAAATCATAATCCTCCATGTACTCCATCCATCTCCACTGCCTCAAGTTGAGATCCCTCTGAGTGAACAGATACCTCAAGCTCTTATGATTGGAGAAAACCTGAAATGTTGCCCCATACAAATAACATCTCCAAATCTTCAACGCGTGAATCACCGCCGCAAGCTCCAAGTCGTGAGTAGGGTAATTCTGCTCATGAGGTCGTAGCTGTCTCGATCCATACGCCAGCACGCATCTATGCTGCATCAACACGCATCCAAGTCCATATCCTGAAGCATCTACGTAAAACTCATATGGCTCGTCACTACTAGGAATAACCAATACTGGGGCTGAAGTCAACCGATTCTTTAATTCTTGAAAAGCGAGTTCACATTCTTCATCCCACTTAAACCTGATGTTTTTCCTGATCAATCTCATCAGCGGCGCTACGATCTTCGAAAAATCCTTTACAAATTTCCTATAGTACCCTGCAAGACCCAAGAAACTGCAGATTTCTGCTACATTTCTTGGTTGTTCCCAGTCCACAATGGCTTCAATCTTGGACGGATCCACAGAAATACCATGCTCAGAAATGACATGACCCAAAAACTTAACCTCTGTTAACCAAAACTTTTACTTTTATTTCTTGGCATACAATTGGTGCTCTTGCAGAGTCTGAAGCATGATCCTGAGGTGCTACTTATGCTCCTCCCAAGTCTTAAAATATACTAGAATATCGTCGATAAACACGATCATGAACCAGTCTAGATAAGGCCTGAATATCCTGTTCATTAAATCCATGAAAGCTACTTGAGTGTTTGTCAACCGAAACGGCATTACCAAAAACTCAAAATGTCCATACCGAGTCCTGAAAGCTGTTTTAGGAATGTCCTCCTCCTTAATCTTGAGTAGATGGTATCCCGACTACAAATCTATCTTTGAGAAATACCGTGAGCCTCCCAACTGATCAAACAACTCATCGATCCTAGGCAAAGGATACTTATTCTTCACTGTGACATGATTTAGCTATCGACAATCTATACACAACTTGAGAGTGCCATCATGTTTCTTAGCAAACAAAATTGGTGCTCCCCACGGCAAAGTACTATGTCGAATATATCCCTTATCAGCTAGCTCCTGAAGTTGCTTTCTCAATTCTTCAATTTCTGTCGGCGCCATCCGATAAGGTGCTACTGCAATCGGTGCTATTCCTAGAAGCAACTGAATACAAAATTTGATCTCTCGATACGGTGGTAATCCCGGCAACTCGTCAGGGAAGACATCCTCATACTCATCAACTACCGGTAATGCTACATTTCTTTTCGAAGCATACGGCTCACCTTCCAGACTTGCAAGAAAAGCATAACAAACCAGATTCTTTTGCCCTCCAAGACATGTCTTCATGAGATGTTCACTCATTAACCGATCACCACCAACCTGGTAAGTAATCATCGTCCCCCTATCAAACACTAGGGTCTCTTTTCTAAGTCGGTAGTCTACCACTGTATTATACCTGGGCAACCAATCCATCATTAGGATTACATTATATAAACTCATAGGGAGTACAATCAAATCACTTTTCAAAATCTCATCCCCAATCTTGATTTTACAAGCTTTACATACACAATTCACACACACCCGCCCCAAGGGAGAAGCTATAACTAGGGGTTCATTGAACTCTTCTATCTCTAATCCCAAGGCATGTACAAAGGAACTCGAAATGAGAGAATGAGTGGCACCTGTATCGAATAAAACATGAGCTAAGGATTAAGAAACTAGGATCGTACCATCGACAACTACATTACTAGTCTGGGCATCTGAACCTCTTGTAGCCATCGCTTGAACCTAAACTGGAGCTTTTTCTTTTCCCCTACCAACACTGCTAGGTCCTGGATTATTCGACCGATACTACTGTGACAGAGACGACTGCACACTAGCTGTACTCGATGCTCGATATTGAGGGACGTTACGCTGGAAGTTCCACGGCTACTGCCCTTGTGCTAAATATGGCGATTGCTAAGGAGAGAACTGAGGAAACTGCAACTGCAGATATTGCTGAGGCAGAGGTAAAGGCTAAGGCTGATGACTGGCTCCTTCTCTTGATGTGTCTTAGCTGTTGACAATAATGACAATGAAAGCTGTAGGGATTACTGCACCTACTGCTAGATGAACTGTTGCTACCACTGTTCATGTCTTTGCTCGATCCTCATAATACAGCGCATAACCATTTTTCATTGATATCGTTCATGACACAAGCCCTCCAAAACACCTAAGTCGCAGAGCAACCACCTGTCATCGAATAGGAGCCTTAGCCCTTCCTGAAACTTAATACATTTTTCACATTTCGATGCCACTGTTGATGGAGCAAATCTGGCCAACTCATTAAACCTTGCCTTATACTCTCGAACTGACAAATCACCCTGCTGCAACCTGTAGAATTCAACTGCCTTTTGGTCTCTATACCCTTGTAGAAAATATCAGTCGTAGAACAGCTCCTCGAACCTGTCCCAACTGATGTTACCATTGCGTTCCAAACGCTTAGCTTGCTTCCACCAAGTATTAGCGCCACCCTCGAACTTATATGCGGCAAACTCCACACGGTACTCAGCTGGCACACCAAGAGTATCCAAGTGCTTCACGATCGAGTCTAGCCAATATTCTACCAATTGAGGGTCCCCATTTCCATCGAAAGTCGGTATAGACGCACGCCAGAATTCCTTAAAATATGTATGCCGTCGACTAACATCAGAATCCTCTGGCCTAGCCCTGGCCGCCATCTGCCGGAATGCAGCAAACATAGACCTCATCATACTCTCATCATTTCCAAACTCGACGTCAGCTGTCGAACGACGTCTAGGTGCCATTCTCACTTCTGAAAACAAAATTTGGACTGTCAGTAGTATTTCATTGTCATACATATATGTGCACAATTCCCAAGGTTCATAACCTTGAGCTCTGATACCATTCTATCATGCTCCGCAGTATGGGAGGTGACGTGGTGGATTGATTAAGGCAATTAATGTAAAATTTAATTAAAATATGAGTTTAAATCTTTAATTTAAATTATGAAAATATGAAAATTTTTGAAGCATATATATTCATTAAACAAATAAGAACTTGAGGTAAACATTAAGTAGGTAATAATAAATAAAAAAAAGAGAATGGGTCCCACTGACCCACATCTTGTGCACACACATAGTACTGACAATATTACATTACATCCACAGTTCAAATAAAGAGAAAGTTAGAATGTTACATGCCTTGGTTTAATAATATAAATGACCTACTAAGTTCTTCTACTGCTCTTGAGTTCTGTCCGTAGAATCCTCCCTGAACCTAAACGGAAATCCTCCTAGAGGGAGGGGGGGAGTTTAAAAAAAAAAAAAAAGTGAGCGAAAGGCTCAATAGGACTATATTTTAAGAAATATTAAATTCAAAAGGAAATATCATTATTCAAGAAATTATTTAAGAGGAGACTTAAATAAATAAGTTTAAACAAAACCAATCTTACCCAAACAGTTTATTGGTCGACCAGAAAGATCATCAATTTCTTTTCCTAGGCAAACCATATGAATAACACCACCGTAGTGGCCCAGCTGGGTTTCGGGACCTGCCCCCAAGGTCGCATGCTACACGATTCGATCTTTGTGATGGCATCATGCCCATATATTCATTTTTGTCATTATTCAAAACCCATTTACTAGGTATTTTTATTTACATTCATTATGAAGTTCATTATGAAGTTCATCTCAGTTCACGGTTTATAAAGATAACCAATAATTTTTTTTTCAATCAACCATTGAAATCATTTTGGGAAAAACCCTTTTGAAGGCCAAATCATTTGAAACTGGGTTACCAAAGAAAAGGGGTAGAAGTCCTACCTCGATACTCATGTCGGTGCTCCACACCGTAATCTCAGTCTACTATACGTTAGCTTCGTGGAACTACGAATGACCTTAGATAAAACTAGGTCTATTAGTATCTAGTTTAAGATATTCTACATTGCTAAACTAGTTCATGGTGCCCTAATGTGCCATTTGTACCTTTAAAATCATTTTATAAAGTTTGGGTTTCAATCGGGGTTCAAAACAGTGAAAATGGATGAAAAATCACAAATTTTCTCCTTGTTTGGTCGGCCTGCCGGTCTCCCTGGTTCGGCCGGCCGAACTGTGCAGTTTGGCCTACCAGAAAACCAAGTCCTGTCGGCCGAACTGGAAAATTCTAGAATTTTCTAGCCACGGGTTTTGGACCTCCCAAACTCCAAATCTTCATTTCAACCTATTTTTCTCAGTTCTCAAGCATGGAAATCAATCATAGATGATAGAAAAACATAATAGGACACTTTAAAACTCATTTAAACAAGATTTGCACTCAAAATCCAAGAAAATCTAAAAATAGAGAAAAATGAAGAAAAATGAAAAATCTTGTTTCGAATCCATTTTTCTTCAAACAAGGCTTAGATCCTACTTGTTCTAAGTTTCTCTAACTTAGTTCAAAGGTTTTTTAAGCTCAAATAAGCTTAAATTTCAAAATGCAAGAAAAATTGAAATATTGAAAAAGTTTTGAAATTTGAAAACTAACCTCGAATCAAAGCTTCAAATCACGTTTTCTATTGTTCAAATACGTTCCTGAGCCTGCAATCCACTAACCCGAAGCTTGGGGCTCGATTTGATTCAAAAATTTTAGGAGAAATGGGAGAGAAAAAGAGAGGCAGAGGGAAGAGAAAGAGACAAGCGTGAGAGGGAGAGTGAGAGAGAGTGGGTGAGAATGAAGGAGAGAGGGAGAGTCAGAGATATAAATAGAGAAAAAAAGTAGGCAATTTTACTGTGCAGAAACCGTGTGTCACCCACGATTTTTGTAGAACAAAACATATTTGATACTTAACAAATTGTTATGTTTTAAAGCTCAAAATAACTATTTAAAACAATAAGAAATCATTAGAAATCATTAAAATAAGAAAAACAACTCTAGGTTCAAATCTCACCAAATGATCAAATTAAGTTTAAAATATTCATTATGGCACACTGATCCACCATTTTACATTCTAATATCATTTAATAAATTTCGGGACGTTACAACATTGTACGTAATGAGATAATGTAGTACCAGGAAATGATGTGATATAAACAACTAATAATTTTCATTAAATATAGCAAGGTCTATTCACATCGATCGATGGTCATATATAAAACAATCTTAATCCTGAGTTGTTAGCAGACTCATACTTATAGATTTATGTCTTTTGATTTACTTAGTATGGATTCGAGAATCAAATCTTATCCCTTGTATTTTGGAAGCATATGGAGTAAATAGCCAAGAATATTAATATTATAAAATAAAATTCATTCATTCTTTAACGAGAAGTAGATAAATAACTCTTTTGGGTATTAATTCGGGTCTTAAATAATATGTGCATTCAATCCGTCATTAAGTTTAGAAATTTATTATTCATTAGTGAATCAATAGTATTCAAGGATAAAGAAGTAATTAGAGTAGTTAACGAGTTTTACTTAGCTCTAATTATGAATTATTTATGAAGGATCGACTTATATATAATGACTATATCAAATGGATAACTTTAAGAAATAAGTAATTATAAATCTATAATTTCAATAGTACAAATCCAAATATTTAGTGGAGTTAAATTGAAATTAATAAAAAAGTCATATATTAATTAAAAAGTTTAATTAATACATTAGTTTTATTGAAGCTTGAAATTATGGGTACATTAGTCTCCCGTCACCCTTATATATAATAATTGGACAAGTAGATTTATTAGTTTAATTAATTAATTTTGAATTATAGAATTCTAAATTAAATATCACTCAAAATAAATGAATTAAAATATAATTATTATATTATGAGATTATTCAATAATAATTAATTAATTTTACAAGACATACAGTGAGTGGGACCCATTGTATGTGGCGACACACTACATAGGAGAATGTTTCTTATGTAGTCCAAAGCTTGATTGCCAAGTTTTCATATTTAGAATATCTATTTTTTTCATAAATGAGTAGTATTCTTTTCTGTATTGTATGGAATTAGCGCCACAAGCATAATGTCTGGCTCCACTTGTAATAATTGAAAAGGAAATATTGTGTGGCTTCTATTTTAATTAAATATTTTATATTTAAAATTAAAATAAAGAAAACTTTCAGAATTAAATAGGTCTTCTCTAGTCATTCTAAAAAAAAAAAAATTGTGAGTCTTATAGAGACTGAGAGAACTCTACTAAAATTCTCTTACACAGGTGTGTAAGAGAGAGAAAAGAGTGAAAAAACATTCTTCATCCCAAATCCCATTTTGTTCATATGTTGAAATTAATAGGAGACTAAAAGATAGTGAGTGATCCTTAGAAACCTTAATTCGTCTTACACCCACTCGTTTGTTCATCTGGTGCTGACAATTAGGAGAGAAAGACAGTGGTTTCATTTATAAAGAATGCCTTTTCTCAACAGAAGAGTTGATTTCCTCTCATCAACTTGGTAAGCAAAGGTTTATATGTATTTATTTACCGTGAAATTAAGATAATCTATAGCATAGTTTATAAAAGTTTTGAGAAAATTTTTGTTATATATATTCCTCGCTATAATCACGTTTCTGTTAATTTTGTGAAAATTCTTTTCTAAAACCAACATATGTTTCCCATCTCTTTCTCCGAAAATGTCCGTTTAGTTTAGTCTTCTTCTCCAGCAGTGATGAAAGTAGTGGTGATGACAAGAACTTCGATGAGTTCTGGTTAGATCTAACGATCAATGGTGACTCATTTCTCTATCAATCTCTAAGCTCGAGCTCCAAATTTCAAGTTATGGAGGGCCACAAAATTGTGACAAGATCGCGTTCATTCATAGGAGAAGATGATGACTAGAGTAGAAGAAGATGACACATCAGGGTGGGAGAAGAAGTGCAAATTGCTAGCAAGCCCGTGCGGCCCAATGTTGTACCAGTCGGATGGATCGAGTAAAATTTACTGATTAAAAAGCCCAATCAAATTGACGGTTCGAGTTGTTTGTTTGATTCGACCGTTTTTGCATAATTCGAGTCGTTCTATTCATTGAAGATAATTCGCACTCGTTTTCACTTCTTTGTTCGACTAGGTCGATCGTCTCGAATTGACAGTTACCTGTACGAATTGACAATTATAGCACGTCTAGTCATGGATCGGAACGTGGGGGAGGCATGATTCTTGCTTCCTGTCATCGATCGACACGTGTCCCATTATTGAGGTTACTTATGCTGGTCTATCCCACTCCGCCAGACGGTTGGGAGCCACTATCCTTCCTCCTCTTCTATATAAGGGGACGACTATTTCGTTGTATAGGATACAAAAATATAGATACCAAAACCCTGCCAATTTACTTTCATCCTTCTCTTGTAATCTGTATTCAAGAACTCCATAGTGAATTACAGTGGACGTAACTCTTCATTAACAAAGTGAAACACTATAAATCCTGTGTCATTTTTACTTCACTTTTACTCCGTTTATTTCATTTTAATCTAGCAAACAAATTCAAGTTTATAGATCCATTCAACGGTGATTTGAGGGCAAAAATTCCTAAATAACCCAATCTAGAATTCTAATATTTGATTGTAGATTCATCGTCTATAGTTTGGCGCCCACCGTGGGGTCCATCAAGTCATCAACTCTAGGATTTGAGACTCGGATTCAAATGGTAGACAACGTCTACAACCAGCACACTCTGGAAACCATAGTGGAAGAGACATAAGCAATCACTCAGGACAACTGACAAATGGAAGCCCTCGTAGCAGAAGTTGAGGCTCTAAAGAAAACACTTCAAGAACAAGCAATTCATTCTCAGGAACGTGACAAAAGAATGGAGCAACTAAGCAATGAGAATTTAGCTTTGAGGAGCCAAATTAGCTATCAAAATTCCCAAATGGCTCCACAGTCGTATTATTACCCATACTATGGGTATTCAACATTTCCAGCTTCATCTACAACATAGTGGCAATTTTAGACCCCACAACCAGGAACACAGCAACGTACCCACAGCCCAGTTGGGAGAATGCAGCCGTTATACTTCCCATTGACCCCAGGACCAGCAACTACATCGGTTGGCACAACCACAACGATCCAACTATGGCGACAACTACAACTACAACAAACGCTAATATGGAATACAGGCACCACAACGAAGAAATAAATAAAAATGAAAGGATGGAACTGATAATTTGACAAGAAGCACCAGCTGTCAATTTGTTGACCCCAGAGTTGATCCAATTAATGATGAGAGAAATGTTCAACCAGAATTCCAAGCTTGTAGAAGAGAAGATTGACGAGAAGGTTTCCAAAGCCATGAGCAAGACCCTGACGTTGGATGACATCTCAAAAAACATTCGAGATACCCCACTGACGAAGAGGATTACTTTGATAGTACCGTCGAAGTATGGAAACATCGTGTTCGCTCGATTTGATGGAACCTCAGACCCAAAAGACCACCTGTTGCAGTACAAGAACGTGGTCAGTGCTACTTGTATTCCCAACTCAATTCTCGACGAAATGATGTGCAAGCTATTCGCTCAGTCGCTCAAATGCCCAGCTCTTTGATGGTTCAGTAACCTACCAATGGGATCGATAGACAGCTTTGAAGAACTAGCGAATCAATTCATCAAAGCATATTCGGTGCACATCAAAATCAGAAAAACGACTAAAGATTTATGGTCTATTGTTCAAAGCCTAGGCAAGTCGCTACGGGCTTACATTAAGAGATTTAGTAAAACACTTTCCGAGATTTCAGATTTGGAGGATGGAACGACCCGAGAAGCATTGAAGAAAAGACTTCTCCATAGGTCGTCTTTCAAAAATAGCATTTGTTTTGATTACCCACAGATGATCCAGGAAGCACTGAATAGAGCTAAAGGATGGATTGGCCTAGAGGAAGAAAATAAAAGACGTGAGCAAGAGTTTGTGAGGACAAAAAATCACAATAGATGGAGTCAAAAGCAGCAGCAATAACTGAGTCGACAGGGAAGGATGAGAACACCGCCAAAGAGAGAATGGAGGCGGAAAGAAGACAAGCCTCGATCCATGATGCGACCGATGTCCCCCTCAAAATATGCCCTAGGCATTTCTCCATCCAAATTAGTCGCTCAGCTAGAAGGAAAAGACTATGTTCGATGGCCAGGGAAAATGGCACTGAGCCGTTCACGCGACCAATCCAAATATTACAAGTTTCATCGAGACACTAGACACTTGAAGGTCGACTGCAAAGCCTTGCGATCTGAGATCGTGGAGCTTCTGAAGAAAGGGCACTTGAGAGATACCTTTTTGAGTGGGGGAGGAAGATATATGGACTCGATAAGGAGTGAAGAGGGCGAAGAGATGAACAAGTCCAAGAGAAGACGCCATCAGCACCACCAGTCAGGAAGGTAATTGGAGCCATTTGTGGAGGCTTAATTTTTAGTGGCGATTTTGTAAATCAGTTGAAATCGCACCAAAGGAAAGCGAATCAAGTGACTGCAAGTTCGTCTCATGGCGACCACTATTAGTACGAAATTTTGTTTTGTAATGATGAGACGTTTAGGCTCGACACCCTGCACAACGACGCCCTTGTTATCAAACTCAACGTGGCAAACTATGAAATAAGCAGAATACTAGTTAACAATGGAAGTTTAGCCAACATCCTTTTCCTCTCAATGCTGAAAGAAATGGAAATTAGCAAAAAGGAAATCGAGAGGTCCCTGACGTCACTGGTAGGTTTCAATGGCGAGGCAACAACAGCCATTGGAAGGATCAAGCTTCTAGTCTATGCAGCAGGAGAGAATAAGTTGATCAATTTTCTAGTCATGGATTACCCATCTAGGTATAACATCATTCTAGGAAGGCCTTGGATACACGCTATGAAAATAGTCCCTTCGACATACCACCAAACAATCAGATTCCTGATGAAGCGAGGTACTCAGGAGGTGCGAGGAAGCCATGAGGCAGCAAGGAGCTATTATGTCACGACTATGAAACAGAAGAAGACTTTATAGCAACTACAGATGACCCAGCAAAGAGTGACGAGTAGTCAAAGTTACATCAAATCAGTTCTAGAGCAACTTGACGAAGTCCAAATCGATCCACAAGACAAAAGGCGCATAGTGAAGATCAGGTCACAGCTCGACTAGGATGTAAAATCCCAAATAATTGATTTTTTAAGAGCTAACGCTGATTGTTTTGCATGGTCTCACACAAATATGCCTAGAATCGACCCGAATATAATCTCCCATTGACTGAACATTGATCCAGAACATAAAACTAGTCTGACAGAAGAGAAGGAAGGTCAGAATCGAGCGAAACAAAGTGGTCAATGATGAAGTGAGAAGATTACTTAAAGCTGGATTTATACGTTCTATCCAGTATCTTGATTGGCTTGCTAATGTGGTAATTGTAAAGAAGAAAAATGGAGAGTGGTGCATGTGTGTTGATTTCACCGATCTTAACAAAGCCTGCCCAAAGGACAACTATCCGTTGCTGCATATAGATCGACTTGTTGACGCAATAGCTGGACACAAGATCTTAAGTTTCCTTGATGCAGTCTCTGGCTACAATCAAATCCTTCTACACCCTGATGACCAGGAGAAGACTGCCTTTATAATGGAACAAGAGATTTTTTGTTTCAAAGTCATGCCCTTCGGGTTGAAGAACACAGGAGCAACTTACCAACGACTTGTCAACATGATGTTCGAGCAACAAATTGGTAAGAATATGAAAGTTTACATCGATGACATGTTGGTTAAGTCTTTGCAGGCTCATCTCCACGTTAAGCATTTACAAGAATGCTTCAACGTTCTTCAAAAATATGGCATGAAGCTGAATCCAGAGAAGTGCACTTTTGGAGTGACGAGTAGCATGTTCTTAGGATATGTTGTCACCAAGTGAGGAATCAAGGCAAACTCTGATCAGATTAAAGCCTTCCAATTGATGCCTTCCCCGAGAACCAAGCGAGAAATTCAGAAACTAACCGGCCAAGTAGCAGCACTAAGTCGATTCATTACAAGGTGCTCTAACAAATATCTTCCTTTTTTTTAGTTGCTTAAAAAGAATACGAAGTTTGAATGGAATGAACGATGTGAATCGGCCTTCCAAGAATTGAAGATTTATTTGACAACTCTGCCAATCTTGTCGAAGCCAAAAGAAGGTGAACCGCTTTACCTGTACATGGTGGTTTCAGAGACAGCAGTAAGTTCAGCTCTTGTTTGAGAAGAAGATGATGTCCAAAAACCAGTATTCTTTGTGAGCCACACCTTGTTGGACGCTGAAATGAGGTACTCAATCGTGAAAAAGCTCGCACTTGCACTCGTCATGTTGGCACAAAAACTCCGTCCTTACTTTCTAGGACACACTATTGTGGTGCTGTCGTTGTACCCGATGAGAACAATTCTGCACAAGCCTGATGTATCTGGCAGAATGACAAAATGGGCGGTCGAACTGACAAAGTTTGACATCGAGTACAAACCTCAGACGGCGTTGAAATATCAGGTGCTCGCAGATTTTATTGCTGACCTAACTTGCAGGACTGAAGAAAACGGATTAGGCACATGGGTTCTACAAGTCAATGGGTCGAGCAATGAAAAAGGGTCAGGTATTGGAGTGGTTCTGAAGTCCCTGATTGGAGAAGTGATTGAATAGAGCTTTCGATTGGGGTTTAGGGCTACTAACAATGAAGCCGAATACGAGGCCGTGGTGGCAAGAACAAGGCTCGCTGCTACATTGGGGGCTACTAAACTTTTTTTGAAAAGTGACTCAACGTTGATTGTTAACCAAGTACATGGAGAATTCAAAGCGCGAGAAGAGAAGATGCATCTGTACCTAAGTTTAGTAAAAACACTAAAGGCACAGTTTGATCATTTTGAGGTTAAGCATATACCATGAGAGCACAACTCATGAGCTGATGCACTCTTAAATTTGGGGTCATCCGTCGAAGTGAGCGAGAGGAAAACAATCCCTTTGGAATGAATTGACAGCCCTAGCATTATGCCTGTCGAGAACACAAGCTATGTCGACCCAAGGGACGATTGGAGGATGCCCATTCAAATGTACATCAATGATGGCTGGCTTCCTAAAGACAAGTAAACTGCGAGAAAGATCAAAGTACAAGCTGCAAGGTACTGCTTGATTGACGTAAAACTCTATAGGCGTTCTTTCACGGGACCTTATCTCTGGTGTCTCGGTGAAGATGAGATCTAAAAAATTGTTCGAGAAGTTCATGAAGGATCCTACGGCAATCATTCAGGTGGAAGATCACTGTGCAACAAGGTCAAGAGACAAGGATTCTACTGGCCAACGATGCAGAGCGACCGTGAGGACTTCACTCGCAAATGCGACAGCTGCTAAAGGCACGTTCCCATTATGCACCAACCAGCGGAAGAGCTTTCATTGGTTAGTTTGCCATATCCATTCATGAAATACTTGATGGATGTAGTTGGACCTTTTCCTCCTGTGCCTAGACAAGTCAAGTATTTACTCATCCTCACCGATTATTTTTCCACATCGGTCAAAGTCGAAGCATCTGCAGACGTTAAAGAGCGAGATGTCAAAAGATTTATTTGGAGTAATATCATCTGTTGGTTTAAAGTTCCAAGGGAGATCGTCACAGACAACAACTCACAATTCACCTCCTCTGCCTTTAAGAAGTTCTATCGCGATTGGGACATTATTTTAAGCTTCTCAACGCCAAGGTATCCGCAAGGAAACGGCCAAGCAGAAGCAATGAACAAGACGATCATATAGAATCTGAAGAAGAAACTTGAGGCTAGAAAAGGATGATGGGTTGAGGAACTCCCGATAGTACTTTGGCATAGTGAGCGACTCCTAGAAGAGCAACGGGCGAATCCCCATTATCTCTCGTCTATGGGGCAGAAGTGGTTGTTCCTGCAGAAGTTGTTGCTCGAGATTTTTGAGTCGATTACTCTCTTCTAAACGAAGCAAGAAACGACAAGATGATGCAGGATGCATTGGATTTGATTGAGGAAAAAAGGGACAAAGCTTTCTATCACCTAGGTTGCTACCAACAAGCTGCCGCCAGATACTACAACCAGAAGTTCAAGGTTAGAAAGTTCTAGGAAGGAGATCTTGTGCTCAGGAAAGTCTTTCAGAATACCAAAGAAGCTAATGCTAGGAAATTGGCAACAAATTAGGAGGGGCCATATCGAATAAGGTTAGTTGTTCGGGACGGAGTATACAAGTTAGAAAAGCTGGATGGATTGCTCATTACCAAGAGCTAGAACTCGAACCATTTGAGGAAGTACTACGTGTAATTTATACGATTTTAATGTAATTAAACTATGTTTGGCTTGATCCTTAAACATGGGTACGTAGGCAGCTCGTGTATGATATAAACGAGCGTAGCCGCCTTATTAATTCAAATTTTATTTGCTCGATTTGTTGACAAGTTCTTTCCATAGGAACCGCGGCTATACTTTTCAAATCAACTTCAAACTCGACTAGCTCGATCCAAACTCGTATTACCGTCTTCATGGCACTTCAGACTCGACTAGGTCAATCCAAACTCGCATTGCCATCTTCATGGCACTTCAGACTCGACCAGCTTGATTCGAACTCTACATGGCCAACTTTATGGCTCGACCTCAGACTCGACCAGCTTGATCTGAACTCTTGAATTGTCATCTTCATGGCACTTTGGACTCGACCAGCTCGATTTGAACTTTACATGGCCAACTTCATGGCCCGATCTCAAACTCGACCAGCTCGATCCAAACTCTTGAATTGCTATCTTCATGGCTCAACCTTGGACTCGACAAGTTCAATCCAAACTCGACGTTGCCATCTTTGTAGACACTACAGATCTGATGAGCATGATCCGTACGCTCTCTATCCATTTATTTTGTGGCCATCATGGCTCGTTCAAGAATTCGGCCTATTTGGTCAAAATAGCTTGCCTTGTCAATTGTGGTAACGGACTCGATTAATTTGGTCTGAACATGCACTCGTAAATTAAGATAATTTTGCAATTCTATTTGCCACGGTTTGATCGATTAGTTTGATATAAGCCATGATATGGATTCGATTAATCAATTTTGGTTCATAAACATCCACACAATTCACTGTCATGGTGTCTCTTCGCATGACGATCTAATTTAACATTCTAATGACGCGATGGCCTTTTTGTTAAAAACTGGCTAAATGTTTGATCGCTACAACATGTTACAAGAAATCAAACTAATAAAATTTGATATTAAATTTCATTTGAAAAAGGAAAAACTGTTCAATACAGATCAAGCAAAGAAACACAAATTAAACCCTCTTCAAGCTTCTCTTTCCATGGGTTGAATGTTTTCACCCTCAGTTGGCTCGATGGTTAGAGGCTTAGTGGCATCACCAGTTGAAATCATTGCAACATCAGACTCGAGAGTAGGGGGCTCGATAGGGACATCTTGAGACAGCAGTTCTTATAAATCCTTGATCTCTTCATCGATTGTTTTGATGCTTAGTTGGCCCAACTTGAATTCTAACAAGGCCTCTAGTCGCAACTTGAAGGAAGAAGTGCCATGGACCTCCAGTAGTTGCTCCTTGATGTCTTCGATATCCTTGTCTCTCACAGTCAGAGTATTCTTCAAGCCATTAACTTTTTCTTCGAAGAGATGAAGGCTACTAGACAAGCTTAGTACCTTCTCGTTTGACTTGTTCAATGCATCGGCCATATCATTAAGTTCCTTCTGTTTGTTGTCCCCCTCAGCTTTCATTTTCTTAAGCTCTTCTTCAAGTTTTTTACATTTAAGTACCTCTTGTTCATATTTGTGAGCAGCTTTGTTTGTGAATAGATTGTGAAGCATAAGACCCTACATGATGGAATCTCAATAGGTGCGATGCTATTGAAGCCAAAAGGATTAACGTGCTTGAGATTTACCTGTCCCAATACTGCGACTGATTCATTGAAGAGCCAAGAGAAGGGTTTCCCACCAAGAAACTCCTTATCTTTGTCGAAGTAGAAGTTTATGGCCGCTCTTGCTGCCACCTACTTGTCTTGCATGATGCTCGCATCTATTAGGACATCAAGGGTCTTCTCGGGAACACTATTTTCTGCGTCCCTAGTCAAAGTTGAAGTTCCAGCGCCTTTTCTTTTCTTAGATGGTGGGGGTTGTATGACGAAAGGAGGAGGTGGAGGAAGATCCGATGAAGTGGCTGGAGGATTCGCTTCTTTTTGTGATGGTTCGCCCGTTTGGTTTCTCTTTTTCTTGGCTGCTTTGTCCGTGTGCCTCTTCTTTTGCATCTCTTCTACTGAGGGTAGTGTTACCATCATGGTTGATAATGCAGCTTCTACGAGATGAATGTCTTCATCAGATAATGGTGTAATATACTTTGATGGGCCGTATAGCCGCTAAAGTGCACCGTAGCATACAAAGACCCAATCGACTCATTTCAAAAATCGAATAGGAATACCTGTGGGGATTTCTTTAAATCGCTTCCAAATCGAAGACCTGTAGAGTCGGTCGGGTTGTGAGATCTTTGCCCTAGTCCGTCCGTTTAAAGCTAGTAATGCTTCCAACCTCGCCTAGAACCTTTCATCAATTGGAGCAGGATGATTCAATTCGTAATCTACAAGAAAAGAAGAATTACTTGTGATTAGATGGAATTACTGTTCAAAGTATGAAAACAATGATGCTTACCAATATGATCGAAAGCAAATGGAAAGGGCAACCGAGTAGTTAGTTCGAAGGAGTCACAATTAATAGACATAAAAAAGTATCATTCCTCCTAGTGCCTATCCGTCTTTACAAACTCTGTTATGAGCTGCTTCGACTACCTATATATGAAGTAGAAACGGCCCAAATTTTTGCTGTTCGGCTTTAGGTAATAGCACTTGAGGAAGTCGAATATGTTGAAATCAATTCCAGCCTCCCCTCTCAGGACCATAAGGTCTATAAGCAGTCGGACCCCATTCGTCATGAATTGAGTCTTGGAAATGTAAAAGTGGCTGATGATCTCAATCATGAACTCCAAGATCGGTATTCGAAGGCCGAGTTCGAACCATTTTGTGTACACACAAAACCAGTAGTCATTTTGTGTATCTACATGCTCCTCTAGATAAGGCAATTGTATTTCAATGAGGTTGGTATTCCATATTTCGATCTTATAGTCAATAAGTCCCCCTTTGTTAGAACAGACTCTGGATTCTTTGTGAAAAATAGGGCCCTTTTGGTCAAAGAAATGTATTTCCTCCTTTTGAACGATTCGACGTCATCGACTGTCTTTGTGGGTCCTGCTGGTCTGTTTTGTTCTGCACCTTGGTTTGTTGTTTTTGAACTGGACCCGGCACTGTTAAATCTTATACTTGATTCAATCATTGATTGTTGGCGGATCATTTCATCGACTTCCCTTTCGTCACTACTTGACCAAGGATCCTCACCGCTGCTAGAGGTTGAATCTATGACGACTACCTTTGACATTTTTATAGAAACAGGACTGTCCAAGGAAAACTAGGGTTTCGAAGACCAAAAAAGTGAAAAATCCTAAAACTTGGGAAGGCTTCAACTGTTCTTGAGCATTCTAGGGTCGCAACAGCCAAACAAGTCAGGCAGTCATTGATTTTCTTAAGAAACGAAGCATGTTTGGTATCAAAATGTTCAAAATTGGAAGAAAAACAAGATTACATAAGGAAAATCTCAAGAAAATTAGAAGAAGAAAAGGAAATCTTGCCTAAAAATCCTGGAGAAACTGAGAGAAACTTGAGGAAAATTGCCTTGGGTTCAAAGAGAGAGATGAAATGAAAGAGGTGAAAGAAAAGCGTGAGTTATATACCACCCGAGGGTACTAGATCAACGGCTGGAATCGATTTAGAGCCATCTAATCCAAAGGTTGGGCTTTCACGTCTTGTCGAGTTCCTGCTTAAACCGAGGCGGTGTCCTTTCGAATCAGACTCGCGCTTCAGCATTGTAGTAATTTTTAGGAGCTGCCAATTGGCTGATGACACGTGTTGCAAGTAATTAAGTTTTGCGATTTCCCAGGAGAAGGTAATGATTTAGTTAAGAATGCAGGATATCAAATACACGGGCTGTCGAGTTTGGGCCTAATCTTCATTCACTCCTGTAGTCTATTACATCGACAAAGGAGTGGGGGGCTATCTGTTGGGGTGCAATTTAGTGAGGCCCAAATTGCTAGCAGGCCCGGGCAGCCCAATGTTGTACCAGTCGGATGGATCGAGTACAATTTACGGATTAAAAAGCCCAATCGAATTGACGGTTCAAGTTGTTCGTTTGATTCGACCATTTTTGCATAATGCGAGTTGTTCTACTCATTGAAGATATCTCGCACTCGTTTTCATGTCTTTATTCGACTGGGTCGATCATCTCGAACTAACAGGTACCTGCACGAACTGACAGTTATAGCACGTATAGTCATGGATCGGAACATGGGGGAGGCGTGATTCTTGCTGTTTGTCATCGATCGACATGTGTCCCACTATTGCGGTTACTTATGGTGCTCTATCCCACTCCGTTAGACAGTTGGGAGCCACTATCCTTCCTCCTCTTCTATATAAGGGGAAGGCTACTTCGTTGTATGGGATACAAAAATATAGATACCGAAACCCTGCCAATTTACTTTCATCATTCTCTTGTAATCTATATTCAAGAACTCCACAGTGAATTACAGTGGACGTAACTCTTTATTGACAGAGTGAACCACTATAAATCCTACGTCATTTTTACTTCACTTTTACTCTGTTTATTTCATTTTAATCTAGCAAACAAATTCAAGTTTATAGATCCATTCAACGGTGATTTGAGGGCCCAAATTCTTAAATAACCCAATCTAGAATTCTAATATTTGATTGTAGATTCATCGTCTACAATCTTTGTGTCATATTTTCTACATCATTTAAAATATTGTTTTATTAAGCGTGACCTCTAAGTTTCATTTTAGCTTTTTTTATTTATATTTTTTTGGGTAGCACTTTCAACTATTTTTTTTATTGTAAATATATTTCTCTAAATTACACCTATCGGAACAATTTTTCTTACATATGTCTCTATTGAAATATATATTTTCTTTTTGATATGACCTTCTCAAGTGTTCTTTTCTCATTATAACTCTTACTTAATTTACGATAAGATTTTATTAACTCTTTCTTTATAAAGAAAAATGTCATATGTATTAACATGCATCCAAACTTTTTATCTCTCACACTTTTTTTTTTTCGTATTTCATGTTTTCAAATGATCTTATCAAACTTTTTCTCTAATATACTCTTATAAAATTTCAGGAGCACTATTAGATCTTTGTATCCAAAGAATGTAAGAGATGCACGTGCAGAGAATTAATAACATCAATTAATTCCCATCTTTAATGGGGGTTAAGTTTTGGAGAATTCTTCGACATTCTATGGTCTAAATTGTCAAAAAATAATTTTTTTCTAAGGATGAAGTACCAAATCATGAGAAGTCCAGGGGACAAAGGTGTTAACGGACTGTGACTATCTGTCCAAATTTAGTTGTTGCCTTCTTGTTATTCGATTGAAGTTAGTTGCTATTTAAAATTTTAGGCATTAAACTATTAAGAAAAACATAAACAAAAAATGAGACTAATAAATCGTGAGAAATTAAGCACACCGATGCTAGAGGCCAAATCTTAATTTTGACTCGCAACTTATTACAAGTAACTTATCAGCAGGAGGGTGTTTGGGAGGGTGATGAGAACATTTTGTTAAAATTTTTTTTACTGTAATATATAAAAGTTTTATATTGTAATAATTTTTTTATTGTTACTACAGAATGTGAGAGCTTTACATTGTGTATAACTAAAAAGATGGTGTGAACCACTTTTATCAAATACAAGGAGACCTGTGCTTGGAAATGTGGTAGGAACCGTTGGTTAGAACTACTTTTACTGTAGCATGTGAGAGATTTATACTGTAGCAAATTTTTTATTATTACTATAGTATGTAAGAGCTTTACACTGTTTATAACTGAGTTTATGGTGAGAACAACGGTTTCCACCGTTTAACCAAACCGCCATGTTGGTATGTGTATCCACCGTTAAAACACCCCTTTCTTTGACTAGATTAAAAAAAAAAAAGTAATAATTGCCGTAGCAGAGTTGGCTAAAGTGAATGGAAACCCCATTCTCATAGAGTTTTCATCAAGTGAATGGTGTGATCTGAGTCGGCTCAAAACAGTTCTTCAAGTTTCAACTGTGGAAATGGCTTGGCTGAGACTGCGGGACTAAAGGAAAGTAGGTGACAAAAGATCGGGCTGTGAGGGACCGATTGGACTATTTGGTAGATTTTGCCTTTGATGCATACATTTGCAAACGCAGAGTGAGCTGTTGTTGTCGACTTCATAGCATGGAAAGCCATTAAATCACAACTTCAACCGACAAAAAAAAAAAAAAAAAAGAACAAAGAGGTCATTAAATAAAAGAAATATCTAAAACAAGTATAATTTCACTAGCTGCTGTACAACTACTACACCGTATGGTTGAGCACGTACAAAATTTGCTTTCATGAGATGCACAAAAATATATGCGCAAAAAAAATAGCAAGTTGTCTACAATACTGAAGTTTTTGCCCTACTTTGTCCAAATAAAGGATCTATTGCATGGTTTGGCCTTTTTTTTTTTTTTTTTTGCTAAGAAAGATTAATTCCTTGTTGGAATTTAACCCTTTCAAGTATCCTGGAATGGTGTACCTTTCCTTTTTTGTTATTTTTTCTTTCATAATTATATCCCCTGAAATCATAGAGCTAAAGTTTAAGGACGGATATGCTCTAATATTTGTTGACGGAGCATAAGCTCTTTATAGGCCATTCTGCCCAAAAAAAAAAAAAAAAAGGCTTAGGGGAAAGATCAAATGGGACCAAAATGCACTCTTAAAAAGGTACTGAGGGAGGCTAATAGGCAAAACAAAAAATGTATTTAAGGAACCAAATTCTCAAAAGACTCTACCGTTTGAAAGAAATGAAATAGTTTACCTAAAAGTTAGAACATGTGGGAAAATATTATACATTTAATTACATGGGAAATTTTAGGGTAGGGCACATTATTTTGCCCCACCGGTAAAGTTTTTGTTTTAATTCGATTAAACTTAAAGGTCTTGTCTATAAGTATATATGTTAAAAAGAGTGCACCTTACAATTAAATCTCTTATTCATGAATCAAACTGTTGAAGTTTGAGAAGTACTTTATGACCCGATCGGGCTAGGGCCGAAGGAGACACAATTAGACCTATACCATTAATAATAGGAAACTTGTAGTAAATATTATTCTCTCAAAACTTATTACAGTAAATATCATATTTTAAAAATATTTATAATAAATAACAAATTTATGGTGTAAATAATTTATTTACACCCTTATTTATAATATATTTAATTATTATTTACACAACAAACAGATTTAAAATGTAAATTATTTATATACCCCATGTTTACAGTGAATAATTCTTATTTACACAGTAAATAAATTACTTGAATCGTAAATCTGCTATTTACTATAAATATTTTCGAAACCTACTATTTACTTTAAACAGTTTTAAAAATTTGTTATTTCTTTCATTTTCCAGAACCCAGTTTTTGACATGTACTACCCTATCTCAATTAGTTTACAGATTAGCACTTGTGATAAAAGGGTGTTTCTCACTATGTTTGATGAAGTTATTTTTCTAAACCCTTACCATTATGTTGAAACAATGATTATCATTCTTCGGAAAAACTATGGTGGAAGGCAACAAAATTCTCCACTTGTGGAGAATTTTGTTAGGATTGTTAAATTTTGATATAATGATGAAAAAGCTTAAAGGAGTATTGGGATTATAATAAGCCCTACCACATATAATTCAATACCAAATTTAAAACCATAAACTCATCTCTCTCATCAAATGTTTTTCTCTCACTCTGTCACTTAGATCTCTTTATCATCTTTCTTATCCATCTAGCTTCTACAGCCACCAAAGAGCTTGTCGTCTCCGAATATGATCTAGCCATGCCATGATTTGCACCTTTCTCCAAGTATGGCAATTTCATGGTTTCTTTCCCTTAACACTCAATGTCTGTTGCGCTACACCCTTACCTCGGTCCTCTAGAGGCCGCCCACCTACTCTGTCACATCCATCAGCCTTCACGACCCTACACCCATCCGCAACAGACATTGCACCTCTCTAGATCACTTGTAGGGTGGATCTCGTAGTTCACCACTTTAGGCGAAGCGAACTATGGGTCATAAACCTAAATGCTCCTCGCCCAACACCATTGTCTTCCCTTTGAAACTCCATAAATCCACCACCTTCTTCAAGCGGTGGTCTCATAACCCACGACTTCAGGCCATTGTTGGAGCCCTTTTTTTTACAAGGCACAAGCCCGACACATATCTCGAGATATGGACTAGGGTAAGATATGTGGACCTAAGCCACGAATGGGGTTCTCTAAGTGAGTCATGGTTTAGAAGGCCAAAGAACATGAATGGACCCATTTCATTTAGTCCAACTAGACTTTCAACCCACTTGGAAGGCTTTAAGTCTAATTCAAATTAGAATAAAATGGACATAGAGGAAATTAAAATTAAAAAAAAAATCTAAAATAGCTCATTCCAAAGCCTTAGTCCAATATTAAGAAAAGCTCATCTGACCCACCTAACATACCAGCCCATCTGTCTATCTGCCAAGCCACCCTAACAATCCACCGAGGGAACCCAACTACAAAGTCATGTGACCTCCTGCCATATGAGACAAATTGTCTCTTTTATTAAAGTAAGTCAATGGGAAGCTCAAGTCAAAGATCTGACCCATGTCCGAAATGGCAAGACAAGCCTATACATTTTGGATCCTTCCATTGTCAGATACCCAAAGTGGGCTTCTTAGGCTGACTGGGCATTAAGGCTCTTGGCAACCCAATACTATGTTGGGGTCTAAAATTCAAACATGAAAGGACATCCTCCTACTATGGGAGATTTTCTCTTATAGCCTACAGCTAAGTCTCGCAACTATTTCAACTAAGCATCCAAAATGGAAGACCCCCAACCAAACTAAGACCCTCTCTGTTGGACATGTATGGCCTAAGGAGTAAAAATGTAACATGTTTTTGGAGACATATTGATCAATAAAGAAATTATTTGTTTATTTTTATGTACCAAATCATGTCACTTTTACGTTCATATTTGTTGACTGTATGTTAAACAAACAAAAGTCTGAGACTGTCATTCTAAACCTTTAAAAATTGGGCATATGATGAATAGATTATGCGAAAGACACAATTGTTAAGGTGACGGTCTAAAACATAAGATCTACAATCGAGGGAATAAAGTTGGGCATTTTATTCATGTAAAGATTGTTATGTTGTCTATATCCCTAACAAGATATGGTTTGTCTTGGCCATTGGAGGAGGACTCCGTGAATAGAAACATTGGCATAATATCATAGGTGACGATGTATTGGATAGGGACATAAAGTGAATTGATTTAGATTAATAATTCTATCTCGGTAAATTGATTTACTTTACATAATTATATGTATTGTATTTTAATCATGAGATGAATAGTGGGCCTGTTGTCTTGACTTATGTCTTTTAATATACCAAAGGGTGACATCCACATTTTAATAATGGCACGTATGCCAGTACGTTGAAGGCATGACTCTTGATAGCAGTAGGCCTCCACTTTAGCAGCAGTTGATATCCTTTGATATGCCTTATCTTGTAATTGAAAAATTGAAGCGCTCAACCATTTGGATACATAGGTGTAACCAAATGGTATACCGTCTTTGGATGATAAGTTTTCTGATGGTGAGATAATAGAACGTAAGATAAAATAATCAAGAAGGTAAGACAGAACTTGTCCTTAAGCCAATTATGGATAATTCCAATGAGGATACGATACATTATGATATGTCATAGAGATTTAGCTATACGGGCTTCATACTTCTATGTAGTTTGAGAGTGTAGCTCTAAGCTTTCAGTGGAGTAGCATTGGAGTTGATAATTATGAAATATATATCTAGGATATTGTGTTTCATTATTATTAGGAGCTTGAACTATATAGGTCTATTAGGTCCCTTTTGCTAGCACATAAAATTCCTGTAATGATACGGCGTGCTTTTCTAATAATTGATTACTGTGTCAAATTATCAAATTGGCTAAAGATTCGATAGGATTCAGATAATTCATATCTGTTTATCGATTGGATTAGTTTTGAATAAATTAATTTAAGATAAAATTGTAGAATTATTAGGAATATTTATTTTTCCAGAGATTATCTAGATATGACTGTTTTAATAAGATAACTTCTTTATTAGGTTATTTGAATTAAAATGGAGGCTCTATCCCAAGAATCTCAGGTGGGAAATAAAGATTTATAGTAAGTTTGAAAGGCCAATCTCTAAGTTCGGCTTGTTGATGGAGTAGGTTCGGCAAGCCGATCTGCTAGTTCTGCCTACCGACTGAGCGGTAAGCAAATCACGTGTTTTCATGTGAATTTTATCAAATATTGATCCTGATTTATTTTTGATTCAAGTTTTTAAGGCCTTATCTAATTAGGACTGACTCCTGGGCCCAACCTCTATAAAAGTGAGTGAGTCTCTTAAGTTTTTTAGATCAGTTGAAAAATCTAGAGCGAGACTTTGCCAGCGAGATTCTGCCAGCGAGACTCTAAAACTCCCTGAAGAGCTATTGTTCACACATCACGAAACATAGATTTGAGTTTTTTCAATTGGTTGGATGGAGAGTCATTTGGGAAAGGCTGAACAACGTGCGCCCATACACACTTCAATCGTGGATAGAGAATAGCAAAGAAGACCAGTTAATTAAGGTTTTTTTGGAACGTTATACTCTTCACAAATTGCAGGAGCTTTTCTGCATTTACGTGGTTAGTAAGATCTAGTTAATTTATGCATATAGTGTGTCAAACTCATGTTTTGAAAAATACTCTGGTATAAAAAATTTAAAATTCCATTGCGTATTATATTTCCAACAACTGGTATTAGAGCCAAGTTTTTACATAAATTTATAAGTTTGTGATCATGCTATACATATAAATTATGTGATCTTGATATCTCTTATGCTTGAATTTAAATTTTTTAGAGAGTTGGCACTCTAGGGTTTCTATATATTTATATGTTGTCATAGATTATATGATGAATGTTTATTAATTAATTATAGTTGATTAAATATTATTTAATTATTTCTTAATTAATTAATTTGTGCCGGTTATGGTTCCTTAGAGGTTAGAATGTGTATCTAAGTTTTTCATGAAATTAGATGGTGAACTATCATGTCCGTCTAGGAATTATTATTTAATTTTAAATTTGTAAGAATTTTATAATTAAATAATCATTTGGAGAAGACAGATCTAGAAGTTGGATGATAGCATTTCTAGGTATTTGCTGAGTCTCTAATTTATGTTTTTGAATTGTTGAAAATAAAATTGATAAATTGCATTAAAATTTGTATTTTTTGAAAAGTGTGATTTTTGCTCGGTCAACATGCTGAACCTCTGGGTCCGGTAGGCCGATGATTGTAGATGGGCAAGCTAGACTTCAGGTTCGATAGGCCGTCCGTAAGGCAAAAATCTGATGGCTTTGGCAGTTGGTCAAACTTTCCAGTTTGACAAGCTGAACTGTCATGATCGACAGTCAGATGAATCATGAATGACAGGCCGATCACACAGATCGGCATGCTGGCAAAAAGTTGTTTTTCATAAAAGGTGCATTTTTTGATGTAGTTTTGATTTTATTTTTATGATGATTCTAAGAAACATTAAATTTGGATATGACTAGAAATATAAAGTATTTGATCTATGCGGGACTAAAGACTTGAAGATGGACATTACATGAAGAAGGATATAATTTAAAGATTTAAGGATGAAGAATCGATAATATGTTTCGATTATTCTCTTGTAATCTTAATTTTCTATTCTCTAGGGTAGAACCATAATATTACGGTTATTTATTATTAGTTTGCTTGTAGCTTTGCATGATTGCTTTGCTTGTCTACATTATAATATGATTTGTCATGTATATTAATAACATGTCATATAGAATAGGGAGTACCGCTCATTAAAAATTATTCATGCATGTTTATAAAATAAAACCTTGATTTCAAAAGAATGAGTGTGAGAAGGTTTTTGAAGAGGGGACATTAGGTAGTACATGGTGGTTCTGACCCCTAGGAATGGACTTCATTATGTTCCGGGTTGGATTTTTGAGAGGATAAGATATTTTAGCATGATTTATGGTTGCACACCCCTAGGTGGTAATTATAAATCATAGATAAAATATTAAAACAATGGTTATACACTCATATTAATTTTATTATTAACCTTCCCTAGGAGCTCTGTTAATAAAATTAATGGCTAAAAAAATGATTATTAATATATGCTGGATGGCATATATTAATCAAGAAGAGATCCATGTTCCTGATTGAATTTGGCAAGACTCCCCTAGAAGCTTGTTTGAATTCTGAGTTGGGAATTATCGTTGTAAGGTTGTGATTTTTTTTAAGGTTTTGACGCATAAACACATTTGTATGTTTTACATGATTATGTTATCTTACTAAATTATTATGATATGTTTTCTTATCTTTGCTATATGATTCTTTATTGTTGATTTAAAATGTGCAAAAACACTTTATCATCGATGCTTAACAAAAACCAAATAATCAGTGAGAACTACAATGATTGGAAACAGAACCTGAACATCGTCTTGTCTTTTAAGAAACTAAAATTTGTGCTAAAGACACCTTGTCCTCCCTAGCCTACGAGAGATTCCACCAATGATCAAATCCAAGCATCTGCTCATTAGAAAGATACCAATGATTAGGCCTGCTGCTATGTTATGGCCAGCTTGAATAACGTGCTACAGGCTCAACATGAGGATTATGAGACTGCTAGGCAGATCTTAGATAATCTGGAAGATATGTTTAGAGGCCAGGCCCTAACAAATCAGTAAGGGGCACTTCAAAAACTTCTTAATTGCAAACAAAGGTCAAGAACATCTGTAAAGGAGCATATTTTTTGACGAGCACTAAGAAAGGCTAAGATCTACTTACCACCTCTTTTGAACATGAAAATACCATATAACTTTATCAAAATCATGCCCTTTTATAGGCCAAGGGACGCCCATGGCCAAGAAACACCAAAACCACCCTTAAAGACTAACCATCTTTTTCTCTTTCTTGACTCTTTCTAAGTGTTAAACTACCCCGTCTGATGAAGTAAATACTCATTCTCACTCTAGAAGCTCCTTCACCCAAAGCGCCACTAAGTCTAACCAACTTACTTAAACACCTCGTCTGACCTAATGGACATATCCGTACCACCACGAACATAAGGAAATCCTCCATAACCACTCACATTCCTTTCTCATGCCATTTGCACACTTAGAGATCCTCTTTGGTGAAGTCCCCATCTTCAATAGATCTGGGATTGCAATGGGTCTCACCCTTAAATGCAACCATCCTTGGGGTTACTAGGGCCTAGCTATAATGCAGCTGGGACCATTACCAAGCGAGACTTGCAGCACGTTCATCACCACAGACTTTCCAACTTTCATTTCCCAGCGTGCTACCACTGCAGCTCCTAACAGGCAAGACTCTCAAGCCTATCAAAGGAGGCCATGAAGTCCACACTTTCTATATGTGAAGGCCCGCCATGGTAAAGGCCCAATAGCCGTCAACGATGGTCTCTACATTTTGGACTAATTTTTTTCCTTGCATTGTGAAATTAAATGTATATTGTAAATTAATTGTGTTGTTGATATTGATTTGCACATTAATTTGTTGTATTATTTATGAAAAACTTGTGTAATAAAGAAAAAGGGATAACTCCTTTCCATTTTGATCCTTAGCATGTGTTTAGCATGGTTATGGCCCAATTTTTTACATTTTTTTTTTGTAAAATTGATGAAAATAAAAAAATAAAAAGAAAAAATTTCAGCTTAAATAGTTAGTTGCAGTAGAAGTTACAATATATATATATATATATATATACTAGGTGATGATTCTGATGAAAAATGAAACAAGAAAAGGATTAAAATAGAGTTATGATAGTCATTGTACGAGATACTAATTTACATAAAAAAAATGTAACTTATAAGATGATGTAATGTAACTATGAAACACATAGAGTGTAACATACACTATAGTGTGAAAGGTTTTCTTGTAATGAACTAGCATTAAGTCTTGCCATGTAACGACCCTACCGAAATAGTTGTTACTTAACCACTTCAATATACATTTATTTAGATCACATAATTTTACGAAATATGTTTTTAAATTATTTTAAAAATTAACTTTGTTAATTAAGTTAATTTAAAACTATTTTTAGATTTTGTTGCAATAGAAAAAGCAACATATTATAGTGGTTTAACAGTCATCCAATACTTACATATTACTAGAGTTATGCAGTTTTACATATTATCAAACAAGGCATAATTATCAAAACTAAGCACGGAAAATAAAGCTGCGCAGTATCCATTTCCCATGACTCCTCTTTAATTGTCTGTCGCTTTGCTACCAGTCCATTAAGCATTACTAACATATTGCTTATCTACAATATGAACATCCTTGATGAGCTTTCGCTCTGCAAGTAGGAACTATAACTTGCAAAACATTTAAAATAACATATAATAATAATATGCATGTGCCAATCATGCTCAGCTATGATCTTATCTTATTATTTTATGAAGCTCGAGTAGTCATACTAAATGCACTCGATCATCAAGAAGTTAGGATTTGCAAGGTCTCAACAACAACATAATCTAATTTATTTTTTAATTATGTATTTAAATCTTAAGCCTTCCTATAGGTTAAGAAATTAGTACGACTCTTCAATTTAATTCGTTCTTAAGGGTTTCACTAAACTAATTAGTGAGTATGCAGTATGGCATGCCATGTCATCACATACTTTAACATAAAATTTAGACATGCTTTACTACCTAGTAAAAATATGAGCAATGTTTATTTTTGAACTATTCGTACTATAAGTGAGATTCATACTTACTTGTTTTCTTATAGAAGGTCTCTCTTTTTGCCCAGAATTTATTATTCTCTATCAAAAACAATTTTCCATAAAATACTCATTAAAAGTGCATTAGAATAACTTTATCTTAGGCTATTTAAATTTTAACATAATTGTAAGAATTTTGATCATTATTTTAGATCCTATTTCCTTTATCAAAGGATCATAAAAATTATTATTTTTATTATTATTCTCTATCAAAAACAATTTTGCATAAAATACTCATTAAGAGTGTGTTAGAATAACTTTATCTTATGCTATTTAAATTTTAACATAATTGTAAGAATTTTGATCATTATTTTAGATCCTATTTCCTTTATCAAAGGATCATAAAAATTATTATTTTTATTATAAAGATTAATTAATTAATTAATTAAATCCTCATAAAGTTTAATTTTGCTTAATTACCTTCAATTTATGCTAAGATTGATAATTAATTAATTTAAATATTTAATTAATTATCTTATCGTTTTTGTGTAAATATGACCTCAGTTAACTAAATTATTAATTTCATAACTTCATGTTCCTTGAACTAAGTACTAATTAACATTTTCTTATTTTATTTATTGGGCTTGTAATTAGTTCAAAACCCAGTAAGCCAAAAAAGATCCAAATACGTTCTATATATCATATCTTTAAAACTTTAACTTGAGTGGATTTTTTCACTAAGACAGGCGATGGACCCATGTATAGCATTGAAATACTAAGAATCTAGCATATCGGGTCTTCATGATAGTCGTTTTAACGCTATTTGAAAACTTATAAAGTTTATTATTTTTATCTTTTGGAAACTATATTCATATAAGTCAAAGTTTTGTATCAAAATTGCACTTTAAAATAGTGTCTGAAATTAGTAAAACACTAAGTCGTGGACTTGTATTGTTTGTTTTGAGCTCTACAATTTTTTTATTGGTCAAACAATAGGATTTTATTACTAACAAACATTTATTTATAAAACTAGTATCGAGAGGTACTTTTTGGTTCATTCTAAAAAGATACCATAAAATTATATATTAAAGATAGTTCTTCTTTCAAAGCTTTTCTCCATGAAAGTTGCTTGTTTTAAATATGAGGTTTAAAAACTTTCATGCTTATTTAAAATCCAGTTCATTGTCTTTAGCATAATCATTTTTTGATTATTTTTTGCAAACTTTACTGAAAGTTTGAATGTTTTTATTAATTTAATGTAAAGTCTACTTTAAAGATAGATTTTTGCAAAAGTTTTTTCATGAAAATTGTCTGTCTCATCGAGATTTAATAGTTTTGTGTTTGGCAAAAATTACAATTCGGCCTTGAAACAATCCAAAACTTTGAAAAATCGTTATAGCCTATAAATACAATTTTTGGACAATTTTCGTAACTGTATTTTAGAGGCAAATTTTGAAAGAAGTTTCTTTACAAAGTTGTTCATCTTGTCAAAATCTAAAACTTTCATGTTTAGTGAAAATTATGATTCTGACATAAAACAGCCTGAAACGGCCTAAAGTGGTTGCCCTTAGAAACAGTTTTGGATAGCAACGAAAACAGTTTTTGGCAGTCATAGAAAGTTTTGAAAAACTGCTCGAAAACTCATCTTAGGGTCAAAATTATGGTTTTGAATAGTTATGGAGTTTTGTTCAAAACATCAAAATCTAAAGATCTCATGTTCATAAAAAGTTTGGAATCAAACTAGGCATTCGTTTTTGCGTTCAAAGTTTGTGGAAATTTTTTCCACCACTTCAAACATACAAAATACCCAAATTAAACATGCCTAACCTAATATTTTCTGACAAAATACATGTAAAACCACATTAATCAACATAAATAAGAATTATTGCAAGTCATTTTCATACTGAAACATAAACTAATTCATAAGAATATAAACTTTGAATTAACCAAGGGATTAGAAGAGAAAAGTTTAGAACTTTACCCACTTCTGAGAATGCTTAGTTCCTCTCTTTCTTCTTCTTAGTTGTTTACTAAAACATAACTTAACTAAATAAAAATCAAACTTCGTTCTTTCTAAGAAAAATGAAGGAAAATGTTTGGAATATACATTTGATGATCACTATAAAAACATCAACTTCTTCTCCTTATTCGTTCTAGTCTTTAGCTAGGTTTTATGGTGGAGATGGAAAGAAAATTTTCTTGAGGGGTTTTGGAGGAAGGAAATGGGAATAAAATTTTCATAAAGAAGCCTTGTTAGAACCAATTTTTGGGTGGGAGAAATTGAGACGAAAAATTTTCTTGGAGAACCCTAGGACATACACTGTTTTGGGAGAGGAAAAGAAGTGAAAATGGAGAATATGGGGTCTTTGTGATGGTACAAATATTTATAGGCAAATGCTGATTAATTTACCCTACTTAACCTATCCTTAACTAGGCCCTTAATCAAGCGTACTTGGAAAATTTTTTGGATTAGAAATCCGTGAGTGTGGCACCCTTGGTTAATAAAGGTTGGTGAGATTCATGTCTCATTAATACACCAAGGATAATGTCATATCAAGCCTAAATCAAGATCAACTCTTGTACATTGAGCTTATTTTTAAAGATTCCCTCTAAAAAAAATGAAGTTTATACTGTTTGAAATGACTAACTTAGCTGACATAAATTTTGATTTTTGACGGGTCATTCCTACTATCAAATACAGTTAGACACTAATTACAGTGTAAACCGATATCCATGTATGTTTTGACTACATACAGGTTTTAAACGGTTTTTAGTCTTAAAATTATTTCCAAACTTAATAAAAATCTAAGCTTTACTTTTTCTACATCTAGACTTGATAATGACATAGTTTTGTGACAATGCAAACTTCCAAGCTTAGGTAGTATTTTTCTATTGAAATTGTTACTCATGTAACTACAATTTTAATTCAATTGGAAATTACGGACTTGTTGAGAGTTAGTGTTTTTCTCGATATAATCCTAACATTGTACTACACTTGGATATTTCTGTAATTAAATTTCTCAGGTTATTTACAGATTGAATTTCCTTTTACCTCAATTGCGATAAAAATTTATCAACTGAATCACAAAAGTTAATAAATTTAACTTTAAAATTTACTATAGAATTTTAAAATATTTATATTAATTATGTACTTCATTTAGTCACAAAAATTCATATATGATATTTCCAAGAAAATTCTTAACTTAAATATGTAAATTACATTATTTAAGTTCTAGGATTTTCTCGATCATTACAATCTACCCCCTTAAGGATTTTCTTGGTCATTACAATCTGGGTATACTGCTAACATTGTACTGCACTTAAAAATTCTTGTAACTAAATTACTCAAATTATTTGCATATTGAAATTTCTTTCGCCACAATCACGGTAAGAATTTATCAGCCAAATCATTAAATCATGAAAGTTAACAAATTAAACTTTAAAATTTACTATAAAGTTCGGAATATCTATATTAATTCTATGAATCCTTTAGTCACAAAAATTCATACATGATATTTTCAAGTCCTTAACTTAAATAAGTAAATTACATTATTTAATTCTAAGATTTTCTCGATTATTACAATCTACCCCCTTAAGAACTTTCGTGTGAAAAATTAGAACAACTCGGGGTCCTCATATCTTCTTCATATTCCCAAGTAGCTTCCTCAGCATTGTGATTCTGCTATAAGACTTTAACTAGAGGGATCCCCTTATTCCTTCAGGTTTTCTCCCCACGAGCCAAGATCTGAACTGGTTTCTCTTCATAAGATAGGTCTACACAAACCTTAACCGATTCTTGGTCCAGCACATGCGATGAGTCTGGTATATACTTCTTTAGCATCAACACATAGAAGATGTTGTGTACAAAGACTAATTCTAACAGCAAAGCAAGTCTATATGTGACTTTACCGATCCTTTTCAAAATCTTGAGAAGTCCAATGTATCTCGGACTGAGTTTTCCTTTCTTACCAAACCAAATCACTCCTTTCATTGGAGCAACCTTCAGAAAAACTAAGTCTTCTGCTTGAAATTCCAAGGGTCTACAATGCTTGTTCGCGTAAATTTTTTGATGGCTATGAGCTGTGTCTAGTCTTTCCCTAATTCGTCTCACATATTAATTTTGTAAATCTTTCAATCATAAAAATTCATACATGATATTTCCAAGAAAATCCTTGAGTTAAATATGCAAATTACATTGTTTAACTGTAGGATCTTCTCGGTCATTACATGCCATTCCTATATGAACGATAATGAAACCATCATCTAGTAATGTATATCAAATTAGAGTGTATAATAAAGCAACATGAAATTGAGACTTGAATTATGTCAATAAAGACATGAATCATATAGGAAAATATCAAGGATGGTTTGATTTTTTTATAAGTGAAATTAGTTTGATTTATATAAGTTTGAAAATTACGTTCTAGTATTATATTCGTTGTAGTTAGTTTAATGTGTTTATTAATTTTTTTAGGGGATTTTATATTGCTTTAATGGTGTTCAATTTTTTTAAAGGGTTTTTTTAAGAAAGCATTTGAAACATATTTTTAATTATTTGTTGTTATAATTTGGTGTTGAAAGGACTAGGTAAACTCCCGTTAAGTATTAATATTAACCGTTGTAACAATCTCCATCGGTGGAAAATTCTCCCTCTATCATTGACGCGCCCGTCATTCTTCTTTTCATTGTGTCTACATAAGTTGTATAGAAGATTGGTGGCGATATGTAATGCTATATGTAGCTTCTGCTACTTTTAATTTGTCCAATTTTGCATCTTAAGTAGTTGGGCACATAATTAGAAATGGGATTATATAAAAAGGACAATTTTTTGTCTTTCATTCTTTTAAAGTGTATATTATAATTTACTAGCCAAAGTGGCATATCCAAATTCTGACCTTCTAAACATAGTATCTCTCTAATTTACCCTAAACTGGGTGGGGAACACCAATAAGGTGTTGGAAACAAAGTGCGTAGCGGAATTTTTTAAAAATTTTTCATTAGAGTATTTTCCAAAACACAAGTTTGACATGTTATATGTATAAATTAGATAGATCTTACTAACCTCAGTGTGCCGCAACCTGTGTAGAGAAGTAACGTTCCAGAAGAGCCTCAACCAACTGGTCTTCTTTGCTATTCTCTATCCACAACCAGAGTGAGTGTGGGCTCACACGTACAGCTCTTCCACCGGTGACTCTCCTTCCAACCAATAGAGAGAACCCAAAGCTAGTGCTCGTGATTTGTGAACAAAAGCTCTCAGGGAGTTATTTAGATGCTCACTAGAAGAGTATCACTCTTAATCTCTCAAATTGATCTGAGTAAATCATGAGACTCGCTCCCTTTTTATAGCTATTGGTCATGGGGTCAGTCCATATCAGATTAGGTCTCAAAAACTCGAAACAAAATCAAGTTCGGATCGATATCTGATAAGATCCACGTAAAAACGCGCAATCTTATCTCCGCTGATCGGCAGGCTGAACATTCTGATCGACAGGCCGAACACGTCATCCGGAAGGCCGAACTCCCGAGAAAAAATCTCTGCGAATCTTTTATTTTTCACCCAATATTCTAAAGGATAAAGTCTCAGTTTTGATTCAAATAACCCAATAGAGAAGTTATCTGATCAAAACAAACTTTATCAAGATAATCTCTAAGAAAATAAATCAATTCACAATAATTCTACAAGTTTATCTTGTTCTAATTTTTTCAAAATTAAATCAACCGATAAACAGACAAGAATTATCTGATCGCAATAATTCAACAAGTTTATCTTGAACTAATTTCTTACAAAATTAATTTAACCAATAAAAAGACATGAATTATTTGATTCTTACAAATTTTAAACCAATCTGATAAATTCGACATAAGTCACCAATTATTGGAAAAGCACGCCGTGTCGTTACAGGATTTTGTGAGCTAGCAAAGGGGACCAAAATGGAGCTATAAAGTTCAAGCTCATGATAATTATGAAACCCAATATCCCAGATATACATTTCACAATTATCAACTCCAACGCTACTCCACTAAAAGGTTGGAGCTACACTCTCGAACTTTATAGAATTACGAAGCTCGTGTAGCTAAGTCTCCATGACATATCATAGTGCATCGTATCCCCATATGATAATCCATAATCGGCTTAAGGACAAGTTCTGTCTTACCTTCCTGATTATTTTTATCTTACGTTCCATTGTCTCACCATTAGAAAACTTACCATCCAAAGATAGTATACCATTCGGTTACACCTATGTATCCAAATGGTTGAGCGCTCCAGTTTTCCAATTATAGGACAACGCATATAAGAGGATATCATTACTCCTAAAGAGGAGCTATGGATTCCATATCTATGAATAACAAGTCTATGCTATCAAGAGTCATGCCTCCAACGTACCGGCATGCATACCACTATAGAGATGTGGGAGTCACCCATTGGTACATCAAAAGACACAAGTCGAGACAACGGGCCCACTATTCATCTCAGGATTAAGATACAATACAAATGACTGTCTAAAGTGAATAGATTTGCCAAGACATAATTATTAATCCAAATCAATTCACTTTATGTCCTGATCCAACACGTTGTCACCTATGACAACGCGCCAATGTTTCTATTCACGGAGTCCAACTCCAATGGTCAAGATAAACCATCTCCCAAAAGGGATATAGACAACATAACAATCTTTACATGAATAAAGCGCTCAACTTTATTCCCTCGATTGCGGATCATATGTTTTAGACCGTCACCTTAAGTATCGTGTCTACCGCATAATCATCCCATCATATGCCCAATTCTTAAGGTTTAGACTGACAGTCTCAGACTACTGTTTGCTTATCATACATTCAACAAATATGAACGTAAAGAGGACAAGATTTGGTATATAGATAAATGAATAAATTCTTTCTTGATAAAAATGTCTCCAAAAACGTATTACATTTTTACTCCTTAGGGCATACATGTCTAACACATGGTCCATGTGGATTAGTTATGTTGGGCTCTACAACATTTTTCTTTTATTCAAAATTACAACATATAGACCAATTTTGAATCATTTGAAAGTAAATAGCCAATTTTCCATAATTAGAAATTATTAGGTCATATTTAATTTAGATTATTATGTTTTTCATATTTAATTCCTCAAACTTCATGTGACTGAATTATGTTTTTCATATTTAATTCCTCCAGCTTCATGTGATGGAAGCTTCAATCCTTGCCATCACAAAGGAGGGCAATAGCGAGGATCATTAGAGGGTGCCACACCACACTCAAGCATGGGACAAACTAAGGAAAAGATTGTTGTTTTAAGCCCGTCACACACAAGAACACTTGATGTGAATGATCCAGCTGCCGCCACCAAATAAATTGCTGTCGGAGAGAACTCCAACTGTCCACAAGATCTCTCGCACCATTACCGAACTCCTCCACGTCCTCATAGGTTCAGAGATCGCCTCGTTGCCGACTTCCATTGCTATAACGACCCTACTTACGTGGTCGTTACTTAACTACATAACATTGAATTTAAACATATCTTAACATAAATTAATTAGATTTTGCAAAATTAAATTTTCTCTTTTTAACGTAGTAATAATTTCTTAAAGCCTTTTTTTTCTAAAAAAGTAACAATTTCTTATAACAATTTCCTTTGAAAATATTTCTTAATTAAAATAAAACTTTTCAAAAACATTTCTAATATTAAATATCGTTATTATCTTCTTACTTGAAAATTTACATATATTGCATGATTTGTTGCAACTTTTCAAATCTTAAAATTCTCTCTACTAAGGTTGTATGACTACTACCTCGGTTTTCAAGACATACTTGCATAATATCATTCAATCAATTATATATACATAATTTAATAAAATAATAATGCAAAAATATATTGACGTAAGCAGTATCCATTCCTATCTCCACCATTTGTCTGCTGCTCACCAATACCCATTAAATATTGCCAACAGGTTTCTTGCCTAAAGTATGAACATAACTAAATGAGCTTTCACTCAGCTAGTAGGAAATTATACTCATAAAATATAATTGAAAAATATTTATTAAAGACATGCATGGACAATTTATGCTTTCTTATGGACTTGTTTTATGCTTAATTATTGAAGCCTTATTTTATCATAGTGAATAGCCCTACATGTTTGTACTGGTTTGCGTGTGATGTTCAGGAGGTTAGGGTTCACAAACTTCCCAACAACACTTAGGTCAAAAATTTAACTGAACTTAACATAATGCCTCCCCATAGGTCAAAAGGTTGGTGCGACAGACTTAACTTGTTTTATCTTATTTGTTGCACTTATTTTATTGTATGTATGCAATATGAAATGTTACTACACAGCATATTGTTAAAAAAAAAAAAACAATGCGAGGTGCGCAGCGGAATTTTAAAAATTTAACATCAGAGTATTTTTCCAAACAACAAGTTTGACATGCTATATGTATAAATTAAACAGATCTTCCTAACCTTTGTATACCGAAGAACCTCCACAACCTGTGAAGAGAAGTAACGTTCCAGAAGAGCCTCAACCAAGCGGTCTTCTTTGCTATTCTCTACCCACAATCGGAGGAGTGTGGGATCACACGTACAGCTCTTCCACCGGTGACTCTCTTTCCAACCAATCGAGAGAACCCAAAGCTAGTGTTCGTGATTTATGAACAAAAGCTCTCAAGGAGTTTTTAGATGCTCACTAGAAGAGTATCACTCTTAATCTCTCAATTGATCTGAGTAACTCATGAGACTTACTCCCTTTATATAGCGATTGGTCCTGGGGCCAGTCCTTATCAGATTAGGACTCAAAAATTTGAAACAGAATCAAGTTCGGATTAATATCTGATAAGATCAGTGTGAAAATGCATAATCTTATCTCTCGCTGATCGGTAGGCCAAACCACCACATCAGCAGGCCAAACAGGCCCCATCGGCAGGCCGAACACGTAGATCGGTAGGTCAAACTGCCGCGTAAATATTTTTGTGAATCCTTTATTTTTCACCCGAGATTCTATAGGATAAAGTCTCAGTTTTGATTCAAATAACCCAATAGAGAAGTTATCTGACCAAAAAAAACTTTTTCAAGATAATCTCTAAGAAAATAAATCAATTCACAATAATTCTACAAGTTTATCTTGATTTAATTTATCCAATTAAATCAACCGATAAACAGACAAGAATTATCTGATCTCAATAATTCAACAAGTTTATCTTAAATTAATTTTATTACAAAATTAATTCAACCAATAAACAGACATGAATTATTTGATTCTTTCAAATTTTAAACCAATTTGATAAATTTGACATAAGTCACCAATTATTGAAAAAGCACGCCGTATCGTTACAGGATTTTGTGAGCTAGCGAAGGGGACCAAAATGGACATATAAAGTTCAAGCTTATGATAATTATGAAACCCAATATCCCAGATAAACATTTCACAATTATCAGCTCCAACGCTACTCCACTAAAAGCTTGGAGCTGAACTCTCAAACTTTACAGAATTACGAATCCCGTATAGCTAAGTCTCCGTGACATATCAAAGTGTATCGTATCCCCATATGATAATCCATAATCGGTTTAAGGACAAGTTCTATCTTACCTTCCCGATTATTTTTATCTTACGTTCCATTATCTCACCATTAGAAAACTTACCATCCACAGATAGTATACTATTCGGTCACACCTATGTATACAAATGGTTGAGCGCTCCAGTTTTCCAATTACAGGATAATGTATATAAGAGGATATAATTACTCCTAAAGAGGAGTTATGGATTCCATATCTATGAATAACAAGTCTATGCCATCAAGAGTCATGCCTCTAACATACCGGCATGCATACCACTATAGAGATGTGGGTGTCACCCTTTGGTACATCAAAAGACACAAGTCAAGATAACAGGCCCACTATTCATCTCGGGATTAAGATACAACACAAATGATTGTCTAAAGTGAATCGATTTGCCAAGACAGAATTATTAATCCAAATTAATTCACTTTGTGTCCCAATCCAACACATCGTCACCTATGACAACGTGCCAATGTTTCTATTCACCGAGTCCAACTCCGATGGTCAAGACAAACCATCTCACAATAGGGATATAGACAACAAAATAATCTTTGCATGAATAAAGCGCCCAACTTTATTCCCTCGATTGCGGATCATACGTTTTAGACTGTCACCTTAAGAATCATGTCTTCCGTATAATCAGTCTATCATATGGCCAATTCTTAAAGGTTTAGACCGACAGTCTCAGACTACTGTTTGCTTAACATACATTCAACAAATATGAACGTGAAGAGGACAAGATTTGGTATACATAAAAATGAATAAATTCTTTATTGATAAAAATGTCTCCAAAAACGTATTACATTTTTACTCCTTAGGGCATAAATATCTAACAATCTCCCACTTGCACTAAGTGAGTAAATACAGCAAATCTTGCATCCCTATAGCTTCTACATGTTTCTCGAAGACTCTCCCTGTAAGTGTCTTCGTAAATGGATCAGTTAAATTGTCCTCTAACGCGATCTTGCACACCGGGACATGCTTGCCCTCAATGAAGTCCTTTATCACATGATACTTCCGATCAATATGCTTACTCTTCTTGTGAAATCTTGGTTCCTTAGCATTAGCTACCGCCGCACTTTTATCACAGTACAGTGATACCGCCATATCCATGCCAGGAACAACTCAAGATCCCCGAGGAACTTGCAGAGACATACTGCTTCTTTCGAAGCATCACTAGCAGCCACATACTCGTCCTCCATCGTTGAATCTGAATTGCAATCTTGCTTCACACTTCTCCAACTGATGGCACCGCTGCCCAGAGTAAACACAAACCCCGAAGTTGATTTCCTAGAATCCAGACAGATTGAAAATCTGAGTCAGTGTATCCTAAAGGAGTCAAGTCCTCACCCGAATGCACAAGCATATACCCTCGAGTCCTTCTCAGGTACTTGAAAATATGCTTTACCGCAACCCAAGGATTTGGTCCTGGATCTGCCTGAAATCGACTTACAATCCCGACCGCATAACTTATATCCGATAGTGTGTAAAGCATGGCACACATGAGACTACCCACTGCCGAAGCATAAGGCACCTTCTTCATGTATTCTCTTTCTTCATAAGACTTTGGGGAGTCTTTCTTAGAAAGAGTAATTCTAGACCTAGATGGTTGCCCACCTTTCTTCGAATCCTGCATTGCAAACCTCCTAAGAATTTTATCTATGTAGTGTAACGTCCCGAAATTTATTTAATGTTAATGTAATGTAAATGATGAATTAGTGTGCCATAATTAAAGTTTTAACTTTAATTAGAGTATTTGGTTGGATTTTGAGTTTTTGGTTGTTTTGTTAAATTGATGCATTCAAATGATTTCTTATTGATTTAAAATGATGTTTTGAGTTTTAAAACACAACAATTTGTAAAATGTTAAAAATACTCTGTTTTGCAAATCCGTGGGCGGCACATGGTTTTCGCACAGTAAAACCGCCCACCGATTTTCTCTATTTATTTCCTTCCTTCCTCTCTCTCCTCACTCTCACGTTTCACTCTCTCTCTCTTCCCTCTCTCTCTCGGCAGCTCCCTCTCTCTCAATCTCTTTCAAAAAAATTTTTAAAACAAATTAGAATCCAAGCTTCGGGATAGCAAGGAGGAAGCTCGGGGACGTGATTCGGCAACCGAGAACGAGGATTGAAGTTTCGATTCGAGGTTAGATTCGAAATTTCTAAACTTTTTACAAAATTTTTAATTTTGTGCATTTTTGAAATCTAGGTTTGATTAAGCTTAGAAAACCTTGTATTTGAGTTAAATGAACTTAGAACAACTAGAATCTAAGCTTAGATTGAAGAAAAATGGATTGAATTCAAGATTTTTCATTTTTCCCCTCATTTTCTCATTTTTGGATTTTTGAGGATTTTGAGTTCAAATCTTGTTTTAAATGAGACCAAACATGTTTTAGAATGTTTTTCTATCAAGTATAATTGTTTTTCATGCCTGGGATTTGAGAAAAATAGGTTGGAATCCAGATTTGGATTTTGGGGATCGAGAAACCCGTGGCTGGGATTTCTGGATTTTTCCAGTTCGGCAGGCCAAACTGTGTGTTCGGCAGGCCGGAGTGATGATCGGCAGGCCGGTGTTCTTCCGACCGGCAGGCCGAATCTGGGGAAATGTTCGGCCGACCGAACTTTGATTCCGGCAGGTCGAACTGTGCAGTTCGGCAGGCCGAAGCAGGGCGTCCGGCAGGCCGACCGAGGCATGGAAAATTTTGTAATTTTTACTTGTTTTCACTGTTTTGAACCCTGATTTAAATCCCAACCTTATAGGATGATTTTAAAGGTACAAATGGCACACTAGGACATCATGAAATGATTTAGTAACATAGAATGTTTTGAACTAGATATTGATCGACTTAGCTTGTATCTAGGATCGTTCGTGGTTCCGTGGAGCTAACGTATAGCGGACCGGGATTACGGTGTGGGGTACTGGCACGAGTATTGAGGTAGGACTTCTATCCTATTTCTTTGGTAGCCTGGTTTTGAAATGATTTGCCTTTGAAAATGATTTCTATCAAAATGTTTTCAACGGTTGTTTGAAAATAGTTTTATTGGTTATATTTTAATATACCGTGAACTGAAATGAATTTCATAATAAATGTAATTGACAACACTCGGTAATTGGGTTTTGAATGATAATGATAATAAACACATGGGCATGATGCCATATCAGAGATCGGGTCGTGTAGCGATCGACCTTGGGGGCAGGTCTCGAAACCCAGCTAGGCCACTACGGTGGTGATTTCATGGTTTGCCTAGGTAAAAGAAAAATGGTGTTTTCGATTGTACGAGTAGACTGTTCTATGTCAGAACGGCTCTACTCAAATTATGTATGTATTTATTTATTTATTTATTTATTTATTTAAGTTTTCTTTTAAGTACTCCTAACAATGAACTGTTTCTTTAAATTAAATTATTGATAAAACTTAGTCCTACTGAGCCTTTCGCTCACGTTTTATTATTTTAAATTTCCCCCGTCTCGGTGGTCTTCCATTTAGGTTTGGAGAAGATTCTTCAGACCGAACTCAGGAGCAATAGGAAAGTTTATTTATATTTTGTATTATTAATCAGGGCATGTAAGACTTAATTTTATTTGTACTTGGACTGTAATTGTATTTCTGATATTGTCAGAACCATGTGTGTGCACAAGTTGTGGGTTGTGGAACCCATATTCGCAGTTTTTATTTAATTTTTATTACCTGCTTAATTTTTTTTATAAATATAAATCCTTTTATAAAATGTGGTGGAAAAACTTCTTAATTTTTATTTAATTTGATTCTCAAACTCTCGATTTTTAATTAAATCCTCTTTTAATTAATCTAAATATTCCACCACGTCACCTCCCGTACTCCGGGGCGTGACAGAATGGTATCAGAGCTCAAGGTTATGAACCTTGGGAATTGTGCACACATAGGTTTGACAATGAAATACCTCTGACAGTCCAAATTTTGTTTTCAGAAGTGAGAGAATGGCACCTAGACGTCGTTCGACTGCTGACGCTGAGTTCGGAAATGATGAGAGCATGATGAGGTCTATGTTTGCGGCTTTTCGGTAGATGGCAGCCAGGGCTAGACCGGAAGATTCTGATGTTGGTAGTCGGCATGCGTACTTTAAGGAATTCCGACGGGCGTCTAATCCAACTTTTGATGGCAATGGGGATCCGCGGTTAGCAGAGTATTGTTTGGTTTCGATCTTGAAGCATCTAGATACTCTTGGTGTGCCTGAGGAGTATCGTGTGGACTTTGCGGCGTATAAGCTCGAGGGTGGCGCCAACACCTGGTGGAAACAAACTAAGCGTCTGGAGCGCGGTGGCGATATCAGTTGGGACAAGTTCGAGGAGCTGTTCTATGATCGGTATTTTCTGCAGGGGTATAGAGACCAGAAGGCAGCTGAGTTTTATAGATTACAGCAGGGTGATCTATCAGTTCGGGAGTATGAGGCAAAATTTAACGAGTTGGCTAGGTTTACTCCATCAGCTGTGGCATCGGAGCGCGAGAAGTGTATTAAGTTTCAGGAGGGACTCAAGGCTCCTATTCGGCAGCAGTTGGTTGCCCTACGGCTTAGGAGTTTCGGGGAGCTTGTGTCATCGGTGATCTCCGTGGAGAATGATTACGTGCAGTATTGTGAGGACCGAGCCAAGGCTTCAGGAGGACCACAGAGGAGTGGCAGGAAGAGCATTAGTAGTCGTCCAGCTCTGGGGAAAGGCAAGCAAGGCGGTGCGACCAGTGGCAGCAACAGTTCGTCGGCGCAGCAATCCCTACAGCTTTCATTGTCATTTTTGTCAGCAGCCCGGACACATCAAGAGGAATTGCCCGATCAGGAGTGCTTGTCTTGGATCGCAGACCGGGGAGGATGCCAGTCGTTCATCTCAGCCTCAGCCTCAGACCCTACCTTCGCCTCCGCAGTACCTGCAGTTGCAGTATCTACAGTTTTCTCCTCAGCAATTCTCATATCCGGCACGGGGGCAGCAACCGCAGTATTTTTAGCGTAGTGTTCCTCAATATCGAGCACCGAGTACAGGTAGCGTGCAATCATCTCCATCTCAGCAGCATCGGCCGAGTAATCCAGGACCCAGTAATGTCGGTAGAGGAAAAGGAAAGGCGCCAGTGCAGGTTCATGCAATGGCATCTGGAGGGTCAGATTCTCAGACTGGTAACGCGGTTGTTGACGGTATGATCTTGGTTTCCAGATCTTTAGCTCGCGTTTTATTTGATACCGGTGCCTCTCATTCTCTCATTTCGAGTTCTTTTGTACATGCCTTGGGATTAGAAGTAGAAGAGTTTAATGAACCCCTAGTCATAACTTCTCCCTTGGGGCGGGTGTGTGTAAATTGTGTGTGTAAATCCTGTAAAATAAAGATTGGGGATGAGATTTTGAAAAGTGATTTGATTATACTCCCCATGAGTTCCTATGATGTGATTTTAGGGATGGACTGGTTGTCCAGGTATAGTGCAGTCGTGGACTGCCAACTTAGAAAGGTAACCCTAGTGTCTGATAGGGGGACGGTAATCACTTACCAGGGTGGTGGTGATTGGCTAATGAGTGAGCGTCTCATGAAGTCGTGTCTAGGAGGGCGAAGGAATCTAGATTGTTTTGCTTTTCTTGCCAACCTGGATTGCGAGCCCTATGTTTCGAGTAGTAGTGTAGCGATTTCGGTGGTTGATGAGTTCGAGGATGTTTTCCCCGACGAGTTATCAGGGTTACCACCGCATCGGAAGATTGAGTTTGGTATCGAGTTGTTTCCAGGGACATCACCAATTTCTATGGCACCTTATCGGATGGCGCCGACAAAAATGAAGGAATTGAGGAAGCAACTTCAGGAGCTTGCTGATAAAGGGTATATTCGGAATAGCACATCTCCGTGGGGAGCACCAGTTTTGTTTGCTAAGAAGCACGATGGGACTCTCAGGTTATGTGTGGATTATCGACAGCTGAATCATGTTACGGTGAAGAACAAGTATCCTTTGCCTAGGATTGATGAGTTGTTTGATCAGTTGGGAGGTTCGCGGTACTTCTCGAAGATTGATTTGCGTTTAGGTTATCATCAGCTCAGGATCAAGGAAGAGGATATTCCCAAGACAGCATTTAGGACTTGATATGGGCACTTCAAGTTTCTGGTCATGTCTTTTGGGTTGACAAATGCTCCAGCAGCTTTTATGGATCTGATGAACAGGGTATTTAGGCCGTATCTGGATCAGTTTGTGATCGTGTTCATCGATGATATTCTTGTGTATTCTAAGACTTGGGAGGAGCATGAGCAGCATCTTCGGATCGTGCTTCAGACTCTGCGGGAGCACCAGTTGTATGCTAAGAGGGAAAAATGTGAGTTCTGGTTGACTGAGGTCAAATTTCTGGGTCATGTCATCTCAGAGCATGGTATTTCAGTGGATCCGTCCAAGATTGAAGCTATATTGGAGTGGGAACGACCAAGGAATGTAGCGGAGATTCGCAGCTTCTTAGGTCTTGCTGGATATTACAGGAAATTTGTAAAGGACTTTTTGAAGATTGCAGCTCCATTGACGAGATTGATCAAGAAAAATGTTAGGTTTGAGTGGAATGAAGATTGTGAGCTTGCTTTTTAGGAATTGAAGAACCGGTTGACTTCAGCTCCAGTGTTGGTCATTCCTAGCAGTGACGAGCCGTATGAGGTTTATGCTGATGCTTCAGGGCGCGGACTTGGATGCGTGTTGATGCAACATGGGCGTGTGGTTGCATACGGATCGAGACAACTACGACCTCACGAGCAGAATTATCCTACTCACGATTTAGAGCTTGCAGCGGTGATCTACGCGCTGAAGATTTGGAGGTGTTATTTGTATGGAGCATCGTTTCAGGTCTTCTCCGATCACAAGAGTTTGAGGTATTTGTTCACTCAGAGGGATCTCAACTTGAGGCAGCGCAGATGGGTGGAGTACATGGAGGATTATGATTTCGCTTTGCAGTATCATCCCGGGAAAGCTAATGTGGTAGCAGACGCGCTTAGCAGGAAGTCTTTAGGGATTCTCGCTTGTTTGATTTTTGAGGACTGGAGCAGGGATGCAACAGTGAGTGAGTATCGGCTACTATATCATGAAGATGGTGATCGAGTTTCGTTATATCATGTGGAAGCGACTCCAGCTCTCGTTCGGACGGTGAAGCAAAGTCAGTGGCAAGATCGACATTTGCAGGGGATTTGGTCGCGGATTCAGAACGGGGAGCAGTTTGAAGAATGGAGCGTGCATGCAGATGGATCGTTGTACTTCCAGGAGCGTCTTGCAGTTCCAGTTATCGCTGAGGTGACGAAAGCCGTTCTAGACGAAGCTCATAGGTCTCAGTTCGCTATTCATCCGGGGAGCACCAAGATGTATCGTGATTTGAAGAGGCAGTATTGGTGGAGAGGCATGAAGAAAGATGTTCGTGAGTACGTGGCCAAGTGTTCGACATGTCTTCAAGTGAAAGCCGAGCATCAGAAGCCTACAGGTCAGCTTCAGCCGCTTCCTATTCCAGGGTGGAAATGGGAGCATGTGACGATGGATTTCCTCACAGGTTTGCCGAGGACGGAGCAGCGGCATGATGCAGTTTGGGTTGTAGTTGATAGGTTGACGAAATCGGCGCATTTCATTCCGTTTAGGTCGACGTGTTCGAGGAAGATTCTCGGGGAGTTGTATATGCAGAACATTGTGAGGTTGCATGGAGTTCCTTTGTCCATCACCTCTGATCAAGACACCCAGTTTAATGCTAAGTACTGGAGGAGTTTTCAGGAGGCTTTGGGTACGGATTTGAACTTCAGTACGGCATTTCATCCTCAGACTGATGGGCAGTCTGAGCTGGTTATCCAGGTTCTCGAGGATATGTTGCATGCTTGTGCGTTGGACTTCGGCGGGAATTGGAAGCAATGTTTGCATTTGGCAGAGTTCGCGTACAACAACAGTTATCAGGCGAGTATCGGTATGGCACCATTTGAGGCATTGTATGGGCGACCGTGTCGGTCACCTGTGTGTTGGGCCGAGCCGAAAGATAGAGTTATTCTTGGGCCGAAAGAGATTCGTGATAGCAACGAGAAAGTCGCGGTGATTCGAGGTCGGTTGAGAGTAGCTTAGAGTCGGCAGAAGAGCTATGCGGATAGGAGACGTAGACCCTTAGAGTTCGAGGTTTGAGATTTTGTTCTCTTGAGCGTGTCACCTCGTAAGGGAACTATGCGGTTCGGAGTGAGTGGGAAACTCGCGCCGAGGTATATTGGGCCGTTCGAGATCACTCAGCGAGTTGGTGTGGTCGCTTATCGGCTTAATCTTCCGCCTGAACTTTTTCATGTGCATGATGTGTTTCATGTGTCGATGCTTAGGAAATGTCCACCTGGGCAGGATAAGATAGTTTCGTTTCGTGATGTATAGGTTCAGGAGGATACGACGTACGAAGAACTGCCAATTCAGATTATCGACCGGAAAGTGATTAGCTTGCGTCGTCATGAGATACCGTTGGTAAAGGTCGTGTGGCAGCATCACGGTGTTGATGAAGCCACTTGGGAATTAGAGTCGAGTATGCGGGAATTGTATCCGCATTTGTTTTGTTTTTGAAGTGAGTTGTAAATTTCGAGGACGAAATTTCTTTTAGGGGTGGAGAGCTGTAACGTCCCGAAATTTATTTAATGTTAATGTAATGTAAATGATGAATTAGTGTGCCATAATTAAAGTTTTAACTTTAATTAGAGTATTTGGTTGGATTTTGAGTTTTTGGTTGTTTTGTTAAATTGATGCATTCAAATGATTCCTTATTGATTTAAAATGATGCTTTGAGTTTTAAAACACAACAATTTGTAAAATGTTAAAAATACTCTGTTTTGCAAATCCGTGGGCGGCACATGGTTTTCGCACAGTAAAACCGCCCATCGATTTTCTCTATTTATTTCCTTCCTTCCTCTCTCTCCTCACTCTCACGTTTCACTCTCTCTCTCTTCCCTCTCTCTCTCGGCAGCTCCCTCTCTCTCAATCTCTTTCAAAAAAATTTTTAAAACAAATTCAAATCCAAGCTTCGGGATAGCAAGGAGGAAGCTCGGGGACGTGATTCGGCAACCGAGAACGCGGATTGAAGCTTCGATTCGAGGTTAGATTCGAAATTTCTAAACTTTTTACAAAATTTTCAATTTTGTGTATTTTTGAAATCTAGGTGTGATTAAGCTTAGAAAACCTTGTATTTGAGTTAAATGAACTTAGAACAACTAGAATCTAAGCTTAGATTGAAGAAAAACGGATTGAATTCAAGATTTTTCATTTTTCCCCTCATTTTCTCATTTTCGGATTTTTGAGGATTTTGAGTTCAAATCTTGTTTTAAATGAGACCAAACATGTTTTAGAATGTTTTTCTATCAAGTATAATTGTTTTTCATGCCTGGGATTTGAGAAAAACAGGTTGGAATCCAGATTTGGATTTTGGGGATCGAGAAACCCGTGGCTGGGATTTCTGGATTCCAGTTCGGCAGGCCGAACTGTGTGTTCGGCAGGCCGAACTGTGTGTTCGGCAGGCCGGAGTGATGATCGGCAGGCCGGTGTTCTTCCGACCGGCAGGCCGAATCTGGGGAAATGTTCGGCCGACCGAACTTTGCTTCCGGCAGGCCGAACTGTGCAGTTCGGCAGGCCGAAGCAGGGCGTCCGGCAGGCCGACCGAGGCATGGAAAATTTTGTGATTTTTACCCGTTTTCACTGTTTTGAACCCTGATTTAAATCCCAACCTTATAGGATGATTTTAAAGGTACAAATGGCACACTAGGACATCATGAAATGATTTAGTAACATAGAATGTTTCGAACTAGATATTGATCGACTTAGTTTGTATCTAGGATCGTTCGTGGTTCCGTGGAGCTAACGTATAGCGGACCGGGATTGCGGTGTGGGGTACCGGCACGAGTATTGAGGTAGGACTTCTATCCTATTTCTTTGGTAGCCTGGTTTTGAAATGATTTGCCTTTGAAAATGATTTCTATCAAAATGTTTTCAACGGTTGTTTGAAAATGGTTTTATCGGTTATATTTTAATATACCGTGAACTGAAATGAATTTCATAATAAATGTAATTGACAACACTCGGTAATTGGGTTTTGAATGATAATGATAATAAACACATGGGCATGATGCCATATCAGAAATCGGGTCGTGTAGCGATCGACCTTGGGGGCAGGTCCCGAAACCCAGCTAGGCCACTACGGTGGTGATTTCATGGTTTGCCTAGGTAAAAGAAAAATGGTGTTTCTGATTGTACAAGTAGACTGTTCTGTGTCAGAACGGCTCTACTCAAATTATGTATTTAATTATTTAATTATTTATTTATTTATTTAAGTTTTCTTTTGAGTACTCCTAACAATGAATTGTTTCTTTAAATTAAATTATTTATAAAACTTAGTCCTACTGAGCCTTTCCCTCACGTTTTATTGTTTTAAATTTCCCCCATCTAGGTGGTCTTCCATTTAGGTTTGGAGAGGATTCTTCGGACCGAACTCAGGAGCAATAGGAGAGTTTATTTATATTCTGTATTATTAATCAGGGCATGTAAGACTTAACTTTATTTGTACTTGGACTGTAATTGTATTTGTGATATTGTCAGAACCATGTGTGTGCACAAGTTGTGGGTTGTGGAACCCATATTCGTGGTTTTTATTTAATTTTTATTACCTGCTTAATTTTTTTTATAAATATAAATCCTTTTATAAAATGTGGTGGAAAAACTTCTTAATTTTTATTTAATTTGATTCTCAAACTCTCGATTTTTAATTAAATCCTCTTTTAATTAATCTAAATATTCCGCCATGTCACCTCCCGTACTCCGGGGCGTGACATATAGCCAGCCTGTGACAAAGCTATCATTTTGTTCTTCCTATCGCAAGAGATCTGGATACCGAGAACAAAATTAGCCTCACCTAAGTCCTTTATGTCAAACTACTTGGTCAACAATAATTTGACCGATGACAACGACCCATCGTCATTGCCAATTAGCAGAATGTCATCTACATAGAGCAGTAGAAAAACCACCTTCCCGTCCTTAATGTGTTTGTAAACACATGGTTCATCCACATTTTGTGAGAACCCATAAGTCTTGATCACCTGATCAAATCTTATGTTCCAAGAACGAGAAGCCTGCTTAAGTCCATAAATTGACTTTAGCAGCTTACAAACCTTACCCTCTTGAACCATGACCTTAAACCCGTCTGGCTGTTCCATATAAATGGACTCATCAAGATTGCCATTTAGAAAAGCTGTCTTGACATCCATCTGCCAAATCTCATTGTCAAGAGTGGCAGCTATGGATAAGAGAATCCAGATGGACTTAAGCATGGCTACAGGCGAAAAGGTTTCCTAATAATCGATTCCTTCCTTTTACGTATAACCCTTAGCTACCAGTCTAGCCTTAAAGGTTTCGACCTTTCCATCCACTCCTCTTTTCCTCTTGTAGATCCACTTACACCCTATGGATTTTACCCCTTCAGGAAGATCCATAAGCTCCCAGACATGCTTAGTCTTCATAGACTTCATTTCTATGATCATGGCCTCTGTCCAGAGTTTTGAATCAACATCCTCCATAGCTTCTACATAAGTATAAGGATCCCTGTCATGTTCATCCGGTTCAGCCAAGAAGACCTCCCCATTGAACATATACCTTTCAGGTTGACGCTCGATCTTCCCACTACGTTGAAGCCCCTGAGATTGTTGTTCAAGTTTGTTTGCTTTTTCTACACTAATTGGAACAGTTTCATTAGGAATCTCCGGAGTGATTTGATCACTCCTTAACTCCTCAAGCACCACTTCGCTTTGAGGTTTAAAGTCGTCCATGTAACTCTCCTCAAGGAAAGTTGCATTATCAGAAACCATGACTTTATTTTCCTTTGGGTTATAAAAATATCCCCCTTTAGTCCCTTTTGGATATCCTACAAACACGCAAACTTCCGAACGTGCTTCCAACTCATTCAGATCCTTAAATAGGACATAAGCTAGACATCCCCATATGTGAATATGGTTTAAGGATGTCTTCCTTCTTGTCCACAACTCGTGAGGAGTTTTAGGGACCGATTTTGAAGGCACATTGTTCAAAAGATAACATGCAGTTTGTAGTGCATATCCCCAAAAGCATAAAGGTAATGATGAATAACTCATCATGGACCTAACCATGTCCAACAAAGTCCTATTTCTTCTCTCCGCTATGCCATTCTGCTACGGAGTGCCCGACGCAGTCAAATGGGATAAAATCCCGTTCTCTAACAAGTGTCCCAAGAACTCATCAGAAAGGTATTGTCCACCTCGATCGGATCGAAGTGCCTTTATGGGTCTACCCAATTGCTTTTCCACTTTAGCCCAAAGCTCCCTGAACTTGTCAAAAGTTTCGCTTTTGTGGTGCATCAGGCACACATACCCATATCTTGAGTAATCGTCAATAAAAATGACGAAGTACTGATACCTTCCTCACGCCTGGATGTTCATCGGTTCGCAAACATCACTATGCACAAGTTCTAGAACCCCTTCGGCCCTATTACCTTTAGACCCGTATGGTCTTTTGGTCATTTTACCCTCTAAACAAGATTCACATTGAGGTATAGATTCCACCTTTAAGTGACTTAAAGGTCCATCCCTTACCAACCTTTGAATCCTATTCAGGTTAATGTGACCAAGGCGCAAATGCCAATGATATGTCTTATTAGAGTGAGAAGTTTTAAGTCTTTTAGAGTTATTATCATTCATCTTAGCATTAAGCAATAAGTCCATCTTAGGTTTGATAAAATATAGATTATTTTGAATCCATCCAGAACAGATAAAAGATTTGTTTTTACGAATCACCACTTTTTCATTAAAAGATATCACGTATGAGTCTTTAAATAAACAAGATATAGAAATTAAATTCCTTTTAAATTTAGGAACATAAAAATAATCTTGTAAATTTAAATTCCTATAATTATCAAAGTAAAGATGGATGTCTCCCACTGCTTCCACTGAGACCAAGGATCCATCGCCCATCCGAAGTGTGAAGTCTTCATGTAGCAGACTTCTCGTTTCTTTGAACCCTTGCAGAGAAACACAAACATGATTAGTTGCACCAGAATCTATGACCCAAATGTCATTGGATTCCTCAACCAAACATGTTTCTTAATACAGAAGATCACACCTACCTCCTTTGGAAAGGAAGTCCTTGCAATGCTTCTTAATATGCCCAACCTTTCCACAGAAGTAGCACTTAAGCTTCTTTGGGTTCTTCTTCTTCTTCTTCTTGCTTTTGGTGTTAGCAGGAACAGAAGACTTCCTGTTCTTGGCCTGTTGCTTCTTTCCATTCCCAGAGTTGGGGTTGGAACTAGAAGTAGCTACCATGTTGGCCTCACCACCCACAGGAGACTCCCTGATCAATAGTTCAAACTCCTGTAACTGTTTCATTAGTTCTGTTAAGGTCATATCCCGTCTATTGCTTAAATTAAATGTAGCTCTAAATGAAATAAATTCCTTAGACAGAGTCTCAAAGACCATAGTCATCTAAGTTTCAGCATCAATGTCGGCTCCATTGGTTTGAGCCTCAGCTAGGTAACCCATGACCAACATCATATGCTCCTTTACAGATGTCCCCGGTCTCTGTCTACAATTTAAGAGTTTTCGAAGTGCCCCTTGTTGCTTTGTCATGGCCTGGCCTCCAAACATGTCCTCAAGATTATCCAAGATCTGCTTCACAGTCTCATAACCTTGATGTTGAGCCTACAACACATTATTCATGCTGGCCATAACATAGCAGCGGGCCTGATCATTGGCATCTTTCTAGCGGTCATACGCTTGGAATTGCTCATTAGATGAGTCTCCCGTAGGCTCGAGAGGACAAGGAGTTGTCAAAACATATTTTAGTTTCTCAAAGGACAAGATGATATCCAGGTTTCATTTCCAATCATTGTAATTCTCACCATTTAACAGGTTTTTGTCAAGTATCGATGATAAAGCGTTTTTAGACATTTTTAATCTACAATAAAGAATCATATTCCAAACATAAGCAAACATATCATAATAATTTAGTAAGATAACACAATCATGTAAAATCATACAAATGTGTTTATGTGTCAAAACCTTGAAAATATCACAACCTTACAACTATAATTCCCAACTCATAATTCAACAAGCTCCCAGGGGAGTCATGCCAAATTCAATCAGGAACACGGATCCCTTCCTGATTAATATATGCCATCTAGGACCCGTATGATCCAGCATATATTAATAATCATTTCTTTGGCCATTAATTTTATTAACAAAGCTCCTAGGGGAGGTTAATAATAAAATTAACGTGAGTGTATAGCCATCGTTTCAATATTTTATCCATGGTTTATAATCACCACCTAGGGGTGTGCAACAATAAATCATGCTAAAATACCTTATCCTCTTAGAGATCCAATCTGGTACATGATAGAAATCCCTTCCTAGGGGTCAGGACCACCATGTTCTTCCTATGGACCAACGATGGAGGCCTTAGGTTCTCTCTTCGAAAACCTTCTCCCACTCAATCTTTTGAAATCAAGGTTTTATTTTAAAATTATGCTTAAACAATTTTAATATGAGTGGCACTTTCTATTCGATATGACATGTTATCAATATACATGGCAAATCATATTATAATGCAGACAAGCAAAGCAATCAAGCAAAGCTACAAGCAAAATAATAATAACCGTAATATTATGGCTCCACCCTAGAGAATAGAAAACTAAGAATACATGAGAATAATCAAGACATATATCGATTCTTCATCCTTGAATCCTCAAGTTGTATCCTTTTTCACGTAATTCCCATCTTCAAGTCTTCAATCCCATATGAATCAAATACTTCATATTTCTGGTCATATCCAAATTTAGTGTTTCTCAGAATCGTCTCAAAAATAGAATTAAAACTACATCGCAAAAATTGCACCTTTTTTGAAAAATTTACAGCTCTTAGTCGGCAGGCCGATCTGGGTGATCGGCCTACCGGTCATTCTTCATCGGCCTGCCGATCAAAAAGATCGGCTTGCTGATCCATGAAAGTTTGGCCTGCCGGCATAGCCAGTCGATTTCTGCCCCACTAATGGCCTGCCGAACCACACGTCTGGCCTGTCGATCTGTGACCATCGGCCTACCGAACTGAAGGTTCGACATGCCGACCGAGCAAAAATCTTCATTCTAGAAAATACAATTTTAATACAATTCATCAATTTTATTTTCAACAATTCAAAATCATAAAATTAGAGACACAGGAAATACCTAGGTGCGCCATCATCCGTCTTTTAGATCCATCTTTTGTGAATAATTATTTAATTACAAAATTCTCACAAATTTAAAAGTAAATAACAATTTTAAGACGAAGATGATAGTCCGCCATCTAATTGCATGAAAAAAAAAACTAGATACATATTCTAACCTCTAAGGAACCATAACCGGCATAAATTAATTAAATAATTAAATAACAATTTAATCAACCATAATTAATTAATGAACATTTACCACATAATCCATGACAACATATAATTATATAGAAACCTAGAGTGCCAACTCTCTATAAAATTAAATTTAAGCATAGGAGAGATTAAGATCACAAATTTATACATATAGTATGATCACAAACTTGTAAATTTATGTAAAAACCTTAGCTCTGATACCAATTGTTAGAAAAAAAAAACAATGCAAGGTGTGCAGCGGAATTTTAAAAATTTTTACATCAGAGTATTTTTCCACAACACAAGTTTGATATGCTATATGTATAAATTAAACAGATCTTACTAACCTTTGTATACCGAAGAACCTCCGCAACTTGTGAAGAGAAGTAACGTTCCAGAAGAGCCTCAACCAACTTGTCTTCTTTGCTATTCTCTATCCACAATCGGAGTGAGTGTGGGCTCACACGTACAGCTCTTCCACCGGTGACTCTCTTTCCAACCAATCGAGAGAACCCAAAGCTAGTGTTCATGATTTGTGAACAAAAGCTCTCAGGGAGTTTTCAGATGCTCACCAGAAGAGTATCACTCTTAATCTCTCAATTGATCTGAGTAACTCATGAGACTTACTCCTTTTATATAGCGATTGGTCCTAGGGTCAGTCCTTATCAGATTAGGTCTCAAAAACTCGAAACATAATCAAGTTTGGATCAATATATGATAAGATCCATGTGAAAACGCGTAATCTTATCTCTCGCTGATCGGCAGGTCGAACCACCGTATCAGCAGGCCGAACACGTAGATCGACAGGCCGAACTGCCGCGTAAATATTTCCACAAATCTTTTATTTTTCACTCGAGATTCTATAGGATAAAGTCTCAGTTTTGATTCAAATAACCCAATAGAGAAGTTATCTGACCAAAACAAACTTTTTCAAGACAATCTCTAAGAAAATAAAACTATTCACAATAATTCTACAAGTTTATCTTGATTTAATTTATCCAATTAAATCAACCAATAAACAGACAAGAATTATCCGATCTCAATAATTCAACAAGTTTATCTTAAATTAATTTTATTACAAAATTAATTCAACCAATAAACAGACAAGAATTATTTGATTCTTTCAAATTTTAAACCAATCCGATAAATCTGACATAAGTCACCAATTATTGAAAAAGCACGCCGTATCATTACAGGATTTTGTGAGCTAGCAAAGGGGACCGAAATGGACCTATAAAGTTCAAGCTTATGATAATTATGAAACCCAATATCCCAGATATACATTTCACAATTATCAACTCCAACGCTACTCCACTAAAAGCTTGGAGCTGAACTCTCGAACTTTATAGAATTATGAAGCACGTATAGCTAAGCCTCCATGACATATCAAAGTGTGTCGTATCCCCATATGATAATCCATAATCGGCTTAAGGACAAGGTCTGTCTTACCTTTCTGATTATTTTTATCTTACGTTCCATTATCTCATCATTAGAAAACTTACCATCCAAAGATAGTATACCATTCAGTCACACCTATGTATCCAAATGGTTGAGCGCTCTAGTTTTCCAATTACAGATAACACATATAAGAGGATATCATTACTCCTAAAGAGGAGTTATGGATTCTATATCTATGAATAACAAGTCTACGCCATCAAGAGTCATGCCTCCAACGTACTGGCATGCACACCTTAAGAATCGTGTCTTCCGCATAATCAGTCCATCATATGCCCAATTCTTAAAGGTTTAGACCGACAGTCTTAGACTACTGTTTGCTTAACATACATTCAACAAATATGAACGTAAAGAGGACAAGATTTGGTATATATAAAAATGAATAAATTATTTATTGATAAAAATGTCTCCAAAAACATATTACATTTTTACTCCTTAGGGCATAAATATCTAACACATATTATATCATAAAACTTAAACATGCTTCACTAAAAGCGAATAAGCCGTGTAATTTAATACCGCATACATCACATACTACGTATCATATAATAATTACATTGCATGGCATAAACATAATGAAACGCCCCTTAATTCAGACGTCATAGATGTCGTTACATACATACGTTCGTACTTGCTTAAACTTTAAACATATAAATAATATCAACTTAAACAGTACTATTGATTTTAAAAGTACTTAAACTTACATAACCAGGATCCATTCATACCTTCAATTTTTTTTAAAAAAACTTATCATTGTTTAGAATAACAATGTTTCACTTATTCCATATCATAATTTATTCAATAACACTTAAATTAATCATGAACTTATTTAATAATATAGGTTTATCAAATTGTAAAATCAGGACTTACAAAAAGATCACATTCAATCTCTTTGATCGTCACATCATTTGAAATCCATTTATTCCCACAGTTCGGTAGGTCGAACTTAGGACTTCGACAGGCCAGAGTTCCCTCAACCAGTAGGCCGGTAGAGGCATTGCAGATCGGACCAAAAATTCATCCATGTTCGGTAGGCCGAAAATCATGTTCGGCAGGCCGAACTTCTGGACTTCGACAGGCCGGCCATAGGGTTCGACAGGCCGTCCGAGACCAATTCCCTTGGAAAACCTAAATTTTAAAACCAAACCAACTTTTCGTAAAACATAGCGGAAGTTCATAATTCATTAAAAAATGATAAAGTAACTTATAAAACCATAATATAAGCATTCTTAAAAAACTTAACATAAAATATGTGTTCAAAATATATAACTTGATCAAATCATAAAATCGTTCTTTCTTGGCGTGCTTCCGGTTACAATTCATCGTTCATGATGCTCACACGCCTTCCCATGTCCTCCACCTATTCCATGATTCTCTTACCCTTATCTGCAACATGACATATAAAACATGATTAAGCTAATGCTTAGTAAGTACATATAATTCTCACAATTTAACACATTTCATAAACATCATCATCACCATCATTGTCATCATATCATAAAAGTGCCTTAAGCACAATTTCATAGAACATATCTTTCATAACGTTGACCATGTTAAAACTTATTCCATTTTTATCTTAAGGGCCCAAGTGTTGCACCATAAACATCATCATAGGCGCGCCGTCATGAGAGGAGAGGGTAGCTAATCCCAAACCAAACATGACATCATAATATAACATTTCATAACATTGGGTGTGCAACACTTATTAGGTGATACATATATACATACTTTTCATACTTTGAAACATGGCATAAACATCATGCATAACTTGAAATCATGAAAATCTTTTATAAGAAATCCTTGTAACATATCATCAAAACTTGAAAAAGGTGTCATGTTGCAGGTGAGAATGTACTTACCTTATCGTTAGCTTACTTAACCTTAACGTGATTTGGTGACAACGCCGCGGTCTCGTAGTGCTCGTTTCATGAGTGTTCATGTCATTTTCCATTTTAAAGATGCAATACATTAATACGTATCATAAAACATCTATGCATATAACATTCATTCATATACATTCATCTCATAATATACTCATGTATACATTCATCACATTTCAGACATATCCCATAATCATCATCATAAAATTATCATCAAAACATGTAAACGCTATTCATAACATGCTTCCTTAAAAATCAAAACATTTCATACATTGTAAACATGAAAAACATTTTCTAATAATTTAAAAACACATATACTTTAATTTAATAATTCATACAAACATCTTATTTTCATGCATAAAATCATTTCATTATCATAAAATCATATATATATATATATAACATATAACATTTCATATCATAAAATACATTCATCATACATACTCATACATATGCATATTTTACTTTTCACAAAAACATCATATTTACCCCTTGAATGAACATTACATTTTTATTCATCAAAATTAAACAGTAACATTACTGTGAAGGGTAGAAGACAGAATATTCATTTTTATATCATAAAAACTGAGAAGACATGAAACTTGGAAAAATCATCTCATAACATACACATGCATATCATATTAAAAATTCAAAACAAATATAATACCTAAAGAAAGATATCGTAGACAAATTAAGGAGAAGAATGCTTTCAAAAACACAAAGAAAACTGAGTTCTTACCTTGAAATTTCTTCCCAAAACTCTTGATTTCACCAACGAAATTTAAAATTTTCTTTCAATTTTTCTCAGAAAATTTTTGTGAGAGAGAGAAAAGGAACTCGTGGAGAAGAGAAGAGAAAGAATGAGGATGAGAAAAAAATGTCTCAGATAGTGAATGAGAGGAGAAATGTGAGAAGTTGAGAGAAAAACCTGAGGAAAGAAAACGTTAAAATTTTTTTAACGTAACAAGTATAATGAGCATTCATTGCCCTTCATTAAGTCAGGAAATTCTGACTGTTGGGTGGCTATAGGCGTGGGAAAAGGAGAGAAAGAAGAAAGTTAAATCCAGTAATAACACTTGCCATATCTTGCCCTCTTAAAATGGGAAATCATTTATAATTATACAAATTAATGCAAGGTCAAACCCTTTTATTTCCTTAACTGATAAAAACATTCCATTATTATGCCAATTAATCACATTAAATCATCCAATTAATGTAATTAACTCAGCCATAATTTTGGAGGGATTTTTGCTGACTGCTCGTTAGCCTTGTTCGGCCTGTCGATTTTCCCCTTTGGCCTGTCGGTTCCAGTAAGTTTGGCCTGCCGATTGGTTTCTTCGGCCTGCCGATCTCGGGCAAGATGTTCGGCCTGCCGATCTTAAAAATTCGGCCTGCCGATCTGTCATTAATTGCCATACAATAAAACATTCATACATTATTGCATCATAAATAAACATATACTTAAAATTTCACATGAACACTAGAGCAGAATGATCCCATGCGGTCGTCACCTATCACAAAACTTGACATAAAAATTTAGTAACATGCATGTCACATATCATATCATATAACATAATTTATTAATAAAATTCCTTAACAACGTTACTAACTTAATGTGGTCCGTTACATAAAATAGGCGGGTGTTACAATTCTCCCCACCTTATAAAAGTTTCATCCTCGAAACTTAGAATAAATGCGGATACATAACTTTCATGTCATCTTCACGTTCCCATGTAGCTTCTTCAACTTGCTGATTTCGCCATAACACCTTGACCAATGGAATTTCTTTATTCCTCAAAGTCTTGGTTTTTTGATCGAGTATCTTTATTGGCTTTTCTTCATAACTTAAATCTTCCCGTATCTCGATCACTTAAGGCTCAATCACATGCGTAGGGTCCATAACATACTTCTTGAGCATGGAGACTGAAATACATCGTGCATTGCGGACATCTCAAATGGCAACTTCAGCTGATAAGCTACTTTGCCTATTTGTTTAACAACTTCATAAGGACCGATGAATCTTGGGCTTAACTTGCTTTTCTTCCCAAACCTCATAACCCCTTTCATTGGTGCAACTTTCAAAAGCACATATTTGCCTACAGCGAACTCTAAAGGTCTTCTTCTTTTGTCAGCGTAACTCTTTTGACGGCTTTGAGCGGTCTCTTTTCTTCTTCTTATCAACTTTATCATCTCTGACGTTTCATTCATGAAATCGGTTCTTTCAGCATCTACGCTTTCCATCAACTTCTTTTCACCAGCTTCGTGCCAACATATAGGCGACCTGCATTTTCGTCCATACAGCGCTTCATATGGTGCCATTCCAATTGTCGCCTGAAAGCTGTTGTTGTAAGCAAACTCTGCTAACGGCAACATTTTACACCAGCTGGTCTTAAAATCGAGAGAACATGCCCGTAGCATATCTTCTAGAATCAAGTTCGTCCTCTCTGTTTGGCCGTCAGTCTGAGGATGAAAAGTTGTGCTGAAATGAAGCCTGGTTCCCATTGCAGTCTGTACACTCTTCCAAAACTTAGATGTGAACCTGCCATCACGATCTGAGATAATTGACTTGGGAATCCCATGAAGTCGTACAATCTCTTTAACATAGAGTTCCGCTAACCGTTCCATAGAGTAAGTGATCTTGATAGGAATGAAATGCACCGTCTTCGTCAGCCGATCCACAACTACCCAAATTGCATCATAACCGTTCGTAGTTCTAGGTAAGCCGGTAATGAAATCCATAGCTATTTCTTCCCATTTCCATTCTGGTATTTGGATAGACTGTAGTTCACCACCAGGTCTCTGGTGTTTAGCCTTTACTTGTTGACATGTCATACATTTCTTCACATACTTTGCAACATCATGTTTCATTCCAAACCACCAGAAGTTACCCTTTAGATCATTATACATCTTTGTTGCACCTGGATGAATAGAGTAAGGAGTGTCATGAATTTCTACCAAGATCCTTTCCCTTAAATCATCAACATTGGGAACACATAAACGGTCCTTAAGGTACAGAGTTCCATCATCCGCAATACGAAACTCTTGACATTTTCCTTCTTTCATTTCTTGCTTGATCCTTACAAGGCTTACGTCGTCATCTTGCTTACTCCGAATTTCATCATACATCGTCGGAGCAAGAGAGAGTGCTGATAGCTGGCCTGCTATAAGTTCTAAACCGAAGTCTAGAATTTCCTTCCTTAAAGGTGGAGACATTGCTTTCATAGACATTAACGTGGCAACTGACTTTCTACTTAAAGCATCAGCTACTCGATTAGCTTTACCAAGATGATAAACGAATTCACAATCATAATCCTTCACCAACTCTAGCCATCTTCGTTGTCTCATGTTCAGGTCTCTTTGCGTGAAGAAGTGCTTCAAACTTTGATGATTAGTGAAGATCTTACATTGGACCCCATATAAATAGTGTCTCCATATCTTCAACGCAAAAACAACTGCTGCTAACTCGAGATCATGAGTAGGATAGTTCTTTTCATAATCCTTTAGTTGTCTTGAAGCATAAGCAATCACCTTTTCATTCTGCATCAATACAGCTCCGAGGCCCATCTTGGATGCATCACTATAGATTACGAACCCATCATTTCCCTCAGGAATTGCCAACACTGGAGCCGTCGTTAATCTTTTCTTCAGTTCTTGAAAACTCTTTTCACATGCATCCGTCCATTCATACTTCTTTCCTTTGCGAGTCAAGTTCGTGAGTGGAGCTGCTATCTTGGAGAAATCTTCTACGAATCTCCGATAGTAACCTGCTAGACCCAAGAAGCTCCTGATCTCACTTGCATTCATCGGTTGCTTCCAATTCAGTACTGCTTCTACTTTAGCAGGGTCCACCATAATCCCATCCTTCGAAATAACATGCCCAGGAATGACACTTTATCAAGCCAAAACTCGCATTTAGAGAACTTAGCATATAGCTGGTGTCTTCTTAAAGTCTCCAGCACAATCCTTAAATGCTCCTCATGTTCTTCTTCATTCTTAGAGTAGACAAGAATATCATCGATAAATACAACAACAAATTTATCAAGGAAATCCTTGAATACCCTGTTCATCAAATCCATAAAGGCAGCAGGTGCATTCGTCAGACCGAAAGGCATAACCACAAATTCATGGTGACCATACCTCAACCTGAAAGCAGTCTTGGGGATATCTCCTTCTTTAATCTTCAACTGGTGATACCCTGATCGTAGATCAATCTTTGGAAACACTGATGCACCCTTGAGCTGATCAAACAAATCATCAATTCGAGGCAACGGATACTTGTTCTTGATCGTCACCTTGTTCAGTTCTCTGTAGTCAATGCAGAGTCTCATAGTGTCATCCTTCTTCTTCACAAATAAAACTGGAGCACCCCATGGTGAGTGACTTGGCCTGATAAATCCTTTGTCAAGTAGCTCCTTTAATTGCATGTGAAGCTCCTTTAATTCTGCCGGGGCCATTCTGTAAGGCGCTTTAGAGATTGGTTCGGTGCTTGGAGCGAGCTCAATCTTGAATTCAACTTCTCTTTTTGGCGGTAGACTCGTTAGATCATTAGGAAACACATCTTCATATTCATGAACAAAATGTACATCTTCCCTTCTTGTCTTTCCTTCTTGGCTTTTGTCTACAACGTTCGCCAGATAGCCCATGCAGCCACTTGCCAAAAGCTTCCTTGCTTTCATTGCCGATAGAAACATGTGGGGTTTCTTCCTGGTCTCACCAACATAAACGAATTTTTGATCACCTTCAGGATGAAAGATCACCTTTCGTTTCTGGCATTCAATTGCAACATTATACTTACTTAGGAAATCCATCCCAAGAATCATGTTGTAGTCATCCATGTCGATCACAATAAGGTCGACGATAAGTTCCCTATCAGAAATCCATAGGGCTACTGTACGCAAACAATGCGTGGATAATATCACTTCCCCGGAGGGTAGTGTCGTAGTGAATCCCTGTCTCATAGGTTCTAACCAAACCCCTAACTTCTTAGCATGTGACATAGATACAAAATAATGCATGGCACCCGTATCAAAAAGAACATAAACATCATTAGACAAGCTCATTATCTGACCTGTGACCACATTGGAGGCTTCTGCAGCCACTTGTTCTTTCATCATGGCGTAGATTCGGGCATTTGTCGATGGGGCTTCAAGTCTCCCTTGACTAATTAGTGGCCCTTCAAGGGAGGCTTACATCTGATGTAGCTGGGCTTGAGGAGGAGCTCTCTATGGGGCATTAGCATTAATCAGCTTGGGGCAGTTCTTTACAAAATGGTCTTCACGCCCACATATGAAACATTGGTTTGTCCCCAATCGGCATTCCCCTGGATGCTTCTTTCCACATTTAGCACATGGTTGAAATCGCCTATCATTGTTGTTGCGCTGACCATCATTGTGCCTCTTATTATCTTGGCCCTGCTGTTGTTGAGGATTGCCCTTCCTCTTATTGTTCCTCCAGTTTTGGTTGTTGTTGTTGCTGTTGTTGCTGTTGTTGTTGTTGTTGTTGTTCCTGTGGGGAGGACGGTTCTGGTTGCTTGCATTGTTGGCTTGCTGGTTGGGCTGAGGCTGATTCCTTCTTAACTTTGACAGATGGAACTCAGCACGTTGAGCCCTCATAACAACCTGTTCTTGGGTCCTTGGCGGACTTGCCCCATCAACAATTGTAGCAATGTCTGGCCTAAGGGCTCTGATCAACCTTCTGACCCTTTCACCTTCATTCATAACCATCCCTGGGCATAGACGAGCAAGCTGGTCAAACTTTGTCACCACATCAGTGACTGACATATCCCCCTGGCGTAAGCTCTCGAACTCCTCATAATGCTTCCTTGTGACATTCATGTGGAAGAACTTCGTGTTGAACTCGTGAACGAAGTCAGCCCATGTCATCTCTTCAACATTTCTGCTCTGTTCGATACCATCCCACCATATCCTGGCCTCCATGGTGAGGCAGTATGAGGCACAGAGGACTTTCTTGTTGTCCGTGAAATCCATAAGTCGTAAGGTGGCCTCAATCGTCTTCAACCATCCTTGAGCGACTAACGGGTCCTTTGAACCCTCAAAGTCAGCTGGCTTGACTCTCTTCCATCTGACCAGAAGAGGTTCCTGATAAGCTGCTCTTGGTTCAGCAGCAGGAGCTGGGACTTCATTGACTTGAGGCTGCGGAGGAGGAGGAGGCACATCATTGCCTCGTTGTTCACCATTCTGGCCGTTGGCCCTTAATGCAGCTATTTCCCTTCGTTGATCCTCCAACTGCCTTTGCAGTTCAGCAATCATCGTCATGAGTCTCTCGTTGGTCTGGGTGCGGGTCTGCATTCTTCTGTGGCCATCCATCGTAAATTTCCTAAAATAATTAGGACTTAGAAATAATCTTCCATTTATGAGACAGGTTTTCACTACTAGATCGTTAATCATTAAACATTCAAACCTTAATCTTATCATCATACTTGCATCAATATATCTAACTTAATAACATACTTACTTGGAGGACTTGGATTGATGTGTGGCGATATGAATTGTAATCGAAAAATCGCTCTGATACCAAAGCCTAAAACGCCCCTTAATTCGGACGTCATAGATGTCGTTACATACATACGTTTGTCCTTGCTTAAACTTTAAACATATAAATAATATCAACTTAAACAGTACTATTGATTTTAAAAGTACTTAAACTTACATAACCAGGATCCATTCATACCTTCAATTTTTTTTTAAAAAACTTATCATTGTTTAGAATAACAATGTTTCACTTATTCCATATCATAATTTATTCAATAACACTTAAATTAATCATGAACTTATTTAATAATATAGGTTTATCAAATTGTAAAATCAGGACTTACAAAAAGATCACATTCAATCTCTTTGATCGTCACATCATTTGAAATCCATTTATTCCCACAGTTTGGCAGGTCGAACTTAGGACTTCAGCAGGCCGGAGTTCCCTCAACCGGCAGGCCGGTAGAGGCATTGCAGATCGGACCAAAAATTCATCCATGTTCGGCAGGCCGAAAATCATGTTCGGCAGGCCAAACTTCTGGACTTCGGCAGGCCGGCCATAGGGTTCGGCAGGCCGTCCGAGACCAATTCACTAGGAAAACTTAAATTTTTAAAACAAACCAACTTTTTGGAAAACATAGAGGAAGTTCATAATTCATTAAAAAATGATAAAGTAACTTATAAAACCATAATATAAGCATTCTTAAAAAACTTAACATAAAATATATGTTTAAAATATATAGCTTGATCAAATCATAAAATCGTTCTTCTTGGCGTGCTTCCGGTTACAATTCATCGTTCATGATGCTCACACGCCATCCCATGTCCTCCGCCTAGTCCATGATTCTCTTACCCTTATCTGCAACATGGCATATAAAACATGATTAAGCTAATGCTTAGTAAGTACATATAATTCTCACAATTTAACACATTTCATAAACATCATCATCACCATCATTGTCATCATATCATAAAAGTGCCTTAAGCACAATTTCATAGAACATATCTTTCATAACATTGACCATGTTAAAACTTATTCCATTTTTATCTTAAGGGCCCAAGTGTTGCCCCATAAACATCATCATAGGCGGGCCGTCATGAGAGGAGAGGGTAGCTAATCCCAAACCAAACATGACATCATAATATAACATTTCATAACATTGGGTGTGCAACACTTATTAGGTGATACATATATACATACTTTTCATACTTTGAAACATGCCATAAACATCATGCATAACTTGAAATCATGAAAATCTTTTATAAGAAATCCTTGTAACATATCATCAAACCTTGAAAAAGGTGTCATGTTGCAGGTGAGAATGTACTTACCTTATCGTTAGCTTACTTAACCTTAACGTGATTTGGTGACAACGCCGCGGTCTCGTAGTGCTCGTTCCTTGAGTGTTCATGCCATTTTCCATTTTAAAGATGCAATACATTAATACGTATCATAAAACATCTATGCATATAACATTCATTCATATACATTCATCTCATAATATACTCATGTATACATTCATCACATTTCAGACATATCCCATAATCATCATCATAAAATTATCATCAAAACATGTAAACGCTATTCATAACATGCTTCCTTAAAAATCAAAACATTTCATACATTGTAAACATGAAAATCTTTTTGAAAAACATTTTCTAATAATTTAAAAACACATATACTTTAATTTAATAATTCATACAAACATCTTATTTTCATGCATAAAATCATTTCATTATCATAAAATCATATATATATATATAACATATAACATTTCATATCATAAAATACATTCATCATACATACTCATACATATGCATATTTTAACAACTTTTCATGAAAACATCATATTTACCCCTTGAATGAACATTACATTTTTATTCATCAAAATTAAACAGTAACATTACTATGCAGGGTAGAAGACAGAATATTCATTTTTATATCATAAAAACCGAGAAGACATGAAACTTGGAAAAATCATCTCATAACATACACATGCATATCATATTAAAAATTCAAAACAAATACAATACCTAAAGAAAGATATCGTAGACAAATTGAGGAGAAGAATGCTTTCAAAAACACAAAGAAAACTGAGTTCTTACCTTGAAATTTCTTCCCAAAACTCTTGATTTCACCAACGAAATTTAAAATTTTCTTTCAATTTTTCTCAGAAAATTTTTGTGAGAGAGAGAAAAGGAATTCGTGGAGAAGAGAAGAGAAAGAATGAGGATGACAAAAAAAAATGTCTCAGATAGTGAATGAGAGGAGAAACGTGAGAAGTTGAGAGAAAAACCTGGGGAAAGAAAACGTTAAAATTTTTTTAACGTAACAAGTATGATGAGCATTCATTGCCCTTCATTAAGTCAGGAAATTCTGACTGTTGGGTGGCTATAGGCGTGGGAAAAGGAGAGAAAGAAGGAAAGTTAAATCCAGTAGTCACACTTGCCATATCTTGCCCTCTTAAAATGGGAAATCATTTATAATTATACAAATTAATGCAAGGTCAAACCCTTTTATTTCCTTAACTGATAAAAACATTCCATTATTATGCCAATTAATCACATTAATTCATCCAATTAATATAATTAACTCAGCCATAATTTTGGAGGGATTTCTGCTGACTACTCGCCAGCCGTGTTCGGCCTGTCGATTTTCCCCTTCGGCCTGCTGATTGGTTTCTTTGGCCTGCCGATCTCAGGCAAGATGTTCGGCCTGCTGATCTTAAAAATTCGGCTTGCCGATCTGTCATTAATTGCCATACAATAAAACATCCATACATTATTGCATCATAAATAAACATATACTTAAAATTTCACATGAACACTAGAGCACAACGATCCCATGTTGTCGTCACCTGTCACAAAACTTGACATAAAAAGTTAGTAACATGCACGTCACATATCATATCATATAACATAATTTATTAATAAAATTCCTTAACAACGTTACTAACTTAACGTGGTCCGTTACATAAAATAGGCGGGTGTTACACATAGCGAATTGGACTTAGCATATCATCTAGTGATAATACATGACATTTCATAACATAACTTGGTATGCCATGACATGACATAACACTAATCATGCACTTCATAATTTTCAAAAATCTTGTGAAAATTGGATTGAGTTTTTTTTTTTTTTTGTGATTGTTATAATTAAATTGGATGTTTTTTATTGTGGTGATGGTGGTAATTGATATAAGAAAGCTTATGAGATGTTGTTGGTAAAATTGTTTAATTAAAAAAAGATTATAATTGAATTGGATGTTGATGCAATCTTAAAAGACAAGTCTCCCGAAGAAGATGATGACTGGGATTTGTAAGAAGAGGAGGATGAAACTTTAGATGAGTATGTTGAAGTCAAAAATGATGACATTAATGGTGGCAACATTTAAGACATTAGTAGTGATGAAGAATAGAAATTATATAGTGGCCTTTCTTTTTTTATATGCATGTCATTTTAATATCACAATTAAACATGTGTTTATAGTACTAAATTATGATATTAAACCTTTTATTTGTCAATAGTTGGATATGTCTGGACAAGTTGCTATAGGTGTCGGCTCTTTAAATGGAGCACAACCTCCATCTGACCCGTATAAAGTGTCATCACTCTATCCGTTATTTATATTACAACCTAATTGTAAATTTGTCAAGTTTATTCAGTCAACTAATTTTTATCTAAAATGTTGATTGATGTTTGTAGCATCAGATGCCACACCTCGCCATTGTTTTGGTCGAGGAAAGCAAAGGGTCATGAGATTGCCACATATGTAGGAAGTACGAAAAGGTTCCGTTGACATTTAATGAGGCCGGTGGTACCTAGAAGGCACTTGGGCGGTTCGGGTCACAGTTTGAAAATGTCATCGGCATTTACACTCGAAATGGATATGAGCCATTCCACGATACTTGAAAAGATATAAATGCCTGGCATAAGAGACAAATAATACAACGCATGCTAATACTCATTCAACTTCATCCTTATAGAACATAATTTTTCTAGAACATAATTATTATAAAACAAAATAAAAGTATTTATCATGATCTTGAATGTGTTATAGGATTGGTTTGCTCTAGATTACCAAAGATTGGATGGTATGCCTCCATGGTGTGGTTGATAAGGAGGCATCTAAGTGTTATAAGGACTAGAAGAACAACCTCCACAAACACTTCAAAGCACTTGCAGGATCAGCAAATGAGGCACATGTCATAACGAACCCCTTCACCCCCCTCCCCTAACACGAATCTCAGGAATCAAGAATACTAGGGTCGTTGATGTGATAGGTTCATGTTTGAGAAATTTTAGGTAATTGTATCAGTATTGCTAATGCTAAAAATTATAATAAATAAAAAAAGTTGGCGACAAATAAAAACAATCGCGGCAACCAGAAGTAGTCAAGTTTGCATGGTCGGATATCCATTTCCCAACATCGTGACAAGAGGGCTAGTAAATTCTTTTAATTACAAGAAATCTTAAAATTTATCAATATTATTCTAACACATTCAAATTGTTGGACCCAGTAGCCGATGTTTGCCATAAACAACTGGGTAGACATGCATCGTCATGGGGAGACTTGGGTTAACCTCCAAGCATAGCAGACTTTTGTAAGTACTTTAAATTTTCAATACTATCTTCTCTTATTCAAATTACTTTGTGTATTTATAACATGTGTAAACTATTATTTGTGTAGAATACAATGGAGTGAGAGAGACAAACCCCAAATAACACAGTTTGCTTCCTCCTCAAATGCATATGCGCTTAACAATGAGGGAATTTTAGAGCATGTCCTAGTTAGACGTACAAGACATAGGATTGGACTAGGCCACACACTCCCACTTGAGGATCTACCTGGTGGTGTTAGTTCATTCTTTAGCTTCCAATTGGACGAAACATCTTCAACGTATATTGACCCGCATGTGGAAGATTTTTTGTGGAGATCCGTCGAGTACAACATGAATATATATCAAAGCCATAGGACATTGATGTAGTTGGTGGGCCAATTGCTCCCTAGTGTCCAACTCCCACCCGTTATGACTCCTCCAACTTTTATTCGTTCAGGTCCTTCGCCTCCTCTAGACAATGCTGACAACAACATTGATGACACCGACGATGCTGCAAATTTAGGGGATTAAATTGTATTTTCTTCTTTGTTCAATATTTTGACGGATTATGTTTGGTTTAGTTTTTATTTTATTATTAGAACAATGTATTATTAATTGTCTTTTTTAATATTAAAATATTATTATTTGATTATTTATATTTAAAATTAATAACAATTATTAGAAAATATTAAAAATTTAATATAAATATTAACAATATATTAAAAAATTTGATAAAAAAATATTTGCGATGACATTGTTGTCGCAAAAGATTAGAAACAAAAATATATTTGTGACAACTTTTTTGAAAAAGTCGTCACAAATAATAAGACCACGTTAGCATTAGTTCAATTAATTGCAACGATATTTTTGAAATTGTCATCGCTAAAAATGTTTGCCACGTCACAACAACGACGAGCTAGATGAAATAATTGCAGCAACATTTTTGCAACTATTTGTTATCACAAATAAAAAGACGACGACAGTGTTGTCGCAAAAAAAATTGTTTATGACTAGTTTTTAGCGATGACTCAATGGCAACGACATGTCATCACAAAAAAATTATTTGTGATAATTTTCTATTTTTTCTGACAACTTTTTTATCTTCGGAAAAGACCCTTTTTGTAGCACACTAGGATGTTATTGTTTCATATCCTTGTTGGAAGTTTCTTTAACTTAATGTGGCCTTGGTATTGATATTACACAGCTGTAAATAATAGTCTAAATCAAAGAATTAAATAAGTATTATTAAAGTCATTAGATCATGAACTAAATGACTTAAACTTGTGGAAGGCTAGTAGCACTCACGTTTTCACTCTTTTTTACACTCTATGCATTTATGGTCCAATGCATGAAATTCACTATCTCATTTTTTGTTTTAAATAATAATTTATCTTGTTAGTGAATTCCATATGTCAGAATCTGAACACAGAGAATATAAAAGAGAGTAAAAAAGAAAGTATTGTTAGTATTTGTAGTTAAATTTAAGTGCATCTATTTGTTGAAAAAAAGTACGCTAGCAAAATTTTAAAAATTTTATATCAGAGTAATTTTCAAAACACAAGTTTGACATGCTATATACATAATTTAACCAGATCTTACTAACCTTTGAATGCTGAAGAACTCGCACAATCTGTGAAGAGAAGTAACATTCTAAAAGAGTCTCAACCAACTAGTCTTCCTTGCTATTCTCTATCCACGATCGGAGTGAGTGTGGGCTCACACGTATAGCTCTTCCACCAGGTGACTCTCCTTCCAATCAACTGAGAGAACCCAAAGCTAGTGTTCATGATTTGTGAACAAGAGCTCTCAGGGAGTTTCAGATTCTCACCAGCAGAGTATTTCTCTTAATCTCTCAATTGATCTAAATAACTTATGTGACTTACTCCCTATTTATAGAGGTTGGGTCTAGGTCAGTTCTTATCAAATTAGGTCTCAAAAATTCAAATCAAAATCAAATTTAGATCAATATCTGATAAAATCTTCATGAAAATGCATAATCTTATCCTTCGCACATCGGCAGGCCGAATTGCCTAATCCGCAGGCCGAATTGCCTAATCCGCAGGCCGAACTTGCCTCATTGGCAAGCCAAACTGGAGGATCGACATGCCAAACAGCCAAAAAAAGATCTCAACGAATCTTTTATTTTTCACTCAAGATTCTATAAGATAAAGTCCTAGTTTTAATTCAAATAACCCAATAGAGCAGTTATCTAATTAAAACAACTTTATCTAGATAATATCTAGTAAAATAAATGAATTCTTAATAATTCTACAAGTTTATCTTGATTTAATTTATTCAAAATTAAATCAACTAATAAACAGACAAGAATTATCCAATCCTAATAATTCAACAAGTTTATTTTAAATTAATTTCATCACAAAATTAATTCAACCTATAAGCAGACATGAATTATCTAATTCTTTCAAATTTCAACCAATCTAATAAATCAATCATAAATCACCAATAATTAGAAAAGCACGCCATATCGTTACAGGATGTTGTGAGCCAGCAAAGGGGACTAAATGGACCTATATAGTTCAAGCTCCCAATATCCTAGATATACATTTCATAACTATCAACTCCAATGCTACTCCACTAAAAACTTGGAGCTACACTCTCAAACTACATAGAATTACGAAGCCCGTATAGCTAAGTCTCCATGACATATCATAGTGTATCGTATCCCCATAGGATTATCCATAACCGGCTTAAGGACAAGTTCTATCTTACCTTTCCGTTTATTTTTATCTTACATTCCATTTTCTCACCTTCAGAAAATTTACCATCCAAAGACAGTATACCATTCGGTTACACCTATGTATCCAAATAGTTGGGCGCTCTAGTTTTCCAATTACAGGATAATGCATATAAGATGATATCACTACTCATAAAGAGGAGTTATGGATTCCATATCTATGAATGATAGGTCTACGCTGTCAAGAGTCATGCCCCCAGCATACCGGCATGTATACCACCATTAAGATGTGGGTGTCATCCTTTGGTACATCAAAAGACACATGTCATCCTTTGGTACATTAAAAGACACAAGTCAAGACAACGAGCCTACTTTTCATCTCAAGATTAAGATACAATACAAATGATTGTTTAAAATGAATTGATTTGTAGAGACAGAATTATTAGTCCAAATCAATTCACTTTATGTCCTGATCCAACACATTGTCATCTATGACAATGTGCCAATGTTTCTACTCATGGAGTCCACCTCCAATGGTCAAGACAAACCATCTCCTAATAGGGATATAGACAACATAACAATCTTTACATGAATAAAGCGTCCAACTTTATTCCCTCGATTGTGGATCTTATGATTTAGACCGTCACCTTAAGAATCGTGTCTTTCGCATAATCTGTCCATCATATGCCTAATTTTTAAAGGTTCAGAACGATAGTCTTAGACTTTTGTTTGCTTAATATACATTCAACAAGTATGGACAAAAAGAGAACAAGATTTGATATATAAATAATGAATAGATTCTTTATTGATAAAAATGTCTCCAAAAACTTATTACATTTTACTTCTTAGGGCATACATATCTAACAATCTCCTGGTTGCACTAAGTGAGTAAATATAACAAATCTCGCATCCCCATAACTTCCACATGCCTCTCGAAGACTCTCCCTAGTAAGTGTCTTCATAAATGGATCAACTAAATTATCCTCTGACGCGATCTTGCACACCGTGACATGCCCGCCCTCAATGAAGTCCTTTATCACATGATACTTCCGATCAATATGCTTAATCTTCTTGTGAAATCTTGGTTCCTTAGCATTAGCTACTACCTCACTGTTATCACAGTACAGTGATACCGCCTTATCCATACCAGGAACTATCTCAAGATCCCCAAGAAACTTACGGAGCCACACTGCTTCTTTCGAAGCATCACTAGCTGCCACATACTCAGCCTCCATCGTTGAATCCAAAGTACAATCTTGCTTTACACTTCTCAAACTGATGGCAGCACTGCCCAAAGTAAACACAAAACCCAAAGTTGATTTCCTAGAATCCAAACAGGATTGAAAATCCGAGTCAGTATATCCTAGAGGAGTCAAGTCCTTAACCGAATATACAAGCATATACCCTCGAGTCCTTCTTAGGTACTTGAAAATATGCTTTACCACAACCCAATGGTTCGGTCCTAGATCCACCTGAAATCGACTTATAATCCTGACCGTATAACAAATATCTGGTCTTGTGCAAAGCATGGCATACATAAGACTACCCACTATCGAAGCATAAGCCACCTTCTTCATGTATTCTCTTTCTTCCTCTGACTTTGGAGAGTCTTTCTTAGAAAGAGTAATTCCAGACCTAGATGGTTGCCCAACTTACTTGGAATCCTACATTGCAAACCTCTTGAGAATTTTATCTATATAGCCAGCTTAGGACAAAGCTATCATTTTGTTCTTCCTATCCCGAAAGATCTAGGATACCGAGAACAAATTAGCCTCACCCAAGCCTTTCATGTCAAACTGCTTGGTCAACCATAATTTGACCAATGATAATGCCCCAACATCATAGCCAATTAGCAAAATGTCATCTACATAGATCAATAGTAAAACCACCTTCCCATCCTTAATGTGTTTGTAAACACATGGTTCGTCCACATTTTGTGAGAACCCATAAGCCTTGATCACCTAATCAAATCTTATGTTCTAAGAATGAGAAGCCTGCTTAAGTCCATAAATTGACTTTAGTAGCTTACAAACCTTACCCTCTTGACCCTTGACCTTGAACCCGTTTGATTGTTCCATATAAATGGACTCATCAAGATAGCCATTTAAAAATTCCGTCTTGACATCCATCTACCAAATCTCATAGTCGAGAGCGGTAGCTATGGACAAGAGAATCCAGATGGACTTAAACACGGCTACAGGCAAAAAGGTTTCCTCATAATCGATTTCTTCCTTTTGCGTATAACCCTTAGCTACAAGTCTAGCCTTAAAGGTTTTGACCTTTCCATCCACCCCTCTTTTTCTCTTGAAGATCCACTCACACCCTATGGGTTTTACCCCTTCGGGAAGATTTACAAGCTCCTAGACCTGATTAGTCTCCATAGACTTCATCTCTGTGTTTATGGCCTTTGTCCAGAGTTTTGGATCAACATCCTAAATAGCCTCTACGTAAGTATAAGGACCCCTATCATGTTCATCCGGTTCAGCCAAAAAGACTTCCCCATTGGACATATACCTCTCAGGTTGATGCCCAATCCTCCCACTACGTCGAAGCCCCTCAGGTTGTTGTTTAGGTTTGTTTGGTTTTTCTACACTGATCAGAACAGTTTCATTCGGAACCTCTGGAGTGATCGGATCACTCCTTAACTCCTCAAGCACCACTTTGCTTCGAGGTTTAAAGTTGTCCATGTGACTCTCCTCGAGGAAAGTTGCATTAGCTGAAACCACGACTTTATTTTTCTTTGGGTTATAGAAATAACCCCCTTTAGTCCCTTTTGGATATCCTACAAACACGCAAACTTTTGAATGTGCTTCCAACTTATCTGCATCCTTAAACAAGACATTAGCTGGACATCCCCATATGTGAATATGGTTTAAGGATGTCTTCCTGCCTGTCCACAACTCATGAGGAGTTTTAGGGATCGATTTTAAGGGCACATTCTTCAAAAGATAAGATGCGGTTTGTAGTGCATATCCCTAAAAGGCAATGATGAATAACTCATTATGGACCTAACCATGTCCACTAAAGTCCTATTCCTTCTCTCCGCTATGCTATTTTGCTGCAGAGTGTCCGGCGTAGTCAAATGGGATAAAATCTCATTCTCTAATAAGTCTCTAAAGAACTCATCAGAAAGGTATTCTCTACCTCGATCGGATTGAAGTGCCTTTATGGGTCTACCCATTACTTTTCCACTTTAGCCTGAAACTCCGTAAACTTGTCAAAAGTTTCGCTTTTGTGGTGCATCAGGTACACATACCCATATCTTGAGTAATCATCAATAAAAGTGATGAAGTACTCATACCTTCCTCGTGCCCGGATGTGTTAGACATGTATGCCCTAAGAGTAAAGTGTAATAAGTTTTTGAAGACATTTTTATAAATAAAGAATTTATTTATTGTTTATATACCAAATCTTGTCCTCTTTACGTTCATATTTGTTGGATGTATATTAAGCAAATAATAGTCTGAGACTATCAATCTAAACCTTTAAGAATTGGGCATATGATGGATAGATTATGCGGAAGACACGATTCTTAAGGTGACGGTCTAAATTATAAGATCCGCAATCGAGAAAATAAAGTTGGGCACTTTATTCATGTAAAGATTGTTATGTTATCTATATCCCTATTGGGAGATGGCTTGTCTTGACCATCGGAGGTGGACTCCGTGAATAGAAACATTGGCACGTTGTCATAAGTGACGATGTGTTGGATCAAGACATAAAGTGAATTGATTTAGATTAATAATACTGTCTTGGCAAATCAATTCACTTTAGACAATCATTTGTATTGTATCTTAATCTTGAGATGAATAGTGGGCCCGTTGTCTTGACTTGTGTCTTTTGATATACCAAAGGGTGACACCCATATCTTAATAGTGGTATGCATGTCGGTACATTAAAGGCATGACTCTTGATAGCGTAGACCTGTTATTCATAGATATAGAATCCATAACTCCTCTTCAGGAGTAGTTTTATCCTCTTATATGTGTTATCCTGTAATTGAAAAATTAGAGCACCCAACCATTTGGATACATAGGTGTAACCAAATGGTATACTGTCCTTGGGTGGTAAGTTTTTCGATGGCGAGATAATGGAACGTAAATAAAAATAATCGAGAAGTTAAGACAGAACTTGTCCTTAAGCCGATTATAGATAATCCTATGGGGATACGATACACTATGATATGTCATGGAGACTTAGCTATGCGGGAATCATAATTCTGCATAGTTCGAGAGTGCAGCTCCAAGCTTTTAGTAGAGTAGCGTTAGAGTTGATAATTATAAAATGTATATTTGGGATATTGGGTTTGGTAATTATTAGGAGCTTGAACTATATAGGTCCATTTGGTCCCCTTTGCTAGCTCACAACATCCTGTAATGATAAGACGTGCTTTTCCAATAATTGGTGACTTATGTTAGATTTATTACATTGGTTGAAATTTAGAAGAATCAAATAATTCATGTCTGTTTATCAGTTGAATTATTTTGTGATAAAATTAATTCAAGATAAATTTGTTGAATTATTGGGATCGGATAATTCTTGTCTGTTTATCGGTTGATTTAATTTTGAATAAATTAAATCAAGATAAACATGTAGAATTAATAGGAATTCATTTATTTTCTTAGAGATTATCTAGATAAAGTTGTTTTAATTAGATAACTTTTCTATTGGGTTATTTGAATTAAAATTGAGACTTTATCCTATAGAATCTTAGATGGAAAATAAAAGATTCGCTGAGATATTTTTCGACAGTTCGGCATGCCGATCCTCAAGTATGGCCTGCCGATGGGCGAGTTCGGCTTGTCGATTAGACAGTTTGGCTTGCCGATGTACGAAGGATAAGATTATGCACGTTTTCACGCAGATTTTATCAGATATTGATTTGAATTAAGTTCTGATTCGAATTTTTGAGACCTAATCTGATAAGGATTGACCCTAGACCCAACCTCTATAGATAAGGAGTAAGTCTTAAGAGTTATTTAGATCAATTGAGAGATTAAGAGTGATACTCTACTGGTGAGAATCTAGAAACTCCCTAAGAGCTCTTGTTCACAAATTACGAACACTTGCTTTGGGTTCTCTCAATTGGTTGCAAGGAGAGTCACCTGGTGGAAGAGCTATACATGTGAGCCCACACTCACTCTGATCGTGGATAGAGAATAGCAAAAAAGACCAGTTGGTTGAGGCTCTTTTGGAACGTTACTTTTCTTCACTAATTGCAGGAGCTTTTCGGCAGACAAAGGTTAGTAAGATCTGGTTAATTTATGCATATAACATGTCAAACTTGTGTTTTAGAAAATACTCTATTATAAAATTTTTAAAATTTCGCTGCGTATTATTTTTCCAACAATTGGTATCAGAGCCATGGTTTTTACATAAATTTACGTGTTTGTGATCATACTATATGTATAAATTTTGTGATCTTAATCTCTCTTATGCTTGAATTTAATTTTATAGATAGTTGGCACTCCAGGTTTCTATATATTTTTATGTTGTCATGGATTATGTGGTGAATGATCATTAATTAGTTACGGTTGATTAAATGGTTATTTAATTATTTATTAATTAATTAATTTATACCGGTTATGGTTCCTTAGAGGTAAAATGTGTATCTAGGTTTTTCATGCAATTAGATGGCGGACTATCATCTCCATCTAGGAATCATTATTTATTTTAAATTTGTAAGAATTTTGTAATTAAATAATTATTCGGAGAAGACGGATCTAGAAGGCGGATCTAGAAAATTGATGATGGTGCTCCCAGGTATTTCCTGAGTCTCTAATTTTATGTTTTTGAATAGTTGAAAATAAAATTCATAAATTGCATTAAAAATTGTATTTTCTAGAAAGGGTGATTTCTGCTCGGTCGGCATGCTAAACTAGCCAATTTGGCAGGCCAATGGTCGTAGATTGGTAGGCCGATAGTAGGGTAAAAATTAGTTAGGTCTAGTGGCAGGCTGAACTTCCAGTTCGATAGGCCGATCTATTGTGCATCGGTAGGCCGGTATGAAGATTGGCATGCCGATGGTCATGACCGGCAGGCCGATCATCCAGATCGGATTGTTGGTAGAGAGTTGGAAAGTTTTTCAAAAAAGGTATAGTTTTTCAATGTAGTTTTAATTTTTTTTTTAGGACAATTCTGAGAGACATTAAATTTGGATATGATTGGAAATATGAAGTATTTGATTCATATAGGATTGAAGACTTAAATATGGGCATTACGTGAAGAAGTATACTACCTAGGAGATTCAAGGATGAAGAATTGATAATATGTTTGATTATTCTCTTTTAATCTTTATTTTCTATTCTCTAGGATGGAACCATAACATTATGGTTATTTATTATTTTGCTTGGTGCGTTGCTTGAGTGCTTTGCTTGTCTACATTATAATATGATTTGCCATGCATATTGATAACATGTCATATAGAATAAGGACTGTCGCTCATATTAAAATTGTTCATGCATGTCTCTTAAAATAAAACCTTGATTTCAAAAAATTGAGTGGGAGAAGGTTTTCGAAGAGAGGACCTACGGCCTCCATCGTTGGACCATAGGAAGAACATGGTGGTCCCAACCCCTAGGAAGGGATTTCTATCATGTACCAGATTGGATCTCTAAGAGGATAAGTTATTTTAGCATGATTTATGGTTGCACACCCCTAGGTGGTGATTATAAATCATGGATAAAATATTGAAACGATGGTTATACACTCACGTTAATTTTATTATTAACCTCCCTTAGGAGCTTTGTTAATAAAATTAATGGCCAAAGAAATGATTATTAATATATGCTCGATCATACGGGTCCTGGATGGCATATATTAATTAGGAGGGAATCCGTGCTCCTGATTGAATTTGGCATGACTCGCCTAGGAGCTTGTTGAATTCTGAGTTGGGAATTATCGTTGCAAGGTCGTGATATTTTCAAGGTTTTGACACATAAATATAGTTGTATGTTTTTACATGATTGTGTTGTCTTACTAAATTATTATGATATGTTTGCTTATGTTTGGTATATGATTCTTTATTGTAGATTAATAATGTCTAAAAACATTTTATCTTCGATACTTGACAAAAACCTATTAACCGAAGAGAATTATAATGATTGGAAACGAAACCTGGATATCGTCCTCACCTTTGAGAAACTGAAATTTGTCCTAACAACCCCTTGTCTTCTCGAGCCTACAGGAGACTCCACTAATGAGCAATTCCAAGTGTATGATCGCTGAAAAGATACAAACAATCAGGCTCGCTGCTATGTTATGGCCAGCATGAATAACGTGCTGTAGGCTCAACATTAGGATTATGAGATTGCGAAGCAGATCTTAGATAATCTTGAAGACATGTTTGGAGGCCAAGCCATAACAAAGCAGCAAGGGGCGCTTTGGAAACTTCTTAACTATAAACAGAGGCTGGGGACATTTGTAAAGGAGCACATGATATTGGTCATGGGTTACCTCGCTGAGCCTCAAACCAATGGAGCTGACATCGATGCTGAAACTCAAATGACTATGGTCTTAGAAACTCTATCAAAGGAATTTATTCCATTTAGTGCTACTTTTAATTTGAGTAATAGACAAGATATGACCTTAACAGAATTGATGAAATAGTTACAGGAGTTTGAACTGTTAATCAGGGAGTCTCCTATAGGTGGAGAGGCCAATTTGGTAGCTGTTTCTAGTTTCGCTCCCAACTCTGGGAATGGAAAGAAGCAACAGGCCAAGAATAGGAAGTCTTCTATTCTTGCTAGTACCAAGAGCAAGAAAAAGAAAAAGAAGAACCCAAAGAAGCTTAAGTGCTTCTTCCATGGAAAGGTCGTGCACATCATGAAGCATTGCAAGGACTTCCTTTCCAAAGGAGGTAGGTGTGATCTTCTGTATTTAGAAACTTGTTTGGTTGAGGAATCCAGTGACATTTGAGTCATAGATTCTAGTGCAACTAATCATGTTTGTGTTTCTCTATAGGGGTTCAAAGAAACGAGAAGTCTGCTACATGAAGACTTCATGCTTTGGATGGGCGATGGATCCTTGGTCTTAGTGGAAGTAGTGGGAGACGTCCATCTTTATTTTGATAATTATAAGAATTTAATTTTGCAAGATTGTTTTTATGTTCCTAAATTTAAAAGGAATTTAATTTCTGTAGCTTGTTTATTTAAAGACTTCTATTTGGTTTCTTTTCATGATAAAATGGTGATTTGTAAAAATAAATCTTTTATCTGTTCTGGATGGATGCAAAATAATCTATATTTTATCAAACCTAAGATGGCCTTACTACTTAATGATGAGATGAATGATAATAACTCTAAAAGACTTAAAACTTCTCACTCTAATAAGACTTATCTTCGGCATTTGTGCCTTGGTCATATTAACTTGAATAGGATTCAAAGGCTGGTATGGGATGGACCTTTAAGTCACTTAAAGGTGGAATCTATACCTCAATGTGAATCTTATTTGGAGGGTAAAATGACCAAAAGACCATTCAGGTCTAAGGGGTTCTAGAACTTGTGCATAATGATGTTTGCGGACCGATGAACATTCAGGCACGAGGAGGGTATGAGTACTTTGTCACTTTTATTGATGATTACTCATGGTATGGGTATGTGTACCTGATGCACCACAAAAGCGAAACTTTTGACAAGTTGAAGGGGTTTCGGGCTGAAGTGGAAAAGCAATTGGGTAGACCCATAAAGGCACTTCGATCCGATTGAGGTAGAGAATACCTTTCTGATGAGTTCGTGGGACACTTATTAGAGAATGGGATTTTATCCCATTTGACTGCGCCAGGCACTCTGCAGCAAAATGGCGTAGCGGAGAGAAGAAATGGGACTTTATTAGACATGGTTAGGTCCATAATGAGTTATTCATGATTGCCTTTATCTTTTTGGGGATATGCACTGCAAACCACATGTTATCTTTTGAACAATATGCCTTCAAAATCAGTCCCTAAAACTCCTCACAAGTTGTGGACGGGCAAGAAGACATCCTTAAACCATATTCACATATGGGGATGTATGGCTCAGGTCTTGTTTAAGGATACGAATAAGTTGCAAACACGTTTGGAAGTTTGCGTGTTTGTAGGATGTCCAAAAGGGACTAAAGGGGGTTATTTCTATAACCCAAAGGAAAATAAAGTCATGGTTTCAACCAATGCAACTTTCCTTGAAGAGAGTTACGTGGACGACTTTAAACCTCAAACCAAAGTGGTGCTTGAGGAGTTAAGGAGTGCTCCGATCACTCCAGAGGTTCTGAATGAAACCGTCTCGATCAATATAGAAAAACCAAACAAACCTAAACAACAACCTGAGGGACTTCAGAGTAGTGGGAGGATTGGGCATCAACCTGAGAGGTATATGTTCAATGGGGAAGTCTTTTTGGCTGAACCAGATGAATATGACGGGGATTATTACACTTACGTAGAGGCTATAGAGGATGTTGATTCAAACTCTAGACAGAGGCCATGAACATAGAGATGAAGTCTATGGAGACTAATCAGGTCTAGGAGCTTGTGGATCTTCCCAAAGAGGTAAAACCCATAGGGTGTAAGTGGATCTATAAGAGGAAAAGAGGAGTGGATGGAAAGGTCGAAACCTTAAGGCTAGACTAGTAGCTAAGGGTTATACACAAAAGGAAGGAATCGATTATGAGGAAACCTTTTCACCTGTAGCCATGCTTAAGTCCATTCGGATTCTCTTGTCCATAGCTGCTGTTCTCAACTATGAGATTTGGTAGATAGATGTCAAGATGGCTTTTCTAAATGGCTATCTTGATAAGTCCATTTATATGGAACAACCAAACGTGTTCAAGGTCAAGGGTCAAGAGGGTAAGGTTTGTAAACTGCTAAAGTCAATTTATGGACTTAAGTAGGCTTCTCATTCTTGGAACATAAGATTTGATCAGGTGATCAAGACTTATGGGTTCTCACAAAATGTGGATGAGCTATATGTTTACAAACACATTGAGGATGGGAAGGTGGTTTTTCTACTACTCTATGTAGATGACATTCTACTAATTGACAATGACATTGGGGCATTGTCATCGGTCAAATTATGGTTGACCAAGTAGTTTGACATGAAGGACTTGGGTGAGGCTAATTTTGTTCACGGTATCTAGATCTTTCGAGATAGGAAGAACAAAATGATAGCTTTGTCCCAGGCTGGCGACATAGATAAACTTCTTAGGAGGTTTGCAATGCAGGATTCTAAGAAAGGTGGGCAACCATCTAGGTCTGGAATTACTCTTTCTAAGAAAGACTCTCCAAAGTCTGAGGAAGAAAGAGAATACATGAAGAAGGTGCCTTATGCCTCTGCAGTGAGTAGTCTCTTGTATGCTATGCTTTGTACATGACCAAATATTTGTTATGCGGTCGGGATTGTAAGTCAATTTCAGGAGGATCCAGGACCGAACCACTGGGTTGCGGTTAAGCATATTTTCAAGTACCTGAGAAGGACTTGTGGGTATATGCTTGCATATTCAGGTGAGGACTTGACTCCTCTAGGATATACTAACTTGGATTTTCAATCTTGTCTAGATTCTGGGAAATTGACTTCGGGTTTTGTGTTTACTCTGGGCGGCGGTGCCATCAGTTGGAGAAGTGTGAAGCACGATTGCACTTTGGAGTCAACGATCGAGGCCGAGTATGTGGCAGCTAGTGATGCTTCGAAAGAAGCAGTGTGGCTTTGCAAGTTCCTTGGGGATCTTGAGGTAGTTCCTAGTAAGAATAATGCAGTATCACTGTACTGTGATTACAGTACGGCGGTAGCTAATGCTAAAGAACCAAGATTTCACAAGAAGAGTAAGCATATTGATCGAAAGTATCATGTGATAAAGGACTTCGTTGAGGGCGGGCATGTCACGGTGTGCAAGATCACATTAGAGGACAATTTAGCTTATCCATTTATGAAGAAACTTACTGGGAGAGTCTTTGAGAGGCATGTGGAAGCGACGGGGATGCAAGATTCGTCATATTTACTCACTTAATGCAAGTGGGAGATTGTTAGACATGTATGCCCTAAAGAGTAAAAATGTAATAAGTTTTTAGAAACATTTTAATCAATAAAGAATTTATTTATTGTTTATATACCAAATCTTATCCTCTTTATGTTCATATTTGTTGAATGTATGTTAAGCAAACAATAGTTTGAGACTGTCAGTCTAAACCTTTAAGAATTGGGCATATGATGGACAGATTATGCAGAAGACACGATTCTTAAGGTGACGGTCTAAATCATAAGATCCGCAATCGAGAGAATAAAGTTGGGTGCTTTATTCATGTAAAGGTTGTTGTGTTGTCTATATCCCTATTGAGAGATGGCTTGTCTTGACCATTGGAGGTAGACTTCGTGAATAGAAGCATTGGCACGTTGTCATAGGTGATGATATGTTGGATCAGGACCTAAAGTGAATTGATTTGGATTAATAATTTTGTCTCAGCAAATTGATTCACTTTAGACAATCATTTGTATTGTATCTTAATCCTGAGATGAATAGTGGGTCTCTTGTCTTGACTTGTGTCTTTTAGTGTACCAAAGGGTGACACCCACATCTTAATGGTGGTATAAATGCCAGTACGTTAGAGGCATGACTCTTGATAGCATAGACATGTTATTCATAGATATGAAATCTATAGCTCCTCTTCAAGAGTAGTGATATCCTCTTATATGCGTTATCCTATAATTGAAAAATTGGAGCGCTCAACCATTTGGATACATAGGTGTAACCGAATGGTATATGTCCTTGGATGGTAAGTTATCCAACGGTGAGATAATGGAACGTAAGATAAAAATAATCAGGAAGGTAAGACATAACTTGTCCTTAAGCTGATTATAGATAATCCTATGGGGATACGATACACTATAAATGTCATAGAGACTTAGCTATACGGGCTTCGTAATTCTATGTAGTTCGAGAGTGCAGCTCCAAGCTTTTAGTGGAGTAGCATTGGAGTTGATAATTATGAAATATATATTTGGGATATAGGGTTTCGTAATTATCGAGAGCTTGAACTAAATAGGTCTATTTGGTCCCCTTTGCTAGCTCATAACATCCTATAACGATATGGTGTGCTTTTCCAATAATTGGTGACTTATGTCAGATTTATTAGATTGGTTGAAATTCAAAAGAATCAAATAATTTATGTCTGTTTATCGGTTGAATTAATTTTGTGATAAAATTAATTCAAGATAAACTTGTTGAATTATTGGGATCGGAAAATTATTGTCTGTTTATCGGTTGATTTAATTTTGAATAAATTAAATCAAGATAAACTTGTAGAATTATTAGGAATTCATTTATTTTCTTAGAGATTATCTAGATAAAGTAGTTTTAATTTTCTATTAGGTTATTTGAATTAAAACTGAGACTTTATCCTATAGAATCTCGGGTGGAAAATAAAAGATTCGTTGAGATACTTTTTCTATAGTTCGGCATGCCGATGGGCAAGTTCAGCCTACCGATTAGGCAGTTTGGCCTACCAATGTGCGAAGGATAAGATTACGTGTTTTCATGCGGATTTTATCAGATATTGATCCGAATTTAATTCTGATTCAAATTTTTAAGACCTAATCTGATAAGGACTGACCCTAGACCCAACCTCTATAAATAGGGAGTAAGTCTTAAGAGTTATTTAGATCAATTGAGAGATTAAAATTAATATTCTGCTAGTGAGAATCTAGAAACTCCCTAAGAGCTCTTGTTCACAAATCACGAATACTTGCTTTGGGTTCTCTTAATTGGTTGGAAGGAGAGTCACCTGGTGGAAGAGATGTACGTGTGAGCCCACACTTACTCCGATTGTGGATAGAGAATAGCAAAGAAGACTAGTTGGTTTAGGCTCTTCTAGAACATTACTTCTCTTCACTGATTGCAGGAGCTTTTCGACACACAAAGGTTAGTAAGATCTGGTTAATTTATGCATATAGCATGTCAAACTTGTGTTTTAGAAAATACTCTAATATAAAATTTTTAAAATTTTGTTGCGTACTGTGTTTCCAACAGGATGTTCATCGGTCCACAAATATCACTATGCACAAGTTCTAGAACCCCTTTGGCCCTATTTTCTTAGAACCGAATGGTCTTTTGGTCATTTTACCCTCCAAACAAGATTCACATTGAAGTATAGATTCCACCTTTAAGTGACTTAAAGGTCCATCTCTTACCAGCCTTTGAATCCTATTTAGGTTAATATGACCAAGGCGCAAATGCCAAAGATAAGTCTTATTAGGGTGAGAAATTTTAAGTCTTTTAGAGTCATTATCATTCATCTCAGCATTAAGCAGTAAGTTCATCTTAGGTTTGATAAAATATATATTATTTTGCATCCATCTAGAACAGATAAAAGATTGTTTTTACGAATTACCACTTTATCATTAAAAGAATCCAAATAGGAGTCTTTAAATAAACAAGCTATAGAAATTAAATTCCTTTTAAATTTAGGAACATAAAAACAATCTCACAAAATTAAATTCCTATAATTATCAAAATAAAGATGGACGTCTCCCACTACTTCCTCTAAGACCAAGGATCCATCGCCCATCCGAAACGTGAAGTCTTCATATAGCGGGCTTCTCGTTTCTTTGAACCCCTATAGAGAAACACAAACATGATTAGTTGCACTAGAATCTATGACCCAAATGTCACTAGATTCCTCAGCCAAACAAGTTTATAAATACAGAGATCACACCTGCCTCCTTTGGAAAGGAAGTCCTGGAGATGCTTCTTGATGTGGCCGACCTTCCCACAAAAGAAGCACTTAAGCTTCTTTGGGTTCTTCTTCTTCCTTTTCTTGCTCTTGGTGCTAGCAGGAATAGAAGACTTCCCATTTTTGGCCCGTTGCTTCTTTCCATTCTCAGAGTTGGGATTGGAACTAGAAGCAGCGACTATGTGGGCCTCTCTACCCGCAAGAGACTCCCTGATCAGCAATTCAAACTCTTGTAACTATTTCATTAATTTTGTTAAGGTCATATCCTATCTATTACTTAAATTAAAAGTAGCTCTAAATGGAATAAATTCCTTCGACAGAATCTTAAAGACCATAGTCATCTAAGTTTCAGCATCGATGTCGGCTCCATTGGTTTGAGCCTCAGCGAGATAACCCATGACCAACATCATGTGCTCCTTTACAGATGTCCCAAGCCTCTGCTTATAGTTAAGAAGTTTCCAAAGCACCCCTTACCGCTTTGTTATGGCCTGGCCTCCAAACATATCTTCAAGATTATCCAAGATCTGCTTCGTAGTCTCATAATCTTCATGTTGAGCCTGCAGCACGTTATTCATGTTGGCCATAACATAGCAGCAGGGCTGATTATTTGCATCTTTCCAGTGACCGTACGCTTAGAATTACTCATTAGTGGAATCTTTCGTAGGCTCGGGAGGTCAAGGGGTTGTCAACACAAATTTCAGTTTCTCAAAGGAGAGGATGATATCCAGGTTTCGTTTTCAATCATTATAATTCTCTTCGGTTAATAGGTTTTTGTCAAGTATTGAAGATAAAGCATTTTTAGACATTTTTAATCTACAATAAAGAATCATACACCAAACATAAGCAAACATATTATAATAATTTAGTAAGATAACACAATCATGTAAAAACATACAAATGTGTTTATGTGTCAAAACCTTGAAAATATCACAACCTTACAACGATAATTCCCAACTCATAATTCAACAAGCTCCTAGGGGAGTCATGCCAAATTCAATCAGGAAAACGGATCCCCTCCTGATTAATATATGCCATCCAAGACCCGTATGATCCAGCATATATTAATAATCGTTTCTTTGGCCATTAATTTTATTAATAGAGCTCCTGGGGGAAGTTAATAATAAAATTAACATGAGTGTATAACCATCATTTTAATATTTTATCCATGATTTATAATCACCACCTAGGGGTTTGCAACCATAAATCATGCTAAAATATGTTATCCTCTCAGAGATCCAATCTGGTACATGATAAAAATCCCTTTCTAGGGGTTAGGACCACCATGTTCTTCTTATGGACCAATGATGGAGGCCGTAGGTCCTTGCTTCGAAAACCTTCTCCCACTCAATCTTTTGAAATCAGGGTTTTATTTTAAGAGACATGCATGAACAATTTTAATATAAGCGGCACTCCCGATTCTATATAACATGTTATCAATATACATAGCAAATCATATTATAATACAGACAAGCAAAGTTACAAGGAAAAGAATAATAACCGTAATATTATGGTTCCACCCTAGAGAATAGAAATCAAAGGTTGCAAGAGAATAATCGAAACATATTATCGATTCTTCATCCTTGAATCCTCAAGTTGTATCCTTCTTCATATAATGCCCATCTTCAAGTCTTCAATCCCGTATGAATCAAATACTTCATATTTTCGGTCATATTCAAATTTAATGTTTCTTAGAATTGTCTCAAAAATAAAATTAAAACTGCATCTTTTTTGGAGAAATTTCCAACTCTCTACTGGCAGGCTGATCAAGCCAATCTAGGTGATCGGCCTGTCGGTCATGACCATCGGTTTGAAGATCTTCATAGATCGGCCTACCGATTCACGATAGATCGCCTTGCCAAACTAGAAGTTTGACCTGCCGCTAGAGCCTCTTGACTTTTGCCCTGTTGTCGGCCTGCCGAACCTCAAGTTCGACTTGTCGATCTGTGACCATCGGCCGACCGAGGAAAAATCATCTTTTCCAGAAAATATAATTTTTAATGCAATTCATCAATTTTATTTTCAACAATTCAAAAAAAAATTACAAAAATTCTTACAAATTTAAAATTAAATAATAATTCCTAGACGGAGATGATAGTCCGCTATCTAATTACACGAAAAACCTAGATACACATTCTAACCTCTAAGGAACCATAACCGGTATAAATTAATTAATTAATAAATAATTAATTAAATAACCATTTAATCAACCAAAATTAATTAATAAATATTCACCACATAATCCATGACAATATATAAAATATATAGAAACCTAGAGTGCCAACTCGCTATAAAATTAAATTCAAGCATAGGAGAGATTAAGATCACAAAATTTATACATATAGTATGTTCACAAACTCATAAATTTATGTAAAAACCATTGCTCTGATACCAATTACTGGAAAAATAATACACAACAGAATTTTAAAAATTTTATATCAGAGTATTTTTTAAAACACAAGTTTGACATGCAATATGCATAAATTAACCAGATCTTATTAACCTTTGAATGCTGAAGAACTCGCACAATCTGTGAAGAGAAGTAACGTTTCAAAAGAGCCTCAACCAATTGGTCTTCTTTGCTATTCTCTATCCACGATCGGAGTGAGCGTGGGCTCATATGTACAGCTCTTCCACTAGGTGACTCTCCTTCCAACCAATTGAGAGAACCTAAAGCTAGTGTTCGTGATTTGTGAACAAGAGCTCTCAGGGAGTTTCAGATTCTCACCAGCAGAGTATCTCTCTTAATCTCTCAATTGATCTAAATAACTTATGTGACTTACTCCTTATTTATAGAGGTTGGGTCAAGGGTCAGTCCTTATCAGATTAGGTCTCAAAAATTTGAATAAGAATGAAATTCGGATCAATATTTGATAAAATTTGCATGAAAATGCGTAATCTTATCCTTCGCACATTAGCAGGCCGAACTGCCTCATCGGTAGGCCAAATTTGCCTCATCGGTAGGCCGAACTGTTGAAAAAAGATCTCAACAAATCTTTTATTTTCCATCCGAGATTCTATAGGATAAAGTCTCAGATTTAATTAAAATAACTCAATAGAGAAGTTATCTAATTAAAACAACTTTATCTAGATAATCTCTAGGAAAATAAATGAATTCCTAATAATTCTACAAGTTTATCTTGATTTAATTTATTCAAAATTAAAACAACTGATAAATAGACAAGAATTATCTGATCCCAATAATTCAACAAGTTGATCTTGAATTAATTTTATCACAAAATTAATTCAACCGATAAACAGACTGAATTATTTGATTCTTTCGAATTTCAACCAATCTAATAAATCTGACATAAGTCACCAATTATTGGAAAAGCACGTCGTATCATTACAGGATGTTGTGAGCTAGCAAAGGGGACCAAATTGACCTATATAGTTTAAGCTCCCAATAGTTACGAAACCCCAATATCCTAGATATACGTTTCATAACTATCAACTCCAATGCTACTCCACTAAAAGCTTGGAGCTGCACTCTCAAACTGCATAGAATTACGAAGCCGGTATAGCTAAGTCTCCATGACATATCATAGTGTATCGTATCCCCATAGGATAATCCATAATCAACTTAAGGACAAGTTATGTCTTACCTTCCTGATTATTTTTATCTTACGTTCCATTATCTCACTATCAAAAAACTTGCCATCCAAAGACAGTATCCCATTTGGTTACACCTATGTATCCAAATGGTTGAGCACTCTAGTTTTCCAATTACAGGATAACGCATGTAAGAGGATATCACTATTCCTAAAGAAGAGCTATGGATTCCATATCTATGAATGACAAGTCTACGTTGTCAAGAGTCATGCCTCCAACATACTGGCATACATACCACTTTTAAGATGTGGGTGTCACCCTTTGGTACATCAAAAGACACAAGTCAAGACAACAGGCCCACTTTTCATCTCAGGATTAAGATACAATACAAATGATTGTCTAAAGTGAATCGATTTGCGGAAACAGAATTATTAATCCAAATCAATTCATTTTATATCCCGATCCAACACATCATCACCTATGACAACGTGCCAATGTTTCTATTCATGGAGTCCACTTCCGATGGTCATGACAAACCATCTCCCAATAGGGATATAGACAACATAACAATCTTTACATGAATAAAGTGCCCAACTTTATTTCCTCGATTGCGGATCTTATGATTTAGACCGTCACCTTAAGAATTGTGTCTTTCGCATAATCTGTCTATCATATGTCCAATTCTTAAATGTTTAGACCGACAGTCTCAGACTTTTATTTGCTTAACATACATTCAACAAGTATGAACGTAAAGAGGACAAGATTTGGTATATAAATAATGAATAGATTCTTTATTGATAAAAATGTCTCCAAAAACTTATTACATTTTTACTCCTTAGGGCATACATGTCTAACATTATTTAACGAGTTAAACATGCACACAAACAATATGGCGTATTTCATCTGAGTTTTCATGCATAAAGCAATGTCGAGCACATTATGCAATATCCAATTTGTAGCCTTCTCTTAAACTTTTAAAAATTCAAGTGAATCTAAAAATAGGTAATATATGAAAATGAGTGTCTTTGATAGGAAGACTAAATTGGGATATGATACTCCTCCTTATAAATAGATCAAGGTCCCAACTCATATTTTTGAACCTTTTGCTGTTATACACCACAAGTAGTTGCCCATGAACTACAATAAAAATCGTGAATTTAAAGGTTCTTGATTATGCTAGCTGATACAAAAATCTGAAGTTTTGCAAGGCTTTATCAATATAAATCAAAATAGAATAATATGTCTTATTATAATATTTTGTCTCTGCTGAAAAAAAATTGTGTTGTATTATTATTGACATTCCTAAGTACGTTACCATAAAATTTGCCTTCAGTTAGACAATATTTATAATTTTCAGAGCAAAAAACAAATTAATATTTGCAGCACACTCGACAGTGGTATTCTCTTTTTTTTTTTTAGGGGAAGAAAACAAAACATTAATGTAGTTGGGAGATTTGTAAACAAAGAGGAGATACTGAGGGAGACGTTTCACTCGCGGGGTGATCCTTTAACTAAGCTTTGTTGCATAAAATGGGTTTGATGATAGTATACTACAGTACAGTTGTACCTTATAACCCTTGAACTTTAGAGACTTATCTATTTTGTTTTTTGAGTTTAAAAAATCATTATTTTATTATTTTAAACTTTTAAATCTTCTTATTTTGCCCTCTTTGTCAAATTTTGCATTAAAATGACGAACATAAACCCACATGAGGCGCATATGATAGATTGTTGAAACTGTTTATGGTTTGATAATGTTCTTCCTAACCCTAAAATAGCAAAAGTCTAAACTAAAAATCTCCAAATTATTTTTTTTCAAACTTTTTAAATGAGTGTGTAAACAATAATTCTCATTTGGAACTTATAAAATAACATTTTTCCCCTTACAAACCTTCCACATGTAGCTCACTTGGGTATATTTTCGTCACTTTTGACGGGAAATTAGACAAATGGAACAAAGTGAGAAGATCAAAAATTTTAAGATAGTAAAGCGATGATTTTTGAAGTTCACGGCATACAGGCATACAATTAAGGAAACTCTAAAATTTAGAGAATATTAATGTTAATAACCTAAATTAATTAAAAAAAATAAAAAAAGAGAGAGAGAAGATAGAGAATAGCGGCCACAGTACAGACACACAGGATACTTGTTCCGTGGGATTGGAGTAGTCTGGGTAGCAACACTTATGAGAGAGCCCTCCTTATGGTAACAACGGTTGAGTTTAGCATTGCATCTGACTATGTGACAGTGTCATCAGCAGTGTGTCGGTAGCATTGTTTAACCTGACTTATTCCAAAACAACAACAACAAAAACAAAAACAAAAACAACTTCGCTTTCCTTTTGATATTAGTCTTCTTTCCTTTTATATCAATCTTTTCATTGACGTTTACTCTCAAATTACAAACTTAACTCCCATGCAAATTCAGCGCAAAAAGGCATAAAACCTGATGCTAAAAATTATGTGCTCCAACAATAAAAAAATTAAATGAAAAATTTGTTTTTAAAAGGAAGGTACTTGTGATGTTACTTATGGAGGGCCATGACGGAGGAACAATCAATTTTTAAAATAAAATGTGTTTGCGTATTTGAAGTGAAATTTATACCATAATGTAACAAGTCAAGTTGCTTGGCTGTTAATTGCCAGTTGAAGCAAAAGCAATCGTAACTAAGTTAGATGCTAACACTGTGTTGTTAAAGTGAAAACTCACTGATTTTTAATTTTCTCTATTTTCTTTATCTATAAAAACTCAAGTTTCGTTTCAACCTCTCATTAAGACTATTCTTCTTTTTATGCATTTACAGCAAACAGAAAAACAAATCAATATTCATATAATCTTTTAAAATTCTATATAATAGACATCAAGATTTTGTAAGATTTGTTAAAAACAAAATTTACAAACAATTGTTTTCAACACTCTATCTAAACAAAAATTTAGATTTTATTATCAGTTTGAAGTACAATTTATCAGCATATCCAAACAATGATTCTGGTTGCACTTTAAATTTTTTGAATCCACAAGGCAAACATGATCTTAAAATTATTGTAGTTCAGAACTAGGAATTTTCTATGTGATATTTTCTTGAAGATGGAGCAAATTGAACAGAAGATTCAAGAAAATGATATTTCACATGTAACGCTCCGAAATTTATTTAATGATATTGTGATATAAAATGATGAATTAGTGTGCCATAATTAATGTTTCAGCATTAATTTGGTTATTTGGTTAAATTTTGAATTTTAGGTTTTTTTGTTAATTTAATAAATTCTAATGATTTCTTATTATTTTAAAAATGTTGTTTTGAGTTTCAAAACACAACCGTTTGTAAAATGTTAAAAATATTCCGTTTTACAAAACTGTGGGTGGCATTTGGTTTTCGCACAGTAAAACCGCTCATCGTTTCTCTCTATTTATTCTCTCCCTCTCACTCTCTTCCTCTCACTCTCCCTGATCTCTCTCTCTCTTCCTCACCTGTGGCCACTCTCTCTCTCTCATTCTCTCTCAGTTTCTCTCTTCTCTCTCAATTTTTGTCTCAAATTTTTGAATCAAATTTGAATCCAAGCTTCGGGTGAGCAAGAAGGAAGCTCGGGAATGAGATTTGACAACCAAGAACACGGATTGTAGCTTCGATTCGAGGTTAGTTTTGAAATTTCTAAACTTTTTCAAAATTTTCAATTTTGTGCATTTTTTAAATCTAGGTTTGTTTGAGCTTAGAAAACTCTTGGTTTGAGTTAAATGAACTTAGAACAACTAGAATCTAAGCTTGGATTGAAGAAAAATGGATTAGATTCAAGATTTTTCATTTTTCCTCAATTTTCTCCATTTTTGGATTTTTGAGATTTTTATGTTTAAATCTTGTTTAAATGAGTCCAAAAGTGTTCTATTATGTTTTTCTATCATCTATGATTGTTTTCCATGCCTGAGATTTGAGAAAAACAAGTTGAAATAAAGATTTGGATTTTGGGAGAACCAAAACCCGTGGCTGGAATTTATGGGTTTTTCTAGTTCGGCAGGCTGAACCTGGGAAATATCCGGCCGACCGAACCGATTTCTGGCAGGGCAAACTATACAGTTCGGTCGGCCGAAGCAGGGCATCCGGCAGGCCGACTGGGCATGGGAAATTTTGTGATTTTTCACCCGTTTTTACTGTTTTGAACACCGATTGAAATTCCAACCTTGTAAAATGATTTTAAAGATACAAACGGCACACTAGGACATCATGAAATGGTTTAGTAAGATAGAATGTCTCAAACTAGATATTGATCGAATTAGTGTGTATCTAGGATCGTTCGTGGTTTCACGAAGCTAACGTATAGCGAACCGGGATTACGGTGTGGGACACCGGTGCGAGTATCGAGGTAGGACTTCTACCTCATTCTTTGGTAGCCTAGTTTCAAAATGATTTGGCTTTGAAAAGGTTTTCTATAAAAATGTTTTCAACGGTTGATTGAAAATGAATTTATCGGTTATGTTTTAATAAACTGTGAACTAAAATGAGCTTCATAATAAATGTAAATGAAAATACTCGGTAAATGGGTTTTGAATGATGATGAAAATAAACACAAAGGCATGATGCCATATCAGAGATCGGGTCGTGTAGCGATCGACCTTAGGGGTAGGTCCCGAAACCCAGCTAGGCCACTACGGTGGTGATATTATAATTGCTTGCCTAGGAAAGAAAGATGATATTTCTGGTCGACCGAATAAACTGTTTTGGGTAAAAACGATTTTATTTAAATTTATTTATTCAAGGTTTCATTTAAATAATTCCCTGAATAATGAGATTTTTCTTTAAATTAAATGATTTGATAACATATAGTCCTACTGAGCCTTTCGCTCACCTTTTCCTTGTTTTTCTTAAATCTCCCCCTCTAGGTGGATTCCCATTTAGGTTCAGAGAGGAATCAACAGACAGGACTCAGGAGAAGTATGAGAACTAGTAAATTATTTGTATAAGTTAAACAAGGCATGTAATTTTTGTAACTTTATTTGTACTCGGACTGTGGTTGTATTATTATATTATTAGTACTATGTGTGTGCACAAGTTGTGGGTCAGTGGGACCCATACTCACGGTTCTATAATATTTTATTTCTCACTTAACGCTTATGAATTATGCTATTCCATGTTGTTTTGAAACTTTCACATTTTATTAATTAATTTAACCCCTAAACTCTTAATTTTAACTAAATTTTTCTTTTTAATTGTTTTAAATAATCCGCCACGTCGCCTCCCGTATTCCGGGGCGTGACATCACAATTGTTGATTTTCTTGTTTTTCTAGATTTTTCATGATGGTTTTTTTATGTGGATAACGGCTCTATTTTCTTAAAATTGGAAACCTCATCATTGCCAACGAGGCTGGTGGGCTACCCGCAAATTGCCAAGGGAAGAGTGCGTATGTGTAACCAAGAATGAAGGACTAGGGTTTGGATAGCATCCATGGCTTATATAATATTTGAAGCAATTTTTGTAAAACTCAATTGCAGTGGCAATTGTATTTTATGTTGCCACTAAGACAAGGTTTTTTTTAACGAATGTGGGGTTGAGAATGAAAGCAAACTACCAACAAGGTTTTGGTGATTCAAAATTAATTCCTGGACTTTGATACTACTATTAAAATCTATGTTATATTGTCCTTTAACTTCTTACACATACCAGTAACTAGAAAAACAACCCATCATATTAGTTCCTATCGAGATTGATCTTGACGAGTGGAGATTTGAAAAACTCTTCCTTTCCAGTAGTATCATTGCAGTCTTTTTTGCTGCTTTTGTAGTAACTAGAACTACGTGGTATGGCTCAACAACTACCCCGATTGAATTATTTGTTCCCACTCGTATTAATGGGATCAAGGATACTTCCAACAAGAAATATATCCAAGAGTTAGTGTTGGGCTAGCCAAAAATTAGAGCTTATCTAAAGCTTGGTCTAAAATTACTGATGAACTAGCCTTTTATGATTACATTGGCAAAAATCCAGCAAAAGGGGTATCATTCAGAGCGGGCTCAATGGACAACGGGGATAGAATAATTGTTCGTTGGTTAGGACACCTGATCTTTAGAGACAAAGAAGGGCATGAGCTTTATGTATGCTGTATGCCTACTTTTTTTTAAATATTTTTTTATTTTTTTGATAGATAGAGAGAATTGTTGGAACCAATGTTCCTTTTAAAAGGATGAAATCAAAAAATAGTGTTGAACAAGTAGGTGTAACTGTTGAGTACTATGGCAGTGAACTCAATGGATTCAATGGCAGTGATCCAGCGACTGTAGAAAATATTTATATATGCTAAGACTTGCTCAATTGGGCGAAATTTTTGAATTAGATCATGACTTTGAACTCTAGTTGTGTTTTTTGTAGCAGTCCGAGAGGTTAGTTTCCTTTTGGACATGCTTTATTTGCTCTTTTCTTCCTCGGACACATATGCCATGATGCTAGAAGTAGAACCTTGTTCATGAATGTTTTGCTGGTAGTGACCTGGATTTAGATGCTCAAGTGGAATTTGGAGCATCCTTTTTATTCTAAAACCGTAGAAACACTATATGTGCGTGTGAAAAATCAGTCCTTTCTTTTTACGTTTCCATGAGAACTCTCGAAATTGAGTCACAAATAAAATGGAATGAAGGACCCTAAACGTAGTCCGGAATGCAAGTTGGCCTAAACTTCTTATAAAAAGGGCCTTTCCGACCAGGCATGATGCCTACTCGATTTGTACAATAAAAAAGCTCATTCGTCTTGTCTTTTATAAGCGTGATAGCGTTACTTTTTCTAGATAGAATAATTCTAATAGTCATACGAAATGAAGATGACAAGAATTTTGTTGCTTTAGTGATACTTTGTTATACAAATGCAAAAGTGGAATGAGGAAAATATTGAAATAGAAATAAAATAAAGTAAAAAGATTTACAATGAACAAAATCAATGTTTTTCTTATAGAGTGTTTGGAAGATATTCAAACCAATAGTTTAAACTATAAACAGTGTAAAGCATTCACATATTACAGTAAAAAGGCTATAGTGTAAAGCTTTGCTTATGCTATAATTCTCAACTCAAACTAATGGTTTAAACTACTCTCTCAAACACCTTATTCATATATCATTTTTGAAACTTTATGATTTTTTTGTTTTGTTTATTTTAAGGGAACTTTTGAAACTTAAGCTGATACCAAAAAAAAAAAAAAAAATCCATAAAAAATAATGAAAAACCATAGCATGATAAAACTAAAAGTCTGAAATGTCCATATTCTTTTTGCTAGGAGCTAGGAATTAGAAATCCTATTTACTCAATAGAGTTATAACTTCGTTACTAACAAAACAGTAGGACACAGTCTAAAAAGTACACTATATCTTAGACTGGAACACAGTTTTGTGAGTAACGAGATTATAACCTATGGGACGAAAAGGATTTTTCGCTAGGAATTACTCTTCTTCGACATAAATCTCCACCTTTTTCCCCTTTTCTTTTTGCTTGCTAACTTCTTTCCTTTTTGTTGAACTAAAAAAAAAACGAAAAAAAAAGAAAAAGAAAAACCTGAGTAACTACTTTCTTTTGTTTAAGATCTTGTGGTGGCAACGGGTTAGCAAAGAACATTAGTCTGATGAAGGTGGTTAGCAAAAACAGTGTCATTAACGATGGCTTTCTCGTTAAAAGCCTCAGAAGGAATTCTTCTATATTATTTATTTCAGAGTTCAGACTTTCAAGATAATTAAACATTTTTACGATCTTTAGAACTACCGCATTAACAAGCACTGTTTAGTAATGTATTCATAAATAAGTTATTTAATACACACTGATTTACAACTGGTTTCATGGCCAAGTGATGAGCTTTTCTTTCCATAATTCTCTTATTGACAATCACATCACCAATTTATGTTTCTAAACGTAAAAAGGATCGACCATCCACTGGCGTAAGAGGTACGGCAAAGCATCATATCACAGCATCTCATAACTGGAAAAAGGCGAAGAAGACTCCGCCTAAAACCAAAGAATCCAAATTTCCATGAGGTCACAACTTCCACCAAAAAAAATTGCAAAAGATAATAAACAAAACGGACAGACATGTATTTATTTTTTGTCAAACAAAGAACATATGCTTGAATAAATTATAGTGGACAGAATGTGGACAAAAAAGAGCAAAGCTTCAAGTGCAAGAAATTTAATTTAGCATGTCTAGCATAATGTAATAGCATTTCATGTTAAGAATAAATGGCCTGAAAGTTATTGCAGGACCCAGAAAAATTCAATGTCCTTTTTGCACTTCAATTTGAACGTATCAGTTTGAACTATGAAATGTATAAAGCTCTCAACAATTAAAGTAAAAAAACTAAAACAATAAGTTGTTACAGTGTAAAGCTCTCACATACAATAGTCCTTAAACTTAACTATGGTTGTCACTGAAGTATCAAATGACTTATCAGACTACCTATTTCTTATTTCCTGGGCGTAATTTTCCATCTTTGAGGAGCTGGTGAAAATAAACGGTCTGGTAGGAAGGCATAAATATTGGAACCAAGGGAAGCAAAACAAGAAGTAAACGAGCACACATAAAGGGTTATGGAGATCAGGTCTACTAAATTTTAGAGCCATTTTCTACTAGATTTCAGGTAATGGCCAAGTCCTTTCCACTATTATTAGCAAGGTGATCATGAAAAGACAAGGCCAGAACAACACATAGAGAACGACATTATTAGAGATTCCCAAACAGAGCCCAATTCAAGATCTAGTTAATCGGTTAATCCTTGCACAAATTCTTGGGGTGACGATAAACTTCATCATTAGTTCATCATTAGTTAATCGGTTACTACCACTATTATGTACTACTATTTTTCTCTCCTTATGTTGACCAAAAACATTTCTCCTGGCTAAAAAATCCTAAATCCCCTTAGACAACACATATTTGTCTATCCCTAGCCTAAAATACTTGAGAACAATAGTGTATTTATATTGATTGGAAGTAATATTTTCAAATTTTCTCACAAAAGTGGTTAAATTGAATTACAATACCACAGAAATGATATTTCTCAAAATGACCACATGGTTTATGAACTTCTAAAACCAATAATGGACTCATAAACCTTTCTCGCTGCAGGCAAAAAGATAAGGAACTAAAGTTACCCTCACATACATTACTTGTTGCAGAAGGCTACAAGCTAACCTATAAGAGTGAACCTTTTACTATGGCAATTTTCTCGTGCATAAATTATATCGATACTCGCACAAGATGTCAAAAATCATATGATATAGAATAACTAATAAAAAGCCTTAATAATTTGAACCTACAAAATCCTCGTGTAAAATTCCCCTCTTATTCCTCCCTAAACCCATTCCTCATGATGGGGATTCAGTTCCCCTTTAGTTAGCTCTTATTAAGAACCAGAAGACCAAAAATTACAAAAATAAATAATAATGAAAAATAATCTTCCCGAGTCCCAACAACTTCACTAATGAGCCAAATTCACATAAACATCAACTCATAACATAAAATAATGACATTGATCATGATTGTAAACTCAATGTACATAAAGTCAAAACCAATACAGTTATCAAGTGTAAAAAGCCCATCCAACCAAGTCTTACGATTGACAATCAATCCAGTTCGATCAGCAATATCCTGGAAATGTCATATAACTATTTTTCACCAATGCTTAAATAATACTTCTTGTAATCCAAAAGATTGGTTTTTAATACAAAAGAAAAGAAACTTTATCGAAAGAGTAGTACATATATGGCCAGGAAAAATAGAAGTCCACTAAACTAAAACATCTCAATAAGAGAAAATCAAGAAGCAAAAACAAAGAGCAAAGAGCAATATTTATTTCAAGGCATAAAGCCAAGGCCCAAAAAATTTTGCTATTCTAATAAAAATATAAGCAAAGTTGAAAGTAAAAAAAATAAGTACAATAATTAGCAATTAAATTAATAACAATTATTAAAAAATATTAAAAATTTAATAATAAGTATTAAAAAATATATTAAAAATTTGATAAGAAAACTATTTGTGACAAAATTGTCTCCAAAAAAGATTAGAAACAAAAATATATTTGCGACAACTTTTTTTGAAAATTGTCGCAAATAATAAGACCACGTCAGCATCAGTTCAATTAATTGCGACGACATTTTTGAAACTATTGTCGCTAAAAATGTATGCCAAATCACACCAACGACGATCTAGATCAAATAATTACGACGACATTTTTGCGATTATTTGTCGTTGCAAATAAAAATTTGACAATAATATCATCGCAAAAAAATTATTTACGACTAGTTTTTAATGACGACTCAGTGGCGACGACATGTCGTAGCAAAAAAAATTATTTGTGACAATTTTCTATTTTTTGCGATGATTTTTGGTCGTCGCAAAAGACCCTTTTTGTAGTACACTAGGAGGTTATTGTTTTCATATGCTTGTTGGAAGTTTCTTTAACTTAATGTGGCCTTGGAATTGATATTACATAGATGTAAATAATAGTCTATCTCAAAGAATTGGATAGGTATTATTAAAGTCATAGATCATGAACTAAATGACTTAAACTTGTGAAGGGCTAGTAGCACTCCCTTTCTCACTCTTTTTGATACTCTATGCATTTATGGTCTAACACATGGAGTCCACTATCTCATTTTCTGTTTAAATAATAATTTATCATGTTAATGAATTCTATATGTTAGAATTTGAACACAAAAAATGTAAAAGAGAGTGAAAAAGAGAGTGTTATTAGTATTTGTCCTTAAATTTAAGTGCATCTAATTAAGGAGTTAAACATGCACAAAAATAGTCTAGCGTAATTCACCTAAGTTTTCATGCCTAAAGCAATGTTGAGCACATTATGCATATTGAATTTGTAGCCTTCTCTTAAGCTTTTAAAAATTCAAGTGAATTTGAAAGTAGGTAATATATGTTAACGAGGGTCTTTGATTGGAAGACTAAATTAGCATATTATACTCCTCCTTATAAATAAATCAAGGTCCCAATTCATATTTTTCGACCCTTTGCTGTTATACATCACAAGTAGTTACCCATGAACTATAATAAAAATATTTAATTTAAAGATTATGCTAGCTAATACAAAAATCTGAAATTTTTGCAACATTATCGTTTTATCAATATGAATCAAAATATAATAATATGTCTTATTATAACATTTTGTTTCTTCCGAAAATAAATTGTGTTTTATTATTATTAACAATTCCTAACTACCCTACCATAGAATTTGCCTTCATTTACACATAATATTTTATAATTTTCACAGCAAAAAAGAAATTAATATTTGCAGCACCTCTCGACAGTGGTATTCCTTTTTCTTTTTAAGGGGGAAGAAAACAAAAAATTAACGTAGTTGGAGATTTGTAAACAAAGTGGAGATAGTAGGGGAGGCGTTTCACCCACGGGTGATCGTTTAACTAAGCTTTGTTGTCAATAAATGAGTTTGATGATAGTATACTACAGTACAGTTGTACCTTTAAAAAAAGTTGTTAACTAATATAAACCCTGAACTTTGGAGTCTTATCTACCCTGTGCTTTGAACTTTAAAAATCGTCCTTTTATTATCTTAAACTTTTGGATCTTCTTATTTTGCCCTTGTCAAATTTTTTGTCAAAATGAAGAAAATAAACCCACATGAAGCGCATATGGTAGGTTGTTGAAATTATTTATGGTTTGATAATGCTCTTCCTAACCTTTAACATAGCAAAACTCTAAACTAAAAATCCTTAAGTTATTTTTTTTCAAACTTTTTAAATGAGGGTGTAAACAATAATTCTCACTTGGAACTTGTGAAATATCATTTTTTTCCCCTTAAAAACCTTCCACATGCAGCTCACTTGGGTATATTTCCTCACTTTTTGATGGAAAATTAGACAAAGGGGATAAAGTGAGAAGATCTAAAAGTTTAAGATATTAAAGTGATGATTTTTAAAGTTTATAGGGTAAAATGAAAGAAACATCAAAATTCAAACAATATTAGTGTTAATAATTTAAAAAAATTTAAAAAAATTAAAAAAAGAGAGAGAAGATAGAGAATAATGTCCACAGTACAGACACAGGATACTTTTTGTGCCGTGGGATTGGGTTAGTCTGGGTACTAACACTTATGAGAGAGCCCTCCTTTTGGTAACCACGGTTGAGTTTAGCATTGCATCTGACTATGTGACAATATCATCAGCAATGTGTCGGTAGCATTGTTGAATCTGAGTTATTTCTAAACAACAACAACAAAAACAAAAACAACTTCGCTTTCCTTTTGATATCAGTCTTCTATCTTTTTAAATCAATCTTTTCATTGACGTTTACTCTCAGGTTACAAACTAAACTCCCTTGCAAAATCAGCCCAAAAAGGCATCAAACCTAATGCCAAAAATTATGTGATCCAACTATATAAATTTATATGCAAAATTTGTTTTTAAAAAGAAGGTAGTTGTGATATTAGTCATAGAGGGCCATGACGGAGGAATCAATTTCTAAAATAAAATGTGTTTGCATATTTGAAGTGAAATTTACACCACAATGTAACGACTCAAGTTGCTTGACCGTCAATTGCCAGTTGGGGCAAAAGCAATCGTAACTAAGTTAGATGCTAACACTGTGTTGTTAAAGTGAAAACTCGTTGTTTTTATTTTCCTCTATCTTCTTTATCTGTAAAAACTCAAGTTTTGTTTCAACCTCTCATTAAGACTATTGTTCTTCTTATGCGTTTACAGCAAAAAAAAGAAACAAATCTATATTTATATAATCTTTGAAAATTATATACGATAAACATCAAGATTTTGTAAGATTTGTTAAAAAAATTTACGAATGATTGGTTTTAACACTCTATCTAGACACAATTTAGATTTTATTCTCAGTCCAAAGTACAATTTGTCATCATATCCAAACAACAATTATTGTTGCAGTTTAAATTTTTTGAATCCACAAGGCAAACATGATCTTAAAATTCTTGTAGTTTAGAAATAGGAATTTTCTATGTGATATTTTCTTGAAGATGGAGCATGTTGAACAGAAGATTCAAGAAAAAGAAATTTCCCAATTGTTGATTTTCTTGTTTTTCTAGATTTTTGATGATGGTTTTTTTTATGTGGATAATGGCTAGAGTTTCTTAAAATTGGAAACCCCATCATTGCCCAACAAGGCTGGTGGGGTGGGCTACCCGCAAATGGCCAAGGGAAGAGTGCGTACGTGTAACAAAGAATGAAGGACTAGGGTTTGGATAGCATCCGCGACTTCTATACTATTTGAAGCAATTTCTGCAAAACTCAATTGCAGTGGCTATTGCATTTTATTTTGCCACTAAGACAAGTTTTTTTTTTAACGAAAGCAGGGCTGAGAATTAAAGCAAACTACCAACAAGGTTTTGGCGATCCAAAATTAATTCTTAGACTTTGATACTACTATTAAAATCTATGTTATAGTTCCCTTTAACTTCATCAACAGACCGGTAACCAGAAAAACAATCCATCATATTAGTGCCCGTCGAGATTGATCTTGACGAGTGAAGATTTGAAAAACTCTTCCTCTCCAGTAGTATTGTTGCCGTCTTTTTTGTTGCTTTTGTAGTTACTAGAATTACGTGGGATGGCTCAACAACTACCCCGGTTGAATTATTTGTTCCCACTTGGTATCAATGGGATTAAGGATATTTCCAACAAGAAATATATCCAAGAGTTAGTGTTGGGCTAGCCAAAAATTAGAGTTTATCTAAAGCTTAGTCTAAAATTATTGATAAATTAGCCTTTTATTATTGCAATTGCAATAATCCAGCAAAAGGGGTATCATTCAAAGTAGGCTCAATGGACAACAGGGATAGAATAATTGTTGGTTGGTTAGGACACTTGATCTTTAGAGACAAAGAAGGGCCTGAGCTTTTTGTATGTTGTATGCCGACTTTTTTTTTTTTGAAACATTTGTGATTTTTTTGGTAGAAAGAGACAAAATTGTTAGAACCAATGTTTCTTTTAAAAGGACGAAATCAAAATATACTGTTGTACAAGTAGTTGTAACTGTTGAGTTCTATGGCGGTAAACTCAATGGATTCAATTGCACTGATCCAGCTACTGTAAAATATATATATATATATATATATTTATATAAATGCTAGACTTGCTCAATTGGGTGAAATTTTTGAATTAGATCACGACTTAGAAATTTGATTGTGTTTTTTGTAGCAGTCCGAGAGGATAGTTTACTTTTGGATATGCTTTACTTGCCCTCTTCTTCTTCGGACACATTTGGGTATGCTTTACTTGCTCTCTTCTCCTTCGGCCACATTTGCCATGATGCTAGAAGTAGAACCTTGTTCATGAATGTTTTTGCCGGTATTGACCTGGATTTAGATGCTCAAGTGGAATTTGGAGCATCCTTTTTATTCTCAAACCGTAGAACCACTGTATGTGCGTGTGAGAAATCTGTCCTTTCTTTTTACGTTTCCATGAGAACTCTCAAAATTCAGTCAGAAATAAAATGGAATGAAGGACCCTAAACTTAGTCCGTAATATAAGTTGGCCTAAACTCCTCATAAAAAAGGGGTCAAATTTGTGAGCTTTGGCTTTTCCGACCAGGCACGATGCCCACTTGATTTGTGCAAAAATAAAGCTCATTCGTTTTGTCTTTTATACGTATGATAGTGTTACTTTTTCTAGATGGAATAATTCTAATAGTCATACGAAATGAAGATGACCGGAATTTTGTTGCTTTAGTGATAATTTGTTATACAAATGCAAATGTGGAACATAGAAAATATTGAAATAGAAATAAAATGAGGTAAAAAGATTTACAACGAACAAAATCAATGTTTTTCTTGTAGAGTGTTTGAAAGAGTAATTCCAACCAATAGTTTAAACTGTAAATATTGTAAAGCTTTCACATACTACAGTAAAAAAAGCTATGGTATAAAGCTCTACTCATGCTATAATTCTCAACTCAAACTGATAGTTTAAACTATTCTTTTAAACACCTTATTCATAATTCATTTTTGAAACTTCATTATTTTTTTTGTTTTGTTTTTTTTTTTAAGGGAATTTTTGAAACTTAAGCTGATACAAAAAAAGAATTCCATCAAAAAATAATGAAAAACCAGAGCATGATACAACTAAAAATCTGAAATGTCCACATTCTTTTTGCTTAGAGCTAAGAATGAGAAATGTTATTTAACTCATAGAGTTATAACTTCGTTATTAATAAAACAGTAGGATCTAGTCTAAATAATACACTATATACCAGACTGGAACACAGTTTTGTGAGTAATATGATTATAACTCATAGGACGAAAACAATTTTTTGCGAGGAATTACCTCTTCTTCTATATAAATCTCCACCTTTTTCCCCTTGTCATTTTGCTTGCTAACTTTTTTCCTTTTGTTAAACTTATTAAAAAATAAAAACAAAAACAAAAACAAAAACTGAATAACTACTTTCTTTTGTTTAAGATCTTGGGGTGGCCGCAGGTTAGCAAAGAACATTAGTTTGATGAAGGTGGTTTGCAAAAACAGTGTCATTAACGATGGTTTTCTCGTTAAAAGCCTCGGAGGGAATTCTTCTACATTATTTATTTCAGAGTTTAGACTTTCAAGATAATTAAATATTTTTACGATCTTTACAACTACTGCATTAGCAAGCACTGTTTAGTATGTATTCATAAATAAGTTATTTAATACAAACTGATTTACAACTGGTTTCATGGCCGAGTGATGAGCCTTTCTTTCCATAGTTCTCTTATTGACAATAACAACACCAATTAAGGTTTCTAAACGTAAAAGGATCGACCGTCCACTGGCGTGAGGGGGATGGCAACGCATCATATCACAGCATCTCATAACTGGAAAAAGGCGAATAAGACTCCACCTAAAACCAAAGAATCCAAATTTTCATGAGGTCACAACTTCCACCAAACTTAAATTGCAAAAGATAATAAACAAATCAGACAGACATGCATTCGTTTTTGTCAAACGAAGAACATATGCTTGGATAAATAATAGTGGACAGAATGTGGACAAAAAAGAACAAAGCGTCAAGTGCAAGAAATTTAATTTAGCATGTCTAGCATCATGTAATAGCATTTCTTTTTGAGAATAAATCACCTGAAAGTTATTGCAAGACCCAGTAAAATTCAATGTCCGTTTAGCACTTCAACTTTAGCGTATTAGTTCTAATTATGAATAGTGTAAAGAACTCAACAACTACAATAAAAAAACAAAAGACAAAAGTTATTATAGTGTAAAGCTCTCACATACTTCAGTACCGAACAACCTATCAGACTACTTATTTCTTGTTTCCTGGGCGTAATTTTCCATCTTTGAGGAGCTGGTGAAAATAAACGGTCCAATAGGAAGGCATAAATATTGGAACTAAGGGAAGCAAAACAACTAAAGTAAACGAGCACACATAAGCCATTTCTGACAAGGGTTATGGAGAACAGGACTAGTAAATTTTAGACCATTTTCTAATAGATTTCATGTAATAGCCAAGTCCTTTCCAACTAATATTAACAAGGTGATCATGAAAAGACAAGGCCAGATCATTACATAGAGAACGACATTATTAGAGATTCCCAAACAGAGCCCAATTCAAGAACTAGTTAATCGGTTAATCCTTGCACAAATTCATGGGGTGACGATAAACTTCATCATCAGTTCATTTAATAAAATAACTCATGGCTGAGAGTAAATTAGGTGGCACGTCACTTTTTTACTACCACTATTATGTACTACTATTTTTTTCTCCTTATGTTGATCAAAAACATTTTTCCTAACTAAAAAGGCTAAAATACCCTTTCCAACCTAAAATACTTGAGAACAATAGTGTCTTTATATTTATTGGAAGTTATATGTTTCAAATTTTCTCATAAAAGTGGTTAAATTGAATTACAATACCATAGAAATAATATTTCTCAAAATGACCCCATGCTTTATGAACTGCTGAAACCAATAAAGCACTTATAAACCTGTCTCGCTGCAGGCTAAAAGATAAGGAACTAAAGTTACCCTCACATACATTACTTGTTGCAGAAGGCTACAAGCTAACTATAAAAGTTAACCTTCTACTATGGCAGTGTTCTCGTGCACATAAAGCGTAATACAAATTATATCCATACTCGCACAATATGTCAAAAATCATATGATATAGAATAACTAATAAAAAGCCTTAATAATTTGAACCTACAAAATCCTCGTGTAAAATTCCCCTCTTATTCTGCCGTAAACTCATTCCTCATGATGGGGATTGAGTTCCCCTTTAGTTAGCTCTTCTTATTCAGAACCAGAAGACAAAAAATTACAAAAAGAAATAATAATGAAAAATAATCTTGCCAAGTCCCAACAACTTCACCAATGAGCCAAATTCGCATAAACATCAACTCATAACATAAAATGCTGACATTGATCATGATTGTAAATTGAATGTACATAAAGTCAAAACCAATACAGTTATCAAGTGTTAAAATCCCATCCAACCAAGTCTTACTATTGACAATCAATCCAGTTCGATCAGCAATATCCTGGAAATGTCATATAATTGTTTTGCACTTATGCTTAAATAATACTGTTAGTCTGTGTGGAGCTTAATTATTACCCTGACGCAGATTGTCCTATGTAGAGTTTGTATGCGGATCGACCTTTGCAGTAAGGTTGACGTGGGGTTGAAAGGTGTGGTAAACCCCCTCCTAGGGGTTGCAGGGGCTCTACCCCTGGGCGAAAATTTTATATGTAAGTTTATTTTAGATAAGGGCATTTTGGGTTTTTTACACATGTATTTTGGTTGCCCTAATTTTGCTTATATTAGGCGGCCGTTCTTAGGATAGCGATTGAGATAGAGATAGCGAGAGAAAAAATTTGCAAGGGCATGATCTTGTAATTCTCTTTGTAATCTCCAGTTTCATCATAGTGGAATTCTGCAGTGGCAGCAAGGGGACGTAATTCTCACATTGAGAGTGAACCACCATAAATACTGTATTCTTTGTATTTTATTTTTCACCAATTATTATTGCTTTCGATATTTAGGATTAGGGCTTTACTCCTAACAAATAGTTCTAACCCAAAAGATCGGTTTTCAATACAAAAGAAAAGAACCTTTATAGACAGAGTATTACATAGCCAGGAAAAATAGAGGTCCACTAAACTAAAACATCTCAATAAGAGCAAATCAAGAAGCAAAAACAAAGAGCAAGCAGCAATATTTATTTCAAGGCATAAAGCCAAGGCCCAAAAAATTTGCAGTTCTAATAAAAATATAAGCAAAGTTGAAAGTAAAAAAATAAGTACAATAATCAGCAATTAAATTAATAACAATAATTAAAAAATAATGAAATTCAATTAAAAGTATTAAAATATATATATATTAAAAATTTGATAAAAACACTATTTGCGACAAAATTGTCGTCGCAAAAGATTAGGAACAAAAATATATTTGTGACAACTTTTTCAAAAAAATTGTCGCAAATAATAAGACCACGTCAGCATCAGTTTAATTAATTGTGACAATATTTTTGAAATTGTCGTCACTAAAAATGTTTGCCACGTCACACCAATGACGAGCTAGACGGAATAATTGGAGCAACGTTTTTGCGACTATTTGTTGTCGCAAATGAAAATACGACTACAATATTGTCCTAAAATATTATTTGTGACTAGGTTTTAACGACGACTCAATGACGACGACATGTCATCACAAAAAATTTATTTACGACGATTTTTTATTTTTTACGATGATTTTTTGTCATTGCAAGAGACCCTTTTTTTAAGTACACTAGGAGGTTATTGTTTTCATATCCTTGTTGGAAGTTTCTTTAACTTAATGTGGACTTGGTATTGATACTACATAGATGTAAATAATAGTCTAACTCAAAGAATTAAATAAGCATTATTAAAGTCATTAGATCATGAAGTAAATGACTTAAACTTTTGAAGGGCTAGTAGCACTCTCTTTCTCACTCTTTTTTATACTATATGTATTCATGATATAACACAAAGAATCCCCTATCTCATTTTCTATTTAAATAATAATTTATTATATTAGTAAATTCCATATGTCAAAATCTGACCATAAAGAGTAAAAAAGAAAGTGAGAAAGAGAGCGTTGTTAGTATTTGTCTTTAAATTTAAGTGCATCTAATTAAGGAGTTAAACATGCACAAAAACAATATGGCGTATTGCACCTGAGTTTTCATGCGTAAAGCAATGTCGAGCACATTATGCAATATCGAATTTGCAGCCTTGTCTTAAACTTTTAAAAATTCAAGTGAATTTAAAAGTAGGTAATATATGTTAACCAGGGTCTTAGATTGGAAGACTAAATTAGCATATTATACTCCTGCTTATAAATAGATGAAGGTCCCAACTTATGTTTTCCGACCCTTTGCTGTTATACATCACAAGTAGTTACCCATCAACTATAATAAAAATAGTGAATTTAAAGATTCTTGTTCATGCTAGCGGATACAAAAATCTGAAATTTTTGCAACATTATGGCTTTATCAATATGAATCAAATTATAATAATTTGTCTTATTATAATATTTTGTTTCTTCTGAAAATAAATTGTGATTTTTTATTATTGACAATTCCTAACTTCCCTGCCATAGAATTTGCCTTCATTTAGAGATACTATTTTATAATTTTCAGAGCAAAAAAGAAATTAATATTTGCAGCACCTCTCGACAGTGGTATTCCTCTTTTTTTTTTTTGTTTTTAGGGGAAGAAAACAAAAAATTAGTGCAGTTGGAGATTTGTAAACAAAGTGGAGATAGCGAGGGAGATCCTTTTAACTAAGCTTTGTAGTCATTAAATGAGTTTGATGCTAGTATACTGCAGTACAGTTGCACCTTTAAAAAAAAGTTATTAACTAAAATAACCTATGAACTTTGAAGTCTTATCTATTTTGTGCTTTAAACTTTAAAAATCACTATTTTATTATCTTAAATTTTTAGATCTTCTTCCGCTGTCAAATTTTTCATCAAAATGACGAAAATAAATCCACATGAGGCACATATGGTAGGTTGTTGAACTATTTATGGTTTGATAATGCTTTTCCTAACCTCTAACATAGCAAAACTCTAAACTAAAAGTCCTTAAATTATTTTTTTTTTCAAACTTTTTAAATGGGAGTGTAAACAATAATTCTCTCTTGGAACTTGTAACATATCATTTTTCCCCTGCAAAGCTTCCACATGCAGCTCACTTGGACATATTTTCATCACTTTTTGATGGGAAATTAGACAAAGAGGACAAAGTAAGGAGATCCAAAAGTTTAAGATAGTAAGGTGATGATTTTTAAAGTTCATGGGGTAAAGTAAAAGAAACTATAAAGTTAAGAGGATATTGGTATTAATAACCTAAAAACATAAAAAATAATAATAAAAAAGAGAGAGAAGATAGAAAATAGTATCACAGTACAGACACACAGGATACTTTTTGTTCCGTAGGATTGGGTTAGCCTGGGTACTAACACTTATGAGAAAGCCCTCCTTATGGTAACCACGGTTGAGGTTAGCATTGCATCTGACTATGGGACAATATCATCAGCAATGTGTCGGTAGCATCGTTTAATCTGACTTATTCCTAAACAACAACAACAAAAACAAAGACAACTTCGCTTTTCTTGATATTAGTCTTCTTTCTTTTGAATCAATCCTTTCATTGACGTTTACTCTCAAATTACAACCTAACTCCCTTACAAAATCAGCCCAAAAAGGCATCAAACCTGATGCTAAAAATTATGTGATCCAACTATAAAAAAATTAAATGCAAAACTTGTTTTAAAAAGAAGGTACTTGTGATGTTACTCCTAGAGGGCCATGACGGAGGAAGAATCAATTTCTAAAACAAAATGTCTTTGCGTATTTGAAGTGAAATTTATACCAAAATGTAACAAGTCAAGTTGCTTGACTGTTAATTGCCAGTTGGAGCAAAAGCAATCGTAACTAAGTTAGATGCTAACACTGTGTTTTTAAAGTAAAAACTCGTTGATCTTTATTTTTCTCTATTTTCTTTACCTATAAAAATTCAAGTTTCGTTTCAACCTCTCATTAAGCTACTCTTCTTCTAATGCGTTTGCAGCAAAAGAGAAACAAATCAATATTCATGCAATCTTTGAAAATTATATAGGATAAACATCAAGATTTTGTAAGATTTGTTAAAAACAAAATTTACAAACGATTGGTTTCGACACTCTGTCCAAACACAAGTTTAGATTTTATTCTCAGTTTGAAGTACAACTTATCAAAATATCCAAACAATGATTTGGGTTGCAGTTTAAATTCTTTGAATCCACAAGGCAAACATGATCTTAAAATTATTGTAGTTCAGAAATAAGAATTTTCAATGTGATATTTTCTTGAAGATGTAGCACATTGAACAGAAGATTCAAGAAAAAAATATTTCCCAATCATTGATTTTCTTGTTTTTCTAGATTTTTCATGATGGTTTTTTACGTGGATAACGTCTAGAGTTTCTTAAAATTGGAAACCCCATCATTGCCCAATGAGGCTGTTGGGCTACCCGCAAATGGCGAAAGGAAGAGTGTGTACATGTAACAAAGAATGAAGGACTAGGGTTTGGATAGCATCCATGACTTTTATACTATTTGAAGCAATTTCTGTAAAACTCAATTGCAGTGGCTGTTGTATTTTATGTTGCCACCAAGACAAGGTTTTTTTTTTAACAAATGCAGGGTTGAGAATGAAAGCAAACTACCAACATGTTTTTGGTGATCCAAAATTAATTCTTAGACTTTGAAACTACTATTAAAATCTATGTTATAGTTCCCTTTAACTTCTTACATAGACTGGTAACCAGAAAAACAACCCACATATCAGTGCCCGACGAGATTGATCTTGACGAGTGTAGATTTGAAAAACTCTTCCTTTCCAGTAGTATCGTTGTAGTCTTTTTGGCAGCTTTTCTAGTTACCAGAACTACGTGGTATGGCTCAACAACTATCCCGGTTGAATTATTTGTTCCCACTCGGTATCAATGGGATCAAGGATACTTTCAACACGAAATATATCCAAGAGTTAGTGTTGGGCTAGCCGAAAATTAGAGTTTATCTGAAGCTTGGTCTAAAATTACTGATAAATTAGCCTTTTATGATTACATTAGCAATAATCCAGCAAAACGGGGATTATTCAGAGTTGGTTCAATGGACAACAGGGATAGAATAGTTGTTAGTTGGTTAGGACATCCAATCTGTAGAGATGAAAAAGGGCGTGAACTTTATGTTCGTCGTATGCCTACTTTTTTTGGAACAATTTCAATTTTTTTGGTAGACGGAGACAGAATTGTTAGAACCAATGTTCCTTTGAAAAGGATGAAACCGAATATTGTGTCAAACAAGTAGGTGTAACTATTGAGTTCTATGACGGTGAACTCAATGGATTCAGTTGCATGATCCAGCTACTGTAAAGAAAATTATATATATATATATACATATATATAAATATATGCTGGACTTGCTCAATTGAGTGAAATTTTTGAATTAGATCACGACTTTGAAATCTGATTGTGTTTTTAGTAGCAGTCCGAGGGGTTAATTTACTTTGGACATGCTTTATTTGCTCTGTTCTTCTTTTTCGGACACATTTGTCATGGTGCTAGAAATAGAACCTGCTTGTTCATGAATGTTTTTGCTGGTATTGACCTGATTTAGATGCTCAAGTGGAATTTGGAGCATCCTTTTCATTGTCAAACCGTAGAAACACTATATGTGCGTCTGAGAAAGTTGTCATTTCTATTTAACTTCCCATGAGAACTCTCAAAATTCAGTAAGAAATAAAATGGAATGGACCCTAAACTTAGTCCGGAATACAAGTTGGCCTAAACTCCTCATCAAAAAGGGTCAAATTTGTGACTCACTAGGCTTTGGCTTTTCCGACCAAGCGTGATGCCTACTCGATTTGTACAAAAATAAAGCTGATTCGTTTTGTCTTTTATGCGCATGATAGTGTTACTTTTTCTAGACAGAATAATTCTAATGGTCACGCGAAATGAAGATGACCAGAATTTTGTTGCTTTAGGGAGAATTTGTTATACAAATGCAAAAGTGGAATATAGAAAATACTGAAATAGAAATAAAATAAAGTAAAAAGATTTACAACGAACAAAATCAATGTTTTTCTTATAGAGTGTTTGGAAGAGTAATTCAAACCAATTGTTTGAATTGTAAACAGTGTGAAGTTTCACGTACTACAGTAAAAAAAAGCCATAGTGTAAAGCTCTACTTATGTTATAGTTCTCGAACTCAAACTGATGGTTTAAACTATTCTCTCAAACACGCTATTCATAATTCATTTTTGAAACGTTATTATTTTTTTGTTTTGTTTTTTTTAAGGGAATGTTTGAACCTTAAGCTGATACCAAAAAAAAAATCCATAAAAAAATAATAAAAAACCAGAGCATGATAAAAATAAAAGTTTGAAACGTCCACATTTTTTTTTGCTAAGAGCTACGAATGAGCAATCCTATTTAACCCCATAGAGTTATAATTTCATTACTAAAAAAACAATAAGACTTAATCTAAAAAATATATTACATACTAGAATGAAACACAGTTTTATAAATAACGAGATTATAACCCATGAGATGAAAAGGATTTCTCTCTAGGAATTACCTCTTCTTTGACATAAATCTCCACCTTTTTCCCCTTTCCTTTTTGCTTGGTAACTTTTTTCCCTTTTGTTGAACTTAAAAAAAAACCAAAAAAACAAACTGAATAACTACTTTCTTTTGTTTAAGATCTTGTGGTGTAACGTCCCGAAATTTATTTAACATTAATGTAATGTAAATGATGAATTAGTGTGCCATAATTAAAGTTTTAACTTTAATTAGATTATTTGGTTGGATTTTTAGTTTTTGGGTTGTTTTGTTAAATTGATACATTTAAATGACTTCTTATGGATTTAAAATGATGTTTTGAGTTTTAAAACACAACAATTTGTAAAATGTTAAAAATACTCTGTTTTGCAAAACCGTGGGCGGCACATGGTTTTCGCACAGTAAAACCGCCCACCGATTTTCTCTATTTATTTCTCTCTTCTCTCTCTCTCTCCTCACTCTCACGTTCAACTCTCTCTCTCTCTTCTCTCTCTCTCGACAGCTCCCTCTCTCTCTCAATCTCTTTCAAAAATTTTTGATTTCCATTCGAATCCAAGCTTCGGAACAGCAAGGAGGAAGCTCGGGAACGTGATTCGGCAACCGAGAACGCGGATTGAAGCTTCGATTCGAGGTTAGATTCGAAATTTCTAAACTTTTTACAAAATTTTCGATTTTGTGTGTTTTTGAAATCTAAGTTTGTTTTAGCTTAGAAAACCGTGGATTTGTGTTAAATGAACTTAGAACAACTAGAATCTAAGCCTAGATTGAAGAAAAACGGATTGGATTCAAGATTTTCATTTTTCTCCTCTTTTTCTCATTTTTGGATTTTTGAAGATTTTGAGTTTAAATGTTGTTTAAATGATCCCAAACATGTTCTAGAATGTTTTTCTATCAATTATAGTTGTTTTTCATGCCTGGGATTTGAGAAAAACAGGTTAGAAACAAGATTTGGATTTTGGGGATCGAGAAACCCGTGGCTGGGATTTCTGGATCTTCCCAGTTCGGCAGGCCGAAGTTCATGCTCGGCAGGCCGGAGTGATGATCGGCAGGCCGATATTCTTCCGACCAGCAGGCCGAATCTGGGGAAATGTTCGGCAGGCCGAACTTTGCTTCCAGCAGGCCGAACTGTGCAGTTCGGCAGGCCGAAGCAGGGCGTCCGGCAGGCCGACCGAGGCATGAAAAATTTTGTGATTTTTACCCGTTTTCACTGTTTTGAACCCTGACTTAAATCCCAACCTTATAGGATGATTTTAATGATACAAATGGCACACTAGGACATCATGAAATGATTTAGTAACATAGAATGTCTCGAACTAGATATTGATTGACTTAGTTTGTATCTAGGATTGTTCGTGGTTCCGTGGAGCTAACGTATAGCGGATCGGGATTACGGTGTGGGGTACTGGCACGAGTACTGAGGTAGGACTTCTATCCTATTTCTTTGGTAGCCTGGTTTTGAAATGATTTGGCTTTGAAAATGATTTCTATCAAAATATTTTCAACGGTTGTTTGAAAATGGTTTTATCGGTTATATTTTAATATACCGTGATTATGAAATGAATTTCATAATAAATGTAATTGACAACACTCGGTAATTGGGTTTTGAATGATAATGATAATAAACACATGGGCATGATGCCATATCAGAGATCGGGTCGTGTAGCGATCGACCTTGGGGGCAGGTCCCGAAACCTAGCTGGGCCACTACGGTGGTGATTTCATGGTTTGCCCAGGTAAAAGTAAACTGGTGTTTTGATTTGACGAGTAGACTGTTCTGTGTCAGAACGGTTCTACTCAATTTATTTATTTATTTATTCAAGTTCCCTTTCTGTATAACTCCTGATAATGTTATGTTTCTTTGCATTAAATTATTTTATAAAACATAGTCCTACTGAGCCTTTCGCTCACGTTTTATCTGTTTTAAATTCCCCCCCCCCCCCTTCTAGGTGGTTTCCCATTTAGGTTTGGAGAAGATTCTTCGGACCAAACTCAGGAGCAATAGGAGAATTTATTTACATTCTGTATTTATTAATCAAGGCATGTAAGACTTAACTTTATTTATACTTGGACTGTAATTGTATTTGTGATATTGTCAGATCCATGTGTGTGCACAAGTTGTGGGTTGTGGAACCCATATTCGCGGTTTTTATTCAATTTATTATTATTTGCTAAATATTTATAAATTCGTTTATCAAATGTGGTGGAAAATCTTCTTAATTTCTTGCTTAATTGGATTTTTAAACCCTTAATTTTAATTAAATTCTCCTTTAATTAATCTAAATATTCCGCCACGTCACCTCCCGTACTCCGGGGCGTGACAGAATGGTATCAGAGCTCAAGGTTATGAACCTTGGGAATTGTGCACACATAGGTTTGACAATGAAATACCTCTGACAGTCCAAATTTTGTTTTCAGAAGTGAGAGAATGGCACCTAGACGTCGTTCGACAGCTGACGCCGAGTTCGGAAATGATGAGGGCCTGATGAGGTCTATGATTGCGGCTTTCCGGCAGATGGCAGCCAGGACTAGACCGGAAGACTCCAGTGTTGGTAGTCGGCATGCTTTCTTTAAGGAATTTCGGTGGGCGTCTATTCCGACTTTTGATGGCAATGGGGATCCGCAGTTAGCAGAGTATTGGTTGGATTCGATCTTGAAGCATCTTGATACTCTTGGTGTGCCTGAGGAGTATCGTGTGGAGTTTGCGGCGTATAAGCTCGAGGGTGGCGCTAACACCTGGTGGAAACAAACTAAGCGTCTGGAGCGCGGTGGCGATATCGGTTGGGACAAGTTCGAGGATCTGTTCTATGATCTGTATTTTTCGCAGGGATATAGAGATCAAAAAGCAGCTGAGTTTTATAGATTGCAGCAGGGTGATATGTCAGTTCGGGAGTACGAGGCGAAGTTTAACGAGTTGGCTAGGCTTGCTCCATCAACTGTGGCATCGGAGCGCGAGAAATGCATCAAGTTCCAGGAAGGACTCAAGGCTCCTATTCGACGGCAGTTGGTTGCTCTACGGCTTAGGGGTTTCAGAGAGCTTGTGTCGTCGGCGATCTCCGTGGAGAATGATTACGTGCAGTATTGTGAGGACCGAGCCAAGGCTTCAGGAGGACCGCAGAGGAGTGGCAGGAAGAGCACCAGTAGTCGTCCAGCTCTGGGGAAAGGCAAGCAAGGCGGTGCGACCAGTGGCAGCAGCAGTTCATCTGGCAGCGGGCGCAGCAATCCCTACAGCTTTCATTGTCATTTCTGTCAGCAGCCCGGACACATCAAGAGGAATTGCCCGATCAGGAGTGCTCGTCTTGGATCGCAGACCGGGGAGGATGCCAGTCCTTCATCTCAGCCTCAGCCTCAGACCCTACCTCCGCCTCCGCAGTACCCGCAGTTGCAGTATCCGCAGTTTTCTCCTCAGCAATTCTCATATCCGGCACGGGGACAGCAGCCGTAGTATTTTCAGCGCAGTGTTCCTCAGTATAGAGCTCCGAGTACAGGTAGTGTGCAGTCGTCTCCATCTCAGCAGCATCGGTCGAGTAATACAAGACCCAGCAATGTCGGTAGAGGAAAAGGGAAAGCGCCAGTGCAGGTTCATGCAATGGCATCTGGAGGGTCAGATTCTCAGATTGGTAACGCGGTTGTCGATGGTATGGTTTTGGTTTCTAGATCTCTAGCTCGCGTTTTATTTGATACCGGTGCCTCTCATTCTCTCATTTCGAGTTCTTTTGTACATGCCTTGGGATTAGAACTAGAAGAGTTTAATGAACCCCTAGTTATAACTTCTCCCTTGGGGCGGGTGTGTGTAAATTGTATGTGTAAATCTTGTAAAATAAAGATTGGGGATGAGATTTTGAAAAGTGATTTGATTATACTCCCCATGAGTTCCTATGATGTGATTTTAGGGATGGACTGGTTGTCCAGATATAGTGCAGTTGTGGACTGCCAACTTAGAAAAGTGACCCTAGTGTCTGATAGGGGGACGGTAATCACTTACCAGGGTGGTGGTGATTGGCTAATGAGTGAGCGTCTCATGAAGTCATGTCTAGGAGGGCGAAGGAATCTAGATTGTTTTGCTTTTCTTGCCAATCTAGATTGCGAGCCCTATGTTTCGAGTAGTAGTGTAGCGATTCCGGTGGTTGGTGAGTTCGAGGATGTCTTCCCCGACGAGTTATCAGGGTTACCACCGCATCGGGAGATTGAGTTTGGTATCGAGTTGTTTCCAGGGACATCACCGATTTCTATGGCACCTTATCGGATGGCGCCGGCAGAAATGAAGGAATTGAGGAAGCAACTTCAGGAGCTTGCTGATAAAGGATATATTTGGAATAGCACATCTCCGTGGGGAGCACCAGTTTTGTTCGCTAAGAAGCATGATGGGACTCTCAGGTTATGTGAGGATTATCGGCAGTTGAATCGTGTTACGGTGAAGAACAAGTATCCTTTGCCTAGGATTGATGAGCTATTTGATCAGTTGGGAGGTTCGCAATACTTCTCGAAGATTGATTTGCGGTCAGGTTATCATCAGCTCAGAATCAAGGAAGAGGACATTCCCAAGACAGCTTTTAGGACTCGGTATGGGCACTTCGAGTTTCTGGTTATGTCTTTCGGGTTGACGAATGCTCCAGCAGCTTTTATGGATTTGATGAACAGGATATTTAGGCCGTATCTGGATCAGTTTGTGATCGTGTTCATCGATGATATTCTTGTGTATTCTAAGACTTGGGAGGAGCATGAGCAGCATCTTCGGATCGTGCTTCAGACTCTGCGGGAGCACCAGTTGTATGCTAAGAGGGAAAAGTGTGAGTTCTGGTTGACTGAGGTCAAATTTCTGGGTCATGTCATCTCGGAGCATGGTATTTCAGTGGATCTGTCCAAGATTGAAGCTATATTGGAGTGGAAACGACCAAGGAATGTAGCGGAGATTCGCAGCTTCTTAGGTCTTGCTGGATATTACAGGAAATTTGTAAATGACTTTTCGAAGATTGCAGCTCCGTTGACGAGGTTGATCAGGAAAAATGTCAGGTTTGAGTGGGATGAAGGCTATGAGTCTGCTTTTCAGGAATTGAAGAACCGGTTGACTTCAGCTCCAGTATTAGTTATTCCTAGTAGTGACGAGCCGTATGAGGTTTATGCTGATGCTTCAGGGCGCGGACTTGGATGCGTGTTGATGCAGCATGGACGTGTAGTTGCGTACGGATCGAGACAGCTATGACCTCACGAGCGGAATTATCCTACTCACGATTTAGAGCTTGCAGCGGTGATCTACGCGCTGAAGATTTGGAGATGTTACTTGTATGGAGCATCGTTTCAGGTCTTCTCCGATCATAAGAGTTTGAGGCATTTGTTCACTCAGAGGGATCTCAACTTGAGGCACCGCAGATGGGTGGAGTACATGGAGGATTATGATTTCGCGTTGCAGTATCATCCCGGAAAAGCTAATGTGGTAGCGGACGCGCTTAGCAGGAAGTCTTCAGGGATTCTCGCTTGTTTGATTTTTGAGGACTGGAGCAGGGATGCGACAGTGAGTGAGTATCGGCTACAGTATCATGAAGACGGTGATCGCGTTTTGTTGTATCATGTGGAAGCGACTCCAGCTCTTGTTCGGATGGTGAAGCAAGGTCAGTGGCAGGATCGACATTTGCAGGGGATTTGGTCGCGGATTCAGAACGGGGAGCAGTTCGAGGAATGGAGCGTGCATGCAGATGGATCGTTGTACTTCCGGGAGCGTCTTGCAGTTCCAGTTATCGCCGAGGTGACGAAAGCCGTTCTAGACGAAGCTCATAGGTCTCAGTTTGCTATTCATCGGGGGAGCACCAAGATGTATCGTGATTTGAAGAGGCACTATTGGTGGAGAGGCATAAAGAAAGATGTTCGCGAGTACGTGGCCAAGTGTTCGACGTGTCTTCAGGTGAAAGCTGAGCACCAGAAGCCTGCAGGTCAGCTTCAGCCGCTTCCTATTCCAGGGTGGAAATGGGAGCATGTGACGATGGATTTTCTCACAGGTTTGCCGAGGACGGAGCAGCGGCATGATGCAGTTTGGGTTGTAGTCGACAGGTTGACGAAATTGGCGCATTTCATTCCGTTTAGGTCGACATGTTCCAGGAAGATTCTCGGGGAGTTGTATATGCAGAACATTGTGAGGTTGCATGGGGTTCCTTTGTCCATCACCTCTGATCGAGACACCAGGTTTAATGCTAAGTACTGGAGGAGTTTTCAGGAGGCTTTGGGTACGGATTTGAACTTCAGTACGGCGTTTCATCCTCAGACTGATGGGCAGTCTGAGCGGGTTATTCAGGTTCTCGAGGATATGTTGCGTGCTTGTGCGTTGGACTTCGACGGAAATTGGAAGCAATGTTTGCATTTGGCAGAGTTCGCGTACAACAACAGTTATCAGGCGAGTATCGATATGGCACCATTTGAGGCGTTGTATGGGCGACCGTGTCGGTCACTTGTGTGTTGGGCCGAGCCGGAGGATAGAGTTATTCTTGGGCCGGATGAGATTCGTGACAGCAACGAGAAAGTCGCGGTGATTCGGGATCGGTTGAGAGCAGCTCAGAGTCGGCAGAAGAGCTACGCAGATAGGAGACGTAGACCCTTAGAGTTCGCAGTTGGAGATTTTGTTCTCTTGAGGGTGTCGCCTCGTAAGGGAACTATGCGGTTCAGAGTGAGTGGGAAGCTCGCGCCGAGGTATATTGGGCCGTTCGAGATCACTCAGCGTGTTGGTGTGGTCGCTTATCGGCTTGATCTTCCGCCCGAACTTTCTCATGTGCACGATGTGTTTCATGTGTCGATGCTTAGGAAGTGTCCACCTGAGCAGGGTAAGATAGTATCGTTTCGCGATGTGCAGGTTCAGGAGGATACGACGTACGAAGAAGTGCCGATTCAGATTATCGACCGGAAGGTGATTAGCTTGCGTCGTCGTGAAATACCGTTGGTAAAGGACGTGTGGCAGCATCACGGGGTTGATGAAGCCACTTGGGAATTAGAGTCGGGTATGCGGGAGTTATATCCGCATTTGTTTTGTTTTTGAGATGAGTTGTAAATTTCGAGGACGAAATTTCTTTTAGGGGTGGAGAGTTGTAACGTCCCGAAATTTATTTAACATTAATGTAATGTAAATGATGAATTAGTGTGCCATAATTAAAGTTTTAACTTTAATTAGATTATTTGGTTGGATTTTTAGTTTTTGGGTTGTTTTATTAAATTGATACATTTAAATGACTTCTTATGGATTTAAAATGATGTTTTGAGTTTTAAAACATAACAATTTGTAAAATGTTAAAAATACTCTGTTTTGCAAAACCGTGGGCGGCACATGGTTTTCGCACAGTACAACCGCCCACCGATTTTCTCTATTTATTTCTCTCTTCTCTCTCTCTCTCCTCACTCTCACGTTCAACTCTCTCTCTCGGCAGCTCCCTCTCTCTCTCAATCTCTTTCAAAAATTTTTGATTTCCATTCGAATCCAAGCTTCGGAACAGCAAGGAGGAAGCTCGGGAACGTGATTCGGCAACCAAGAACGCGGATTGAAGCTTCGATTCGAGGTTAGATTCGAAATTTCTAAACTTTTTACAAAATTTTCGATTTTGTGTGTTTTTGAAATCTAAGTTTGTTTTAGCTTAGAAAACCGTGGATTTGTGTTAAATGAACTTAGAACAACTAGAATCTAAGCCTAGATTGAAGAAAAACGGATTGGATTCAAGATTTTCATTTTTCTCCTCTTTTTCTCATTTTTGGATTTTTGAAGATTTTGAGTTTAAATGTTGTTTAAATGATCCCAAACATGTTCTAGAATGTTTTTCTATCAATTATAGTTGTTTTTCATGCCTGGGATTTGAGAAAAACAGGTTAGAAACAAGATTTGGATTTTGGGGATCGAGAAACCCGTGGCTGGGATTTCTGGATCTTCCCAGTTCGGCAGGCCGAAGTTCATGTTCGGCAGGCCGGAGTGATGATCGGCAGGCCGGTGTTCTTCCGACCGGCAGGCCGAATCTGGGGAAATGTTCGACAGGCCGAACTTTGCTTCCGGCAGGCCGAACTGTGCAGTTCGGCAGGCCGAAGCAGGGCGTCCGGCAGGCCGACCGAGGCATGGAAAATTTTGTGATTTTTACCCGTTTTCACTGTTTTGAACCCTGACTTAAATCCCAACCTTATAGGATGATTTTAATGATACAAATGGCACACTAGGACATCATGAAATGATTTAGTAACATAGAATGTCTCGAACTAGATATTGATTGACTTAGTTTGTATCTAGGATTGTTCGTGGTTCCGTGGAGCTAACGTATAGCGGATCGGGATTACGGTGTGGGGTACCGGCACGAGTACTGAGGTAGGACTTCTATCCTATTTCTTTGGTAGCCTGGTTTTGAAATGATTTGGCTTTGAAAATGATTTCTATCAAAATATTTTCAACGGTTGTTTGAAAATGGTTTTATCGGTTATATTTTAATATACCGTGATTATGAAATGAATTTCATAATAAATGTAATTGACAACACTCGGTAATTGGGTTTTGAATGATAATGATAATAAACACATGGGCATGATGCCATATCAGAGATCGGGTCGTGTAGCGATCGACCTTGGGGGCAGATCCCGAAACCCAGCTGGGCCACTACGGTGGTGATTTCATGGTTTGCCTAGGTAAAAGTAAACTGGTGTTTTGATTTGACGAGTAGACTGTTCTGTGTCAGAACGGTTCTACTCAATTTATTTATTTATTTATTCAAGTTCCCTTTCTGTATAACTCCTGATAATGTTATGTTTCTTTGTATTAAATTATTTTATAAAACATAGTCCTACTGAGCCTTTCGCTCAAGTTTTATCTGTTTTAAATTCCCCCCCCCCCCCCCCCCCTTCTAGGTGGTTTCCCATTTAGGTTTGGAGAAGATTCTTCGGACCGAACTCAGGAGCAATAGGAGAATTTATTTACATTCTGTATTTATTAATCAAGGCATGTAAGACTTAACTTTATTTGTACTTGGACTGTAATTGTATTTGTGATATTGTCAGATCCATGTGTGTGCACAAGTTGTGGGTTGTGGAACCCATATTCGCAGTTTTTATTCAATTTATTATTATTTGCTAAATATTTATAAATTCGTTTATCAAATGTGGTGGAAAATCTTCTTAATTTCTTGCTTAATTGGATTTTTAAACCCTTAATTTCAATTAAATTCTCCTTTAATTAATCTAAATATTCCGCCACGTCACCTCCCGTACTCCGGGGCGTGACATGTGGTGGCCGCAGGTTAGCAAAGAACATTAGTTTGATGAAGGCGGTTAGCAAAAACAGTGTCATTAACGATGGCTTTCTCATTAATGGCCTCAGAAGGAATTCTTCTACATTATTTATTTGAGAGTTCAGACTTTCAAGATAATTAAATATTTTTACGGTCTCTAGAACTACTGCATTAGCAAGCACTGTTTAGTAATGTATTCATAAATAAGTAATTTAATACAAACTGATTTACAACTGGTTTCGTGGCCAAGTGATGAGCTTTTCTTTCCATAATTCTCTTATTGAGAATCACATCACCAATATATGTTTCTAAACGTAAAAATGATCGACCGTCCACTGGCGTGAGAGGGACGGCAAAGCATCATATCACGGCATCTCATAACTGGAAAAAGGCGAACAAGACTCCACCTAAAACCAAAGAATCCAAATTTTCATGAGGTCACAACTTCCACCAAAAAAATTGGAAAAGATAATAAACAAAACAGAAAGACATGTATTTATTTTTTGTCAAACGAAGAACGTATGCTTGGATAAATAATAGTTGACAGAATGTGGACAAAAAAGCGCAAAGCTTCAAGTGCAAGAAATTTAATTTAGCATGTCTAGCATAATGTAATAGCATTTCTTGTTAAGAATAAATGGCCTGAAAATTATTGCAAGACCCAGTAAAATTCAGTGTCCATTTTTTGCACTTCAATTTCAACGTATCAATTTTAACTATAAACAACTACAGTAAAAAAACAAAGTTGCTACAGTATAAAGCTCTCACGTGTAACAGTTTTTAAACTTAACTTCGGTTACAACTGAAGTACCAAACGACCTATCAAACTACTTATTTCTTATTTCCTGGGCATAATTTTCCATCTTTGAGGAGCTGGTGAAAATAAACGGTCCGATAGGAAGGCATAAATATTGGAACCAAGGGAAGCAAAACAACTAAAGTAAACGAGCACACAAAAGCCATTTCTGACAAAAGTTATGGAGAACAGGACTAGTAAATTTTAGAGCCATTTGCTACTAGATTTCAGGTAATGGCCAAGTCTTTTCCACTATTATTAGCAAAGTGATCATGAAAGGAAAAGGCCAGATCAATACATAGGAAAAGGCGAGTCTTTTCCACGACATCATTCGAGATTTCAAAACAGAGCCCAATTCAAGAACTCGTTAATCGGTTAATCCTTGCACAAATTCATGGAGTGACAATAAACTTCATTATCAGTTCATTTAATAAAAAACTCATAGTTTAGAGTTAATTAGGTAGCCCGTTTTAGGTGGCACATCACTTTTTTACTACCACTATTATTTCTACCATTTCTTTTTCCTTTTGTTGATCCAAAACATTTCTCTTTGTTAAAAAGACTAAAATATTTTTAGATAACATATATTTACCTATCCTTAACCTAAAATACTTAAGAACAATAGTGTTTTTGTATTCATTGGAAGTGATATGTTTCAAACTTTCTCACAAAAATGGTTAAATTGAATTACAATACCACAGAATTGATATTTCTCAAAATGAGGGGTTCATGAACTTCTAAAACCAATAGCGGATTTCTCGCTGCAAGCAAAAAGATAAGGAACTAAAATTACCCTCACATACATTACTTGTTGCAGAAGGCTACAAGCTAAACTATAGAAGCTAACCTTTTACTATGGCAATGTTCTCGTGCACATAAAGCATAATACAAATTATACACATACTCGCACAATATGTCAAAAATCATATGATATACAATAACTAATAAAAAGCCTTCGTATATTGAACCCACAAAATCCTCGTGTAAAATTGCCCCTAATTTCTCCCTAAACCCATTCCTCATGATGGGGATTGCGCTCCCTTTTAGTTAGCTCTTATTCAGAGCCAGACGACAAAAAATTACAAAAATAAATAATAATGAAAAATAATCTTCCCAAGTCCCAAGAATCTTCATTAATGAGTCAAATTCGCTTAAACATCAAATCATAACGTAAAATGCTGACATTGGTCATCATTGTAAACTGAATGTACATAAAGTCAAAACCAATACAGTTATCAAGTGTTAAAATCCCATGCAACCAAGTCTTACGATTGACAGTCCATCCAGTTCGATCAGCAATGTCTTGGAATTGTCATATAATTATTTTGCATTTATGCTTAAAGAATAGTTCTTCTAATCCAAAACTTTATAGAGAGAGTACTACATAGCCAGGAAAAATAGAGGTCCACAAAACTAAAACATCTCAATAAGAGAAAATCAAGTAGCAAAAACAAAGAGCAAGCAGCAATATTTGTTTCTAGGCATAAAGCCAAGACCCAAAAAATTTTGCCACTCTCATAAAAATATAAGCAAAGTTGAAAGTAAGAAAATAAGTACAATAATCAGCAATTAAATTGACAGCAATTATTAAAACTAATAAAAATTTAATAAAAAGTGTTAAAAAATATATTAAAAATTTGATAAAAAAAATATTTGTGACTAAATTGTCGTCGCAAAAGATTAGAAACAAAAATGTTTTTTGAGACAACTTTTTCGAAAAAAAATTGTCGCAAATAATAAGATCATGTCAACATCAATTCAATTAATAGTGATGACATTTTTGAAATTGTCATCACTAAAACTGTTTGCTACGTCATACCAACAACTAGCTAGACGAAATAATTACGGTAATGTTTTTGCAACTATTTGTCGTCACAAATAAAAATACGACGACAATATCGTGGCAAAAATATTATTTGCGACTAGTTTTTAGCGACACTTACTGATGACAACATGTCGTCGTAAAAAAATTATCTACGGCTATTTTTATTTTTTTACGATGACTTTTTATCGTCGCAAAAGACTTTTTTTAGTACAGTAGGAGGTTGCTGTTTTCATATCCTTTTTGGAAGTTTCCTTAACTTAATGTGGACTTGGTATTGATATTACACTGATTAAATAATAGTCTAACTCTAAGAATTAAATAAGTATTATTAAAGTCATTAGATCATGAACTAAATGACTTAAACTTTTGGGGGCTAGTAGCACTCTCTTTCTCACTCTATAACACATAGAATCCCCTATCTCATTTTCTATTTAAATAATAATTTATCATGTTAGTAAATTATGTTGGAAAACTAGTATGCAGGTAAAATTTTAAAAATTTTAAATTAGAGTATTTTCAAAAATACAAGTTTGACATGCTATATACATAAATCAATCACATCTTGCTAACTTTTGTATGCCGACGAGCTCTTGCAATCAGTAAGGAGAAGAACGTTCCACAAGAGCCTCAACCAACTAGTCTTTTTTGCTATTATCTATCCACGATCGAAATGTATATAGGCACACGTCGTACAGCTCTTCCCCGGTAACTCTTCTTCCAACCAATTGAGAAAACTTAGAGCAAGAGTTTGTGATTGTGAACAATAGCTCTCAGAGAGTTTTAGAGTTTCTCACACTAGAGTACTCACTCTTAACTTCTCAATTGATCTAAATAACTAAGAAAACTCATTTTCTATTTATAAAGGTTGGACCTAGGGTTGGTTATTACTAGATAAGGCCTCAAAAATTCAAATCTAGATGAACTTCTGATAAAATCACGTCAAAAACATGTAATCAAATTATCGTTAAATCGATAGGCCCAACTAACAAATCGGCCTACCAAACTTACTCTATTGACAAGCTGAACTAACTAATCAGCCTACCGAACTTAGAAGAATATGATCCCTGAGAATCTTTCATTTCCCACCCTAGATTCTCTGGATAGAGCCTCAGTTTTAATTTAAATAACCCAATAAAGAAGTTATCTGATTAAAACAATCATATTTGGATAATCTCAAAGAAAAAAAATATTCCCGATAATTCAACAAGTTTATCTTGAATTAATTTTTAAAATTAACTTAACCAATAAACAGACATAAATTATCTTATCATATCGAATTTCAACCAATCTAATAATTTAATATAAATCACCAATTTATTGGAAAAGCACGTCGTATCGATACAGAATTTGTCATGACCTAGCAAAGGGGACCTGATGGACCTATATAGTTCAAGCTCTGATAATTATAAAATATAATATCCTAGATACACATTTATAATTATCAACACTAACGCTACTCTACTAAAATCTTAGAGCTACACTCTCAAACTATATAAAATTACGAAGCTCCAATTTAACTAAGTGTCCATAACATATCATAATGTGTCATATCTCCATAGGATATTCATAATCGGCTTGAGGATAAATTCAATCTTACCTTCTGAATTATTTTTATCTTACATTCCATTATCTCACCATTGGAAAACTTACCATCTAAGGATAGTATACCATTCGGTTGCACCTATGCATCCAAATGGTTGAGCACTCCAATTTTCTAATTACAGGATAACACATATAAGAGAATATCATTGACTCCACCAATGGAGCTAGGTATTCCATATCTATGAATAATAGTTCTACGCTATCAAGAGTCATGTCTCCAACATACCGGTATGCGTACCATCACAAAGTCAAGATATCATCCTTTGGTATCTCCAAAGAGCTAAGACAAGATAACGGGCTCATTAGTCATTTCAAGATTAAGATACAACACATATGATTATCTAAAGTGAATTGATTTGCACAGATGGAATTATTAACCTATATCAATTTCACTTTATGTCTCGATCCAATACATCGTCACCTATGATAATGTACCCATGTTTCTGCTCGTAGAGTCCATCTCTAATAGCCAAGACAAGCCATCTCCCATCAAGGATATAGGCGACATAACAATCTTAGTATGAATAAAGCGTCCAACTTTATTCCCTCGATTGCGGATCTTATGATTTAGACCATCACTTTAGAATCATGTATTCTGCATAATATGTCCATCATATGTCTGATTCTTAAAGGTTTAGACTGATAGTCTTAGACTTTTATTTGCTTAACATACATTCAACAAATATGAACATAAAAAGGACAACATTTGGTATATAAACAATAAATAAATTCTTTATTGATAAAATGTCTCCAAAAACATATTACAACATTTTACTCCTTAGGGCATACATGTCTAACAATCTCCCAGTTGCACTAAGTGAGTAAATATGACATATCATACATCCCCATAGCTTTCATCAAAAACCCCTGCAATTAGTGTCTTCATTAATGGATCAGCTAAATTGTTCTCAGATGCCATTTTGCATACAGCAACATGCCCGTCCTTAACGAAGTCCTTTATCACAAGACACTTTCAATTGATATATTTACTCTTCTTGTGAAATCTTGGTTCCTTAGTATTAGCTATCGCTATAGTGTTCTCACAATACAACGATACCGCCTTATCCATGCCAGGAACTACCTCAAGATCCCAAAGGAACTTGTAGAGCCATACTGCTTCTTTGGAAGCATCACTAGCTACCACATACTCGGCTTTCATTGTTGAATCCAAAGTGCAATCTTGCTTGAAACTTCTCTAAACAATGGCACCACCTCCCAAAGTAAACACAAAACCAGAAATCGATCTTTTTGAATCCAGACAAAATTGAAAATCCAAGTCAATAAATCCTAGAAGTATTAAATCCTCACCTAAATACATAAGCATATACCCTCGAGTCTTTCTTAGGCACTTGAAAATATGCTCACTATCCCAGATCTAACTGAAATCGACTTCCTATCCCGACCGCATAACTAATATCTGATTGTGTGCAAAGCATGGCATACATGAGACTATCCACTACCAAAGCATAAGGCATCTTCTTCACAAATTCTCTTTCCTCATTAGACTTTGGCAAGTCTATATTAGAAAAAGTAATTCCAGACCTAGATAGTTGTCCACCTTCCTTGCAATTCTACATTGCAAACCTCTTAAGAATTTTATCTATGTAAACTGATTGGGACAAAGCTATCATTCTATTCTTCCTATCCCAAAAAGATCTAGATATCAAGAACATAATTAGCTTCACCTAAGTCTTTAATCTCAAACTACTTGGTCAACCATAATTTGACCGATGACAATGCCCCAACATCATTGCTAGTTAGCAGAATGTCAACTATATAGAGTAGTAAAAAACTACCTTCCCATCCTTAATGTATTTGTAACCACATGATCCACCCTTATTTTGTCCGAACCTATAAATCTTGATCACCTAATCAAATCTTATGTTCCAAGAATGGTAAGCCTACTTAAGTCCATAAATTGACTTTAATAGCTTATGAACCTTACCCTCAAGACCCTTAGCCTTGAACCCATTTGGCTGTACTGTATATGTGGACTCATCAAGATACCAATTCCAAAAGGCCATCTTGACATCTATATGCCAACTCTCATACTCAAGAACGGCAATTATGGACAAGAAAATACGGATGCACTTAAGCATGGCTATAGGCAAAGAGGTTTCTTCGTAATCGATTCCTTCCTTTTGTGTGTATCCTTTAGCTACTAGTCTAACCTTATAGGTTTTCACTTTTCCATCTACTCCTCCCTTTCTCTTATAGATTCACTTACACTCTATAGGTTTTACCCCTTTGGAAAAATGTACAAGTTCCTAGTGCTGATTAGTCTCCTTAGACTTTATCTCAGTGCTCATGGCTTCTATCCAGAGTTTTGAATTAACATCCTCTATAGCCTCTTTATCAGTGTAAGGATCCCTATCATGTTCATCTGGTTTTGCCAAAAAGGCCTCACCATTTGAACATATACCTTTCGAGTTGACGCCCGATCCTCCTATTACGCCGAAGCCCCTTAGATTGTTGTTTAGTTGGCTTTTCTACATTGATTGGATTGGTTTCTACTGAAACCCCAGAGTGATCGAATCATTTGCCAACTCTTCGAGTACTAATAGACTTCAAGGCTTAAAGTCGTTCATGTAACTTTCCTTATGGAAAGTTGCATTCATTGAAACCATGACTTTATTTTCCTTTCGATTACAGAAATGACCCCCTTTAGTCCCTTTAGGATATCCTACAAACACATAAACTTCTGAACATGCTTCCAACTTATTCGCTTCCTTATACAGGGCATGAGCCAAACATCATCATATCCTAATATGGTTTAATGATGTCTTCTTCCCTGTCCACAACTCATTAGGAGTTTTAGGAACTGATTTTAAAGGCACATTATTCAAAAGATAACATGTTGTTTGTAGTGCATATGCCCAAAAGGATAAAGGCAATGATGAATAACTCATCATGGACCTGACCATGTCCAACAAAGTCCTATTCCTTCTATCAGCTATGCCATTCTACTACAGAGTGCCTAGCATACTCAAATGGGATAAAATCCCATTTTTTAATAAGTATTCTAAGAACTCATCAGAGAGATATTCACCACCTCGATCAGATCGAAGTGCCTTTATAGGTTTACCTAATTACTTTTCTGCTTCAGCCCAAAACTTCCTAAACTTGTCAAAAGTTTTGATTTTATAATGCATTAGGTAAATATACCTTTATCTTGGGTAATCATCAATAAAAGTGATGAAGTAAGCATACCTTCCTCGTACGCGGATGTTCATAGGACCACAAACATCACTATGCACAAGTTCTAGAGCCCTTTCAGCCCTATTGCCCTTAGACCCGAAAGGTCTGTTGGTCATTTTGCCCTCCAAATAAGATTCACGTTGTGGTATAGATTTCACCTTTAAGTGACTTAACGTTCCATCCCTTACCAACCTTTGAATCCTATTCAGGCTAATATGACATAATCGCAAATGCAAAAGATAGGTTTTATTAGAGTGAGAAGTCTTAAGTCTTTTTGAGTTACTATCATTAACCTTGGTGTTAAGCAATAATTCCATCTTAGGTTTGATAAAAAATGGATTGTTTTGCATGCATCCATCACAGATAAAAGATTTCTTTTTATGAATCACCACTTTACTATTAAAAGAAACTAAATTAGAATCTTTAAATAAACAAGCTATAGATATAAAATTCCTTTTAAGTCTAGGAACATAAAAACAATATTACAAAATTAAAATCCTATAATTATCAAAATAAAGATGGATGTCTCCCACTACCTCAGGCAACACCAAGAATCCATCGCCCATCCGAAGCGTAAAGTCTTCATGCAGCAAACTTCTCATTTCTTTAATCCCCTCTAGAGAAACACAAACATGATTAGTTGCTCCAGAATCTATGACCCAAGTGTCAGTTGATTCCTCAACCAAACAAGTTTCAATAACCAGAAGATCACACCTACCTCCTCGAGAAAGGAAGTCTTTACAATTCTTCTTGATGTGCCCAACCTTCCCACAATAAAAGCACTTGAGCTTCTTTGGGTTCTTCTTTTTCTTCTTCTTATTCTTGCCATTTGCTGGGATATAAGACTTCTTGTTCTTAGCCTTCTGCATACTTCCATTCCCAAGATTAGGATTGGAATCAGATGCAGCCGCCAAGTTAGCTTGACCACCCATAAGAGTTTCCTTGATCAAATTTTCAAACTCCTATCACTACGTCATTAGCTCTGTTAAGATCACATCCTGTTTATTGCTCAAATTGTATGAAGCTCTAAACAGGATGAACTCCTTTAACAGAGTCTCAAAAACCATAGTCATCTGTGACTTGGCATTGATATCAACTCCATGGGCTTGAGCCTTAGCGAGATAACCCTTGACTAACATCATATGCTCCTTCACAAGAGTCCCTGGTCTTTGTTTGCAGTTCAAAAGTTTCTGAAGTGCCCTTTGCCATTTTGTTATGGCTTGGCCTCCAAACATATCTTTAAGATTATCCATGATCTGCTTCGCAGTTTCATAACCTTCATATTGAGCCTGCAGCATGTTATCCATGCTAGACATAACATAATAGTAGGCTTGATCGTTAGCATCTTTCCAGCTATCATACGCTTGGATTTGCTCATTAGTGGATTCCCAGTAGGTTCGGGAGGACACGGTGTCGTCAGCACGAATTTTAGTTTCTCAAAAGGCAGGACAATATTTAGGTTCCTCTTCCAATCATTGTAATTCTCACTAGTTAATTGGTTTATATCGAGTATCGAAGATAATGGGTTTTTAGACATTTTAACTACAATAAAGATCATACACCAAATAAAAGCAAACATTCCATAATAGTTTAGTAAGATAACAAAATCAAGTAAACATACAATTATATTTATGTGTCAAAATCTTGAAAATATCACGACCTTATAATAGTAATTCCTAACTTAGAATTCAACAACCCGCCTAAAGGAGACTTGCCAAATTCAATTAGGAACATGGATCTCCTCCGATTAATATATGTCATCTAGGACCAGTCTGATCTAGCATATGTTAATAATTATTTTTTTGGCCATTAATTTTATTAACAGAGCTCCTAAGGGAGGTTAATAATAAAATTAACTTTAGTGTACAACCATCATTTCAACTATTTTATCCATGATCTATAATTGACACCTAAGGGTGTGCAACGATAAATTGTACTAAAACAAATTATTCTTTCGGAGATCTACCCCGATACATGATAAAATCCCTTCCTAGGGGTCAGGACCACTTTGTGTTACTATGGACCAATGATGGGGGCTGTAGGCCCTTTCTTTGAAAACCTTCTCCCATTAAAACATGCATGAACAATTTTTAATGAGCGATACTCCTTATTCTATGTGACATGTTATCAACATATATGGCAAATCCTATTATAATGCAAACAAGTAAAGCAATCATGCAAAGCCATAAGCAAAATAATAATAAAAATAACAAACTGTAATATTATGGATCCATCCCAAAGAAAAGAAATTAAAGATTACAAGAGATCAATCGAAATATATAATCGATTCTTCATCTTTATATCTTCAAGTTGTATCTGTCTTTAAGTGATATCCATCTTCAAGTCTTCAATCCCATATAGATCAAATACTTCACTTTTTTGGTCACCACAAAATTTCATGTTTCTTAAAATTGTCTCAAAAATACAATCAATAACTGCACCAAAAAACACCCCTTTTTTGAAAACCCACAGCTCTCTACCTGCTTGTCGATCTGTGCCATTGGCCTACTGGTCATAACCCATTGTCCTGCTGAACTTGACACTTTGACATGCTGCCAGAGCTCGCTGAATGCTGCCCTACAGACGGCCTACCGAACAGGAAGATCAGCCTGCCGGTCTATGATCATCGGCCTGCCAATCTTGAGGGTTTGGCCTACCAACCGAGCAAAATTCATGTTTTTTTAGAAAAACAGTTTTTACGTAGTTTTCAATGTTATTTTCAAAAATTTAAAAATATAAAAATTTAGAGACTCAAGAAAAAACAGTGGAACCGCTATCATCCATCTTCACTTTGAATGATTATTACAAAATTTTTATAAATTTAAAATTAAATAATAATTCCTAGATGGTAATGATAGACCGCCATTTAATTACATGAAAAACTTATATACATATTCTAACCTCTAAAGAACCATAACAGGCATAAATTAATTAATTAACAAATAATTAAATAATAATCTAATCAACCATAATTAATTAATAAACATTCACCATATAACCTCATGACAACATATAAATATATAAAAACCCCAGAGTGCCAACTCTTTAAAAACTCGTAAATTTACGTAAAAACCTTAGCACTAATACCAATTGTTAGAAAACTAGTATGTAGCAAAATTTTTAAAAATTTTAAATCAGAGTATTTTCAAAATAAAAGTTTGACATGTTATATACATAAATCAATCACATCTTGCTAACCTTTGTATACCGAAGAGCTCTTGCAATTAGTGAAGAGAAGAACATTCCAAAAGAGCCTCAACCAACTGGTCTTCTTTGCTATTCTCTATCCATAATCGGAATGTGAATGGGCACACGTTGTATAACTGTTCCTCGATGACTCTCCTTCCAACCAATTAACAAGACCCAGAGCAAGGGTTTGTGATATTGAACAATAGCTCTCAAGGAGTTTTAGAGTTTCTCATACTAGAGTACTCACTCTTAACTTCTCAATTGATCTAAATAATTAAGAAAACTGACTCTTTATTTATAAAGGTCAGAGCCAAGGTTGGTTATTATCAGATAAGGCCTCAAAATTCAAATTTGGATCAACTTCTGATAATATCGCATAAAAAACGCTTAATTAGATTATCGTTAGATTAGTAGGCCGAATAACAGATCGGCCTGCCGAACTTACTCCATTCGCAGACCAAACTAACTGATTGGCTTGTCGAACTTAGGAGAATATGATCTTTGAGAATCTTTATTTTCCACCCGGGATTCTCTAGATAGAGCCTCAGTTTTAATTCAAATAACTCAATAAAGAAGTTATCTGGTTAAAAAAGTCATACCTGGATAATCTCAAAAAAAATAAATATTCCCAATAATTCAACAAGTTTATCTTAAATTAATTTACAAAATTAATTCAATCGATAAACAGACATAAATCATCTGATCCTATCGAATTTCAGCCAATCTAATAATTTAATACGTAAGTCACAAATTTATTAGAAAAGCACACCATATCGTTACAGGATTTATTATGGGCTAGCAAAGGGGACTTGATGGACCTCAGCTCTAATAACTATAAAATATAATATCCCTGATACACATTTTATAATTATCAACTCTAGTACTACTCCACTAAAAGCTTAAAGCTGCACTCTCGAACCATATAAAATTACAAAGCTCCAATTTAACTGAGTGTCTATGACATATCATAATGTGTCGTATCCTCATAGGACATTCATTATCGGCTTGAGCATAAATTCCATCTTACCTTCCCTATTATTTTTATCTTGCATTCCGTTATCTCGCCATTGGAAAACTTACCATCCAATCCAAATAGTTGAGCGCTCTAATTTTTCAATTATAGGATAACGCATATAAGAGAATATCATTTACTACACCATTAGAGCTATGGATTCTATATCTATGAATAACAGGTCTATGCTACCATGAGTCATGTATCCAACATATTTGTATGCATACCATCCCAAAGTCAAGATATCATCCTTTGGTACATCAAAAGACATAAGACAAGATAACGGGCCCATTAGTCATTTCAGGATTAAGATACAACGCATATGATTGTCTAAAGTGAATTGATTTACATAGATGGAATTATTAATCCAAATCAATTCCACTTCATGTCCTGATCCAATACATCATCACCTATGAAAATGTACCCATGTTTCTACTTGCGGAGTCTAACTCTGATGACCAAGACAAGCCATCTCCCATTAAGGTTGTAGACAATATAACAATCTTAACATGAATAAAGTGCCCAACTTTATTTCCTCGATTGTAGATCTTATTACTTAGACCGTCACCTTTAGAATCATGTCTTTCACATAATTTATCCATCATATGCTTGATTCTTAAAGATTTAGACCGACAGATTCAAACTTTCGTTTGCTTAATGTAACATCCCTTTAAGGACGTCACAGATGTCGTTACTTTTACCTTTGTTATCATTATTTTAAGATAAACTAATCAAAAAAGTATAGTTTAATAAACATATCATAGGATCCATGTAACTTTTTTTATTATTATATACAATATTTTTTAAAAAAGCTACGTATATATATTTAAATAGTTTATTAATATCAAAATAATGAAACCATAATTTTAAATAAATATTAAATAGCCATTCAAATCTGTTTTGCCAATTCGATAGACCAAACTTCAAACACTAGTAGGCCAAACATGACCGGTAGTCTAAACTTCAACCATCAGTAGGCCATCAGAGCCTTTGTAAAATTAGAGTTTTAAAACACCCAAATCGGTAGGCCGACACAGGGTCATCGGTAGGCCGATTGATGCATCGACAATCTGACCAACAATAGTCGGTAGGCCGATCTACTGCCAAAATGAAAGGAAATTAAAAACAAGTCTTAATACACCCTAGTGCGGAAAACTAACATACAATAATAAGCGTTCTTCCATTTTCCAATCCAACATTCCTAGCACACACGCCCGTCCTTGTTCTTCACCTATTCCATAAATCTTTTACCTTTGTCTGCAACATGATATAAAACTAAGTAAGCATAGACTTAGTAAGTATGCTTCCTATCTCACAATATAAATCATTTAATGAAAAATCAATGATAACATTGTAATCATAATCATCATAACTTAATACATACATATAATATATATATATATACTTTTAAGCATTAACATATCTCATAATCAAGACATTCATTAAATCTCCTTGCAACAACAAAAGCTTTCACGAAAAGAAATTATGTAAAACAAACTTAAAAATCATCATGAAACATATTCTTATAAATCGTTCATAAATTTTCATCATGTTGCAGGTGAGAATGTATTTACTTGACTTGCTTGCTTACTAAACCTTAATTTAGGCGATGTTGTCGTGGTCCTCGATGTGCTCATCTATTGGAGTGTTCATGTCAATCATTCACATACACAAGAATTAACATTCATGTTTATGATATCATTCATACTTTCTTCTCTTGAAATATTAATTCAAAACACATTTTACCTACTTTTAAAACATTCAAGCAAACTGCTAATAGTAAAACCTGCCTGACCATTAAGGATTCATAACTCAATAATTCATAATTCACATATAATTAAAGCATGAAACATTGTAAAGACAGAGTTAACATATATATATATATATATATAAATAACCCTGATTTTTTGTTAGTCATAAAAATTTCATTTGATAATTAAATTAAATCACTTATTCAATAACGTAAAATCTGCCAATGTAAATTGGACAGTAAGCAACCCTAACTAAAATCTATGTATTAAATTATCTATATCATAAAATAATTTAATAAAAATACTACATATAAGAGACACATAAAACCACAACATATCCAAAATTTAGCTTCAAATAAATTTAGAATAATTCAAAACATACAGTTAAACCCATGAGGAAAATTAACTTTAAATACAATAGGCAGTGAACACCAGTCGATTAACATTTAAAAAAAAATAAAAATAAAATTCCTTTGTCCCTAAATTTTTTTTATGGCAATTTATAAACATATAAGTACAATGCCAAAAAACTTTTTGTTGACAAACAAATGGACTACACTAAGAAGTCATATAAACAAGAGGTCAAGAATTTACAAGTTTGACAACACCAGTGACATAACTTAAATAAAGTTCAATAACTCATAAATTATTCATAGAATTGCTATAAAACTTTTTAGATGATAACCTAGCATATAAATGAATTTTCCACAAAATTTCATAGAAATCAAAATTCGTTTGCCCTTTCAAAGTAGACTGTGTTTTGTAAAACTTTACTAATCAACAATAATTTGATCATGAGTAGCAGATAATGAAAATTCAATATCAAAGCATAGACAACACCAAATAATGTGAAACTTTGAACAATATCATTTAACACTTTATGAAAGTTGGAATCCAAGAGAAAATGAAAACACAAATTAAACCTAAAATATATTCTTACTTGAATATGGAGCTCTCTCTAGGTTCCCTTGAATTTGGCTAAAAGAAAGTTTGAGATTTCCTTAATGTTTTTCTTTTTCCAAGTCCTTCATAGCAAAATAAGGAGGAGAAGAAAAAGAAGGAAACGTGGAGCAAGAAAGGTTGAGAGGATTTTGTGAGAGAGGGAGAGATGTGAAGAAAGGAGTGATTGGAATAAGATTAAGTAGCTTTCTTTATTGGAAGCATATTTTTCCTTTAAAATGGAGTGTGTACCCATTAGAGATGGAGAGAAATTGGTGAGAAAAGTCTAAAAAAAAAAGGAAGATATTATGATAGCATCTTGACCAACTATGTGATTTTTTTGTTTTTTCAAATAAGACAACTAATCAACCATTAAAGAAATAAAAGGATAAAGAGATAGTATAGGATTCCAAAATTTGCTCCAGATTCTTCTTATTGATAAACCTTGTATTCAAAAATTCATGCTCCACATGCCTAATTTTACTTGTCAGAATAGGAAGCCTTATCATGAAATCCAATCACCATTAATAAAAAGTCAACTACTCCCCCACATGGAATAAGGAAAGAAATGATAATTTGCCAATAACTCAAAACTATACAATGTATTATTTTAATCATCATTGCTGCCTTTCTTTGAGATTGTGTACTTATTGCTCATCAGCGGCCTTCAGCCTTCCGATTGAATCCATCGGCCTTCAGCCTTCCGATTGAATCCATCGGCCTACCAAACTGAGGAGGATTATTCGGCCTGCCAAATTAAGAAGATTTGGCCTACCGAAGTGCCTTGTTCAATAGTATACAAATAAAACATTAATTATTCATTATGTTTAACATCATTAATGACACGAATATTCAAGCATATCAATTCCATGTGACCGTCACTTATCATAAATCTCAAAATAAATAGTTAATAACATTATTTCATAAAAAAATTACATAACGTCATCAAATATTAAGCACTTATTGGTACCAGAAAAATAGTAGGTGTTACAATTGTCCCCACCTCATAAGAGTTTCATCCTCGAAACTCAAAACAATTGCAGATACTTGGCTCTCATGTCATCTTCATATTCCCACATAGCTTCTTCCACTTGGTGATTTCGCCATAACCTTGACCAAAGGAATTTCTTATTCCTTAAGATTTTAGTTTTCCTATCTAAAATTTCAATTGGCTTTTTTTCATAACTGAAGTCTTCTCATATTTCAATCACTTGTGGCTTGATTACGTGCATAGAGTCTGTGACATACTTTTTGAGCATCAAAACATGAAACACATCGGGAATAGATGACAGCTTTGATGGCAACCTTAACTGATAAGCTACCTTGCCTATCTGCTTCATAATTTCATAAGGTCCGACAAACCTTGGGTTCAACTTACCTTTCTTTCCAAACCTCATAACTCCCTTCATTAGTGCAACTTTAAAAATACAAATTGCCTATAGCCAATTCCAAGGGTCTTTTTCTTTTATCAGCATAGCACTTCTGACAGCTTTGAGCAGTCTCTATTCTCTTTCGTATCGACTTTATCATCTTAGAAGTCTCGTTGACAAAGTCAGTCCTTTCATTATCATTGCTTTCCATCATTTTCTTTTCACCAGCTTCATGCCAACATATAGGCAACCTACATTTTCACCCATATAGAGCTTCATAAGATGCCATTCCAGTCATAGCCTAATAGCTATTGTTATAAACAAATTTCGCTAATGGAAATATCTTACACCAACTCATCTTATAATTAAGGGTATAGGCACGAAGCATATCCTCTAAAACCATATTCGCCCTCTCCATTTGGCCATCAGTCTGAGGATGAAAAGCTCTACTGAAGTGGAACTTAGTTTCCATCATGACCTGTACACTTCTCCAAAATTTAGACATGAACCTGCCATCACGATCAAAGATGATAGACTTAGAAACTCCATGAAGTCTCACTATTTCTTTGACATAACGTTCCACCAATCGCTCCATAGAGTAATTGATCTTGATGGGGATGAAGTGTGCCATCTTTGTCAATTGGCTAATAACAATACAAATGGCATCAAATCCATTCATGGTTCTTGGTAAACTTGTGAAGAAATCCATCGCAATCTTTTCCCATTTCCATTCTGGTATCTGGATTGACTACAAATTGCCGCCAAGCCTTTGGTGTTCAGCTTTGACTTGTTGACATGTCAAACATTTCTTTACATAATTAGCAACATTACGCTTCATTCCAAACCACCAAGAACTATCCCTTAGATCATTGTACATCTTTGTTGCGCCTGGATGAATTGAGTAAGGAGTATCATGGATTTCTGCTAATATCTTTTCCCTTAAACCATCAACATTGGGAACACATAAGCAGTTCCTAAGATATAGAGTTCCATCGTCAGCAACTCGAAACTCCTCGCATTTTCCTTCCTTGATTGCCCACTTGATTCTTGCTAGACTTGCATCATCGTCTTGTTTACTTTGAATCTCATTAGACAATGATGGAGTAAGAGTCAATGTTGAAAGTTGTCCCGACATAAGTTCCAACCCAAAGTTCAAAATTTCTTTCTTCAAAGGCTGAGACATTGCTTGTAATGACATCAATGTTGCATCAGTCTTCCTCCTCTGAGCATCTTCCACTCGATTCGCCTTTCCTGGATGATAAAGGATTTCACAATAATAATCCTTCACCAACTCTAACTATCTCTGCTGCCTCATATTCAGGTCCTTCTGAGTGAAGAAGTATGTTAAACTTTGATGATCAGTGAAGATCTTACATTGAACTCCATACAAATAATGTCTCTAAATCTTTAGTGCAAAAACCGTAGGTGCCAACTTGAGGTCATGAGTGGGATAGTTCTTCTCATAATCTTTCAACTATCTTGACGCATAAGTAATTACTTTATCATTGTGCATCAACAATGTACTAAGGCCCATCTTAGAAGCATCACTGTAAATTACGAATCCATCATTCCCTTTAGTAATAGACAAGACTGAAGTTGTAGTCAACCCTTTCTTCAATTCTTGAAAACTTTTCTTGCACGTATCCATCCATTCAAACTTTTTTCCTTTGCAAGTTAGATTTGTGAGAGGCGTCGCTATCCTGGAGAAATCCTCTACAAACTTTTGATAATAACCAGTTAATCCTAAGAAGCTTCTTATCTTACTTACATTCTTTGGTCGCTTCCAGTTAAGAATAGCTTTGACCTTAGCAGGATCCATTATTATTCCATTCTTTGACACAACATGACCCAAGAAACTATCAAGCCAAAACTCACACTTGGAGAACCTTGTGTACAACTTATGTCTCTTCACAATCTCTAGCACAATCCTTAAGTGCTCAACATGCTCTTCTCGATTCTTTGAATACACTAAAATATCATCGATAATCCTTGAATACTCAGTTCATCAAGTCCATAAAAGCTGCAGGTGCATTCGTTGGACCAAAAGGCATAACCACAAAATCATAGAGCCTATTCCTCGATCTAAAAGCTATCTTAGGAATGTCTCCTTCTTTTTATCTTCAGTTGATAATATCTCGACTGCAAATCAATCTTCGAGAACACAAATGCACCCTTAAGCTGATCGAACAAATCATCGGGCAACGGGTACTTGTTCTTGATTGTCACCTTGTTTAACTCTCGGTAGTCAATACAGAGTCTCATGGAGCCATCTTTCTTCTTTACAAACAAAACTAGTGCTCCCCATGGTGAATGACTAGGTCGGATGAGACTTTATCAAAAAGTTCCTTTAATTGAGAGTGTAACTCTTTCAATTCTACCTGAGCCATTCTATGTGATGCGTGGGATATTGGTTCAGTGCCCAAAGTGAGCTCGATCTCAAAATCGATTTCTCTATCTAGAGATAGGCTTGATTGATCATCTAGAAATAACTCTAGAAATTATCAAACCACTATAACTTCTTCAATATTTTCCTTTTCTTCTTGACTTTTATCTACGATGTTCACCAAATAACCCATACAACCACTTGCTAAGAACTTTCTTGGTTCACAGTTGAAAGAAAAATGTTGGCTTTTTTCTTGACTCGTCCACGAACACAAATCTTTGTTCACCTTTCGAATGGAAAATAACCTCTCGTTTTCAGCACTCCATAGAAGCATTATACTTACTTAGGATCCATCCTAAGAACCAAATCATAGTCGTACTTATCGATTACAATAAGATCGATAAAAAGTTCTCTTTCAAAAATCTACAAAGGAACTGTACGCAAATAATGCATAGACATCATCACTTCCCCAGTTGGTAGTGTCGTAGTGAACCCCTATTTCATAAGTTCTAGATGTACTCTTAGCTTCTTAGCAAAAGATAAGGATACAAATGAATGTGTGGCACCCGTATCAAATAGAGCATGTGCATTAAAAGAAAGACTTGAAATCTAACCTATGACAACATTAGAGGTTTCAGCTACCACTTGATCCTTTTTCATTGCATAAATACAAGCATTGGTGGGTGGGGCTTCAAGTCTTCCTTGGTTTATCAGGGGTCCCTCCAAATTAGCTTGCATATGGTGGAGTTGAGCATAAGGAAATCTCTGCTGAACTTGAACATTGGACTGGTTAGGGCATTTCTAGGCAAAATGATCCTCGTGTCTGCAGAAAAAACACTAGTCTTTTTCTAAAACGGCATTCACCTAGATGTTTCTTTCTACATTTGGCACATGGTTGTATCTACTTGCTGTTGTTGTTGTTGTATTAGCCACCACTATGTTTCTTGTTGCTTTGACCTTTCTGGTTTTAGAAATCGCCCTTTCTCATGTTGTTCTTCCAATTCTGGTTGTTGTTGTTTCTGCCTTGGGGTTGGTTTTGAGTGTTTTCATTATTCGCCAGATGACTTAGTTGAGGCTAGTTTCTTCTTAACTTTGTCAAGTAGAATTCAGCTCGTTGCGCCCTCAAAATAACTTGTTTTTTATTTTTGGGTGGACTTGCTCCATCAACAATTGTTGCAATTTCTGGTCAGAGAACTCCGATTAAGCTTCTGACCCTTTCCCCTTCATCGTTGACTATTCCTGAGCAAAGGCATACCGACTGGCTGAACTTAGCAACCACATCATTAATAGACATATATCCTTAGCGAAGGTTGTCAAACTCATCATAATGTTTTTGAGTGATGTTCATATGAAAGAACTTTGCATTATATTCACAAACAAAATCTGCCCATGTCATCTCATCTACATTTCTGCTCTGTTCAATTCCATCTCACCAGATTCTGGCTTCCATGGTTAGGCAGTATGAGGCATAGAGAACCTTCTCATTGTTAGTAAAACCCATAAGTTTCAGAGTGGCTTCAATTGTCTTAAACCATCCTTGGGCAACCAAGGAATCCTTAGAACCTTCAAAGTCTACTGGCTTAGCATGCTTCCACCCGACCAATAAGGGTTCTTGGTAAACAAGTCTTGCTTTTGGTGCAGGAGCTGAGGCTTCCTCTCTTTGCGACTGAGGAGGAGGTGGCATGTTTTCACCTTGTCTTTCGCCTCCTTAACTACTAGCTCTAAGCTCGTTGATCTCTCTTCTTTGATTTTGAAGTTGTTTTTGCAATTCAGTAATCATCGTCATCAGTCTTGCATTGGCTGGATTGTCATTTCTAGCAGTGGCTTGAGCACGAGTCTGAGTCCTTCTACAGTTGTTCATCTTTGATTTCCTAAAAGAATTATGAGCTTAGGAATGAACTTCCAATTTTATTGGATGAGACACGATCTCATTACTAAATTACGCACTAGGACATTTATCACTATACATCTAATCTTATACTTATCATTAAACTTACATCCACATCATTTAGCTTAAAACATAATTACTTGGAGGACTCGAATTAACGTGTGGCGATACGTATTGGAAATGAAAATCTACTCTGATACCAAAGCCTGTAACGCCCCCTTAAGGACGTCACAAATGTCGTTACTTTTACCCTTGTTATCATTATTTTAAGATAAACTAATCAAACAAAGTATAGTTTAATAAATATATCCCAAGATCCATGCACACATTTTTTTATTATATACAATATTTTCAAAAAAAACTACTTATATATATTTAAATAGTTTATCAATACCAAAATAATGAAACCATAATTTTAAATAAATATTAAACAGTCATTCAAATCTATTTTGTCAGTTCGGTAGGCTGAACTTTAGATACCGATAGGCCGAACATGACCAGTAGTCCGAACTTCAACCATTGGCAGGCCGTCAGAGGCTCTGCAAAATTAGAGTTTTGAAACACCCAAATAGGCAGGCCGACACAGGGTTATTGGCAGGCCCAATTGATACATCGGCGATGAAACCATTAATGGTTGGTAGGCCAATCTGCTGCCAAAACAAAAGTAAATTAAAAGCAAGTCTTAATACATCATAATGCGAATAACTAACATACAATAATAAAACCATTATACAAGAAGTTAAATTCTATTCGTGGTGTTCTTCCATTTTCCAATCCAACATTCTTAGCACACACGCCTATCCTTGTCCTCCACCTATTCCATAACTCTTTTACCTTTGTCTGCAACATGATAAAAAACTAAATGAGCATAGGCTTAGTAAGTACACTTCCTATCTCACAATATAAATCATTTCATGAAAATCAATGCATAACATTGTAATCATAATCATCATAATCATAGTAGTGCATGTGGCACAAGTTCATATAGAACATATCTTTTTGTTAAAACTTTTGTATTAAAACATTATTCATTTTATCTTTAGGGGCTCAAGTGTTGCACCATTAACTTCATCATAGGCACACCGTTGTGAGAGGAGAGGGGTAGTTAATCCCAAACCAAACATGACAAGTTCAACTTTTGGACATCATTAACCTAACATTGGGTATGCAACACTTAATTAAGTGACACATACATATACATACACTTTTAAGCTTTAACATATCTCATCATCAAGACATTCATTAAACCTTCTTGCAACAACAAAAACTTTCATGAAAAGACATCATGTAAAACACACTTAAAAATCATCGTGATACATATTCTTATAAATATTTCATAAATTTTCATCATATTACAGGTGAGAATGTACTTACTTGACTTGCTTACTTACTAAACCTTAATTTAGGTAACATTGCCATGGTCCTCGATGTGCTTATCTATTGGAGTGTTCATGTCAATCATTCACATACACAAGAATTAACATTCTTTATGATATCATTCAATACCACAATACATCATTCATATTTTCTTCTCTTGAAATATTAATTCAAAATACATTTTACCTACTTTTAAAACATTCAAGCAATACTGCTAATAGTGAACCTACCTGACCATTAAGGATTCATAACTCAATAATTCACAATTCACATACAATTAAAGCATGAAACTTTGCAAGGATAGAGTTAACATATATATATATAATACCCTGATTTTTTGTTAGCCATAAAAAATTTATTTGATAATTAAAATAAACACTTATTCAATAACACAAAATCTGCCAACACAAACTGGACAGTAAGTAGTCCTAACTTAAATCTATGTATTAAATTATCTGTACTATAAAATAATTTAATAAAAATATTACATATAATAGACACATAAAACCACAACATAACCAAAATTTAGCTTTAAATAAATTCGGAACAATTCAAAGCGTATAGTTGAACTCAGGAGTAAAATTAACTTTAAATACAATAGGCAGTGAACATCCTTCGATTAACATTTAAAAAAATTAAAATAAAATTACTTTGTCCGTAAAATTTTTTTATGACAATTTATAAACATATAAGTACAATGCCAGAAAAAATTTCATTGACAAACAAATTTGTTAAGCTACACTAAGAAGTCATACAAACAAGAGGTCAAGAATTTACAAGTTTGACAGCATCAGTGACATAACTTAAAGAAAGTTCAATAACTCATAAACTATTCATAGAACCACTATAAAACTTTCTAAATCACAACCAAACATATAAATGAATTATTCCACAAAATTTCATAGTAATCAAAATTTGTTTGCCCCTTCAAAGTAGACTGTGTTTTTGTAAAACTTTACTGATCAACAAAAATTTGATCATGAGTGGTAGAAAATAAAAATTCAATATCAAAGCATAGACAACACCAAATAATGTGAAACTTTGAACAATATCATTTAACACATATATAAACATCATACTCGAAAAACAGACATTTGTAGACAAAGTTATGAAAGTCGGAATCAAAAAGAAAATTAAAACACAAAGTAAACCTAAAATAGATTCTTACTTGAACATGAAGCTTTCTCTAGGTTCCCTTGAATTTGGCTAAAAGAAAGTTCAAGATTTCCTTGATTTTTTTTTTCCAAGTCCTTTGCCACAAAATAAGGAAGAGAAGAAAAAAAAAAAAGGAAACGTGGAGCAAGAGAGGTTGAGAGGATTTTGTGAGAGAGGGAGAGATGTAAAGAAAGGAGTGATCGGAATAAGATTGAGAAGCTTTCTCTATTGGAAGCAAATTTTTCATTTAAAATGGAGTGTGTACCCGTTGGAGATAGAGAGAAATTGGAGAGAAAAGTCTAAGAATCAATAGGAGATATGATGATAGCATCTTGACCAACAATGTGATGTTTTGTTTTTTTTTTTTCAAATAAGACAACTAATCAACCATTAAAGAAATAAAAGGATGAAAAGATAGTATAGGATTCCAAAATTTGCTCCGGATTCTTCTCATTGACAAACCTTGTATTCCAAAATTCATGCTCCACATGCCTAATTTTAATTGTCAAAATAGAAAGCCTTATCATGAAATCCAACCACGATTAATAAAAAGTTAACTACTCCCCCACATGGAATAAGGAAACAAATAATAATATGCCAATAAGTCAAATTTATAAAATCTATTATTTAATCATCATTGCTGCCTTTTTCTAAGATTGTGTACCGATTGCTCGTCAGCAGCCTTCAGCCTGTCGATTGAATCCATCAGCCTACCGAATTGGGGAGGATTATTCAGCCAGCCGAATTAAGAAGATTCGGCCCGCCGAAGTGCCATGTTCAACAGCACACGAATAAAACATTAATTATTCATTATGTTTAACATCATTAATGACATGAAAATTCTGAGCACATCAATTCCACATGACCGTTACTATCATAAATCTCAAAATAAATGGTTAATAACATTATTTCATAAAGAAATTACATAATGTCATTAAATATTAAGCACTTATTTTTACAAGAACAGTAGCAGGTGTTACACTTAACATGCATTCAATAAATATGAACGTATAGAGGACAATATTTGCTATATAAACAATAAATAAATTTTTTATTGATAAAATGTCTCTAAAAACATATTACAATATTTTACTCCTTAAGGCATACCTGTCTATCAAATTCCATATGTCAGAATCTGAACACAGAGAGTCTAAAAGAGAGTAAGACGGAGAGTGTTGTTAGTATTTGTCTTTAAATTTAAGTGCATCTAATTAGCGAGTTAAACATGCACAAAAACATCTAGCGTGTTTCACCTGAGTTTTCATGCGTAAAGCAATGTGGAGCACATTAGGCAATATCGAATTTGTAGCCTTCTCTTATACTTTTAAAAATTCAAGTGAATTTAAAAGTAGGTAATATATGTTAACGAGGGTCTTAGATTGCAAGACTAAATTAGCATATTATACTCCTCCTTGTAAATAGATGAAGGTCCCAACTTACGTTTTTGGACCCTTTGCAGTTATACATCACAAGTAGTTACCCATCAACTATAATAAAAATAGTGAATTTAAAGATTCTTGATTATGCTAGCTGATACAAAAATCTGAAATTTTTTCAACATTATGGCTTTATCAATATGAATCAAAATATAATAATGTCTTATTATAATATTTTGTTTCTTCTGAAATAAATTATGTTTTATTATTATTGACAATTCCTAACTACCCTACCATGGAATTTGCTTCATTTACACATAATATTTTATAATTTTCACAGCAAAAAAGAAATTAATATTTCCAGCACCTCTCGACAGTGGTATTCCTTTTTTTTTTTTTTAGGGGAAGAAAAAAAAAAATTAATGTAGTTGGAGATTTGTAAACAAAGTGGAGATAGTGAGGGAGACGTTTCACCCATGGGATCCTTTAACTAAGCTTTGTTTTCAATAAATGTGTTTGATGATAGTATACTACAGTACAGTTGTACCTTTTAAAAAAAGTTATTAACTAATATAACCTTAAACTTTGGATTGTTTTCTACCTTAAGCTTTGAACTTTAAAAATCACCGTTTTATTATCTTAAATTTTTAGATCTTCTCATTTTGTCTCCTGTCAAACTTTTCATCACAATGACAAAAATAAACCCACATGAGGCGCATGTGGTAGGTTGTTGAAATTATTTATGGTTTGATAATGCTCTTTCAAACCCTAACATAGCAAAACTCTAAACTAAAAATCCCCAATTTATTTTTTTTTTAAACTTTTTAAATGAGAGTGTAAACAATAATTCTCACTTTCTAAATGGGAGTGTAAACAATAATTCTCACTTGAAACTTACAAAATATCATTTTTCTCCTTACAAACCTTTCACATGCAGCTCACTTGGGTATTTTTTCATCACTTTTGACGGAAAATTAGATAAAGGAAACAAAATGAAAAGATCTAAAATTTTAAAATAATAAAGTGATGATTTTTAAAGTTTATAGGGCAAATGAAAGAAACTCTAAAGTTTAGAAGGTATAGGTGTTAATAACTCAAAAAATTAAAAAAAAAAAATTAAAGAGAGAAAGGGAGAGAGAGAGAGAAGATAGGGAATAGCGTCCACAGTACAGACACACAGGGTACTTTTTGTTCCGTGGGATTGGGTGAGTCTGGAGTATCAACACTTATGAGAGAGCCCTCCTTATGGTAACCACGGTTGAGTTTAGCATTGCATCTGACTATGTGACAGTGTCATCAGCAGTGTGTCGGTAGCATTGTTTAACCTGACTTATTCCAAAACAACAACAACAAAAACAAAAACAAAAAGAACTTCGCTTTGCTTTTGATATTAGTCTTCTTTCTTTTTATATCAATCTTTTCATTGACGTTTGCTCTCAAATTACAAACTTAACTCCCATGCAAATTCAGCGCAAAAAGGCATAAAACCTGATGCTAAAAATTATGTGCTCCAACAATAAAAAAATTAAATGAAAAATTTGTTTTTAAAAGGAAGGTACTTGTGATGTTACTTATGGAGGGCCATGACGGAGGAAGAATCAAATTTTAAAATAAAATGTGTTTGCGTATTTGAAGTGAAATTTATACCATAGTGTAACAAGTCAAGTTGCTTGGCTGTTAATTGCCAGTTGAAGCAAAAGCTATCGTAACTAAGTTAGATGCTAACACTGTGTTGTTAAAGTGAAAACTCATTGATTTTTAATTTTCTCTATTTTCTTTATCTATAAAAACTCAAGTTTCGTTTCAACCTCTCATTAAGACTATTCCTCTTTTTATGCATTTACAGCAAACAGAAAAACAAATCAATATTCATATAATCTTTTAAAATTCTATATAATAGACATCAAGATTTTGTAAGATTTGTTAAAAACAAAATTTACAAACAATTGTTTTTAACACTCTATCTAAACAAAAATTTAGATTTTATTATCAGTTTGAAGTACAATTTATCAGCATATCCAAACAATGATTCTGGTTGCACTTTAAATTTTTTGAATCCACAAGGCAAACATGATCTTAAAATTATTGTAGTTCAAAACTAGGAATTTTCTATGTGATATTTTCTTGAAGATGGAGCAAATTGAACAGAAGATTCAAGAAAATGATGTTTCACATGTAACGCCCTGAAATTTATTTAATAATATTGTGATGTAAAATGATAAATTAGTTTGTCATAATTAATGTTTCAACATTAATTTGGTTATTTCGTTAAATTTTGAATTTTAGGTTGTTTTGTTAATTTAATAAATTCTAATAATTTCTTATTGTTTTAAAAATATTGTTTTGAGTTTCAAAACACAACCGTTTGTAAAATGTTAAAAATATTCTGTTTTACAAAACCGTGGGTGGCATTTGGTTTTCGCACAATAAAACCGCTCATCGTTTCTCTCTATTTATTCTCTCCCTCATACTCTCTTCCTCTCACTCTCCCTGATCTCTCTCTCTCTTCCTCACTTGTGGCCACTCTCTCTCTCTCGTTCTCTCTCGGTTTCTCTCTTCTCTCTCAATTTTTGTCTCAAATTTTTGAATCAAATTCGAATCCAAGCTTCGGGTGAGCAAGAAGGAAGCTCAGGAACGAGATTTGACAACCAAGAACGCATATTGTAGCTTCGATTCGAGGTTAGTTTTGAAATTTCTAAACTTTTTCAAAATTTTCAATTTTGTGCATTTTTGAAATCTAGGTTTGTTTGAGCTTAGAAAACTCTTGGTTTGAGTTAAATGAACTTAGAACAACTAGAATCTAAGCTTGGATTGAAGAAAAATGGATTAGATTCAAGATTTTTTATTTTTCCTCATTTTTCACCATTTTTGGATTTTTGAGATTTTTATGTTTAAATCTTGTTTAAATGAGTCCAAAAGTGTTCTATTATGTTTTTCTATCATCTATGATTGTTTTCCATGCCTGAGATATGAGAAAAACAAGTTAAAATAAAGATTTGGATTTTGGGAGAACCAAAACCTGTGGCTGAAATTTCTGGGTTTTTCCAGTACGGTAGGCCGGACTGCACCGTTTGGCAGCCTGAACCTGGGAAATGTCCGGCCGACCGGACCTGGTTTCTGGCAGGGCGAACTACACAGTTCGGCCGGCCGAAGCAGGGCGTCTTGCGGGCCGACCGGGCACGGGAAATTTTGTGGTTTTTCACCCGTTTTTACTGTTTTGAACCCCGATTGGAATTCCAACCTTGTAAAATGATTTTAAAGATAGAAACAGCACACTAGGACATCATGAAATGGTTTAGTAAGATAGAATGTCTCAAACTAGATATTGATCGACTTAGTGTGTATCTAGGATTGTTCGTGGTTTCACGAAGCTAACGTATAGCGGACCGAGATTACGGTGCGGGACATCGGTGCGAGTATTGAGGTAGGACTTCTACCCCATTCTTTGGTAGCCTAGTTTCAAAATGATTTGGCTTTGAAAAGGGTTTCTATAAAAATGTTTTCAACGGTTGATTGAAAATGAATTTATCGGTTATGTTTTAATAAACTGTGAACTGAAATGAGCTTCATAATGAATGTAAGTGAGAATACTGTAAGACATGTATGCCCAAAGGAGTAAAAATGTAAAATGTTTTTGGAGACATTTTTATCAATAAAGAATTTATTCATTTATATATATACCAAATCTTGTCCTCTTTACGTTCATATTTGTTGAATGTATGATAAGCAAACAGTAGTCTGAGACTGTCAGTCTAAACCTTAAGAATTGGGCATATGATGGACTGATTACGCGGAAGACATGATTCTTAAGGTGACGGTCTAAAACATATGATCCGCAATCGAGGAAATAAAGTTTGGCGCTTTATTTATGTAAAGATTGTTATATTGTCTATATCCCTTTTGGGAGATGGTTTGTCTTGACCATCGGAGTTGGACTCCGTGAATAGAAACATTGGCACGTTGTCATAGGTGACGACGTGTTGGATCGGGACATAAAGTGAATTGATTTGGATTAATAATTCTGTCTTAGCAAATCGATTCACTTTAGACAGTCATTTGTATTGTATCTTAATCCTGAGATGAATAGTGGGCCCGTTGTCTCGACTTGTGTCTTTTGATGTACCAATGGTTGACTCCCACATCTCTATAGTGATATGCATGCCGGTACGTTAGAGGCATGACTCTTGATAGCGTAGACTTGTTATTCATAGATATGGAATCCATAGCTCCTCTTTAGGAGTAATGATATTTCTCTTATATGCGTTGTCCTGTAATTGAAAAACTGGAGCGCTCAACCATTTGGATACATAGGTGTAACCGAATGGTATACTATCTTTGGATGGTAAGTTTTCTAATGGTGAGACAATAGAACGTAAGATAAAAAATAATCGGGAAGGTAAGACAGAACTTGTCCTTAAGCCGATTATGGACGATCATATGGGGATACGATACACTATGATATGTCATGGAGACTTAGCTACACGAGCTTCATAATTCTATAAAGTTCGAGAATGCAGCTCCAAGCTTTTAGTGGAGTAGCGTTGGAGTTGATAATTGTGAAATGTATATCTGGGATATTGGGTTTCATAATTATCATGAGCTTGAACTTTATAGGTCCATTTTGGTCCCCTTTGCTAGCTCACAAAATCCTGTAACGACACGGCGTGCTTTTCCATTAATTGGTGACTTATGTCGGATTTATTAGATTGGTTTAAAACTTGTAAGAATCAAATAATTCATGTCTGTTTACCGGTTGAATTAATTTTCTAAGAAATTAGTTCAAGATAAACTTGTTTAATTATTGCGATCAGATAATTCTTGTATGTTTATCGGTTGTTTTAATTTTGGACAAATTAGAACAAGATAAACTTGTAGAATTATTGTGAATTGATTTATTTTCTCAGAGATTATCTTGATGAAGTTTGTTTTGATCAGATTACTTCTCTATTGGGTTATTTGAATCAAAACTGATACTTTATCCTTTAGAATCTCGGGTGGGAAATAAAAGATTCACGGAGATTTTTTCTCGAGAGTTCGGCCTGTCGGATGACGTGTTAGGCCTGTCGAACTGGCCTGATCGGCCTGCCGATCAGAATGTTCGGCCTGCTGATCAGCGAAAGATAAGATTACGCGTTTTCACGCGGATCTTATCAGATATTGATCCGAACTTGATTCTGTTTCGAGTTTTTGAGACCTAATCTGATATGGACTGACCCCAGGACCAATAGGTATAAAAAGGGAGTGAGTCTCGTGATTTACTCAGATCAGTCGAGAGATTAAGAGTGATACTCTTCTAGTGAGCATCTGAAAACTCCCGGAGAGCTTTTGTTCACAAATCACAAACACTAGCTTTGGGTTCTCTCTATTGGTTGGAAGGAGAGTCACCGGTGGAAGAGCTGTACGTGTGAGCCCATACTCCGGTTGTGGATAGAGAACAGCAAAGAAGACCAGTTGGTTGAGGCTCTTTTGGAACGTTACTTCTCTACACAGGTTACGGAGGTTCTTCAGCACACTGAGATTAGTAAGATCTGTTTAATTTATACATATAACATGTCAAACTTGTGTTTCAAAAAATACTCTGATGAAAAATTTTAAAAATTCCGCTGCGCACTTTGTTTCCAACAAATACTTGTTAAATGGGTTTTGAATGATGATGAAAATAAACACAAAAGCATGATGCCATATCAGAGATCAGGTCATGTAGCGATCGACCTTGGGGGCAGGTCCCGAAACCCAGCTGGGCCACTACGGTGGTGATATTATAATTGTTTGCCTAGGAAAGAAAGATGATATTTCTGGTCGACCGAATAAACTGTTTTAGGTAAGAACGGTTTTATTTAAATTTATTTATTCAAGGTTTCATTTAAATAATTCCCTGAATAATGAGATTTTTCTTTAAATTAAATGATTTGATAACATATAGTCCTACTGAGCCTTTCGCTTACCTTTTCCTTGTTTTTCTTAAATCTCCCCCTCTAGGTGGATTCCCATTTAGGTTCAGAAAGGAATCAACGGACAGGACTCCGAAGCAGTAGGAGAACTAGTAAATTATTTGTATAAGTTAAACAAGGCATGTAATGTTTGTAACTTTATTTATACTCGGACTGTGGTTGTATTATTATATTATCAGTACTATGTGTGTGCACAAGTTGTGAGTCAGTGGGACCCATACTCGCGGTTCTATAATATTTTATTTCTCACTTAACGCTTATGAATTCTGCTATTCCATGTTGTTTTGAAACTTTCACATTTTATTAATTAATTTAACCCCTAAACTCTTGATTTTAACTAAATTTTTCTTTTTAATTGATTTAAATAATCCACTACGTCACCTCCCGTACTCCGGGGCGTGACATCACAATTGTTGATTTTCTTGTTTTTCTAGATTTTTCATGATGGATTTTTTATGTGGATAACGGCTCTATTTTCTTAAAATTGGAAACCTCATCATTGCCAATGAGGCTGGTGGGCTACCCGCAAATTGCCAAGGGAAGAGTGCGTATGTGTAACAAAGAATGAAGGACTAGGGTTTGGATAGCATCCATGGCTTATATAATATTTGAAGCAATTTTTGTAAAACTCAATTGCAGTGGCAATTGTATTTTATGTTGCCACTAAGACAAGGTTTTTTTTAACGAATGTAGGGTTGAGAATGAAAGCAAACTACCAACAAGGTTTTGGTGATTCAAAATTAATTCCTGGACTTTGATATTACTATTAAAATCTATGTTATATTGTCCTTTAACTTCTTACACATACCGGTAACTAGAAAAACAACCCATCATATTAGTGCCTATCGAGATTGATCTTGACGAGTGGAGATTTGAAAACTCTTCCTTTCCAGTAGTATCATTGCAGTCTTTTTTGCTGCTTTTGTAGTAACTAGAACTACGTGGTATGGCTCAACAACTACCCCGATTGAATTATTTGTTCCCACTCATATTAATGGGATCAAGGATACTTCCAACAAGAAATATATCCAAGAGTTAGTGTTGGGCTAGCCAAAAATTAGAGCTTATCTAAAGCTTGGTCTAAAATTACTGATAAACTAGCCTTTTATGATTACATTGGCAATAATCCAGCAAAAGGGGTATCATTCAGAGCGGGCTCAATGGACAACGGGGATAGAATAATTGTTCGTTGGTTAGGACACCTGAACTTTAGAGACAAAGAATGGCATGAGCTTTATGTATGCTGTATGCCTACTTTTTTTTAAATATTTTTTAATTTTTTTGATAGATAGAGAGAATTGTTGGAACCAATGTTCCTTTTAAAAGGATGGAATCAAAAAATAGTGTTGAACAAGTAGGTGTAACTGTTGAGTTCTATGGCAGTGAACTCAATGGATTCAATGGCAGTGATCCAGCGACTGTAGAAAATATTTATATATGCTAAGACTTGCTCAATTGGGCGAAATTTTTGAATTAGATCATGACTTTGAACTCTAGTTGTGTTTTTTGTAGCTGTCCGAGAGGTTAGTTTCCTTTTGGACATGCTTTATTTGCTCTTTTCTTCCTCGGACACATATGCCATGATGCTAGAAGTAGAACCTTGTTCATGAATGTTTTGCTGGTAGTGACCTGGATTTAGATGCTCAAGTGGAATTTGGAGCATCCTTTTTATTCTAAAACCGCAGAAACACTATATGTGCGTGTGAAAAATCAGTCCTTTCTTTTTACGTTTCCATGAGAACTCTCAAAATTCAGTCACAAATAAAATGGAATGAAGAACCCTAAACGTAGTCCGGAATGCAAGTTGGCCTAAGCTTCTCATAAAAAGGGTCAAATTTGTGAGACACTAGGGTTTGGCTTTTCCGACCGAGCATGACGCCTACTCGATTTGTACAATAAAAAAGCTCATTCGTCTTGTCTTTTACACGCGTGATAGCGTTACTTTTTCTAGATAGAATAATTCTAATAGTCATACGAAATGAAGATGACAAGAATTTTGTTGCTTTAGTGATAATTTGTAATACAAATGCGAAAGTGGAACAAGGAAAATATTGAAATAGAAATAAAATAAAGTAAAAAGATTTACAACGAACAAAATCAATGTTTTTCTTGTAGAGTGTTTGGAAGATATTCAAGCCAATAGTTTGAACTATAAACAGTATAAAGCATTCACATATTACAGTAAAAAGACTATAGTGTAAAGCTTTACTTATGCTATAATTCTCAACTCAAACTAATGGTTTAAACTACTCTCTCAAACACCCTATTCATATATCATTTTTGAACCTTTATGATTTTTTTGTTTTGGTTTTTTTAATAGAACTTTTGAAACTTAAGCTGATACCAAAAAAAAAAAAAAAAAGTCCATCAAAAAATAATGAAAAACCATAACATGATAAAACTAAAAGCCTGAAATGTCCATATTCTTTTTTCTAGGAGCTGGGAATTAGAAATCCTATTTAACTCAATAGAGTTATAACTTCGTTACTAACAAAATAGTAGGACCCAGTCTAAAAAGTACACTATATACTAGACTGGAACACAGTTTTGTGAGTAATGAGAATATAACCTATGAGACGAAAAGGATTTTTCGCTAGGAATTACTCTTCTTCGACATAAATCTCCACCTTTTTCCCCTTTTCTTTTTGTTTGCTAACTTCTTTCCTTTTTGTTGAACTAAAAAAAACGAAAAAAAAAAAAAAAGAAAAACCTAAGTAACTACTTTCTTTTGCTTAAGATCTTGTGGTGGCAACAGGTTAGCAAAGAACATTAGTTTGATGAAGGTGGTTAGCAAAAACAGTGTCATTAACGATGGCTTTCTCGTTAAAAGCCTCAGAAGGAATTCTTCTATATTATTTATTTCAGAGTTCAGACTTTCAAGATAATTAAACATTTTTACGATCTTTAGAACTACCGCATTAGCAAGCACTGTTTACTAATGTATTCATAAATAAGTTATTTAATACACACTGATTTACAACTGGTTTCATGGCCAAGTGATGAGCTTTTCTTTCCATAATTCTGTTATTGACAATCACATCACCAATTTATGTTTCTAAACGTAAAAAGGAGCGACCGTCCACTGGCGTAAGAGGGACGGCAAAGCATCATATCACAGTATCTCATAACTGGAAAAAGGCGAAGAAGACTCCGCCTGAAACCAAAGAATCCAAATTTTCATGAGGTCACAACTTCCACCAAAAAAAATTGCAAAAGATAATAAAACAAACGGACAGACATGTATTTATTTTTTGTCAAACGAAGAACATATGCTTGAATAAATTATAGTGGACAGAATGTGGACAAAAAAGAGCAAAGCTTCAAGTGCAAGAAATTTAATTTAGCATGTCTAGCATAATGTAATAGCATTTCTTGTTAAGAATAAATGGCCTGAAAGTTAGAAAAATTCAATGTCCTTTTTGCACTTCAATTTGAACTATAAAATGTATAAAGCTCTCAACAACTATAGTAAAAAAACTAAAACAAAAAGTTGCTACAGTGTAAAGCTCTTACATACGACAGTTCTTAAACTTAACTATGGTTGTCACTGAAGTATCAAACGACTAATCAGACTACTTATTTCTTATTTCCTGGGCGTAATTTTTCATCTTTGAGGAGCTGGTGAAAATAAACGGTCTGGTAGGAAGGCATAAATATTGGAACCAAGGGAAGCAAAACAAGAAGTAAACGAGCACACATTAAGGGTTATGGAGATCAGGTCTACTAAATTTTAGAGCCATTTTCAACTTGATTTCAGGTAGTGGCCAAGTCCTTTCCACTATTATTAGCAAGGTGATCATGAAAAGACAAGGCCAGATCAATACATAAAGAACGACATTATTAGAGATTCCCAAACATAGCCCAATTCAAGAACTAGTTAATCGGTTAATCCTTGCACAAATTCATGGGATGACGATAAACTTCATCATTAGTTCATTTAATAAAATAACTCATGGCTTAGAATAAATTAGGTGGCACATCACTTTTTTACTACCACTATTATGTACTACTATTTTTTTTTCCTTATGTTGACCAAAAACATTTCTCCTGGTTAAAAAGGCCCAAATACCCTTAGATAACACATATTTGTCTATCTTTAGCCTTAAATAGTTGTGAACAATAGTGTATTTATATTAATTAAAAGTGATATGTTTCAAATTTTCTCACAAAAATGATTAAATTGAATTACAATACCACATAAATGATACTTCTCAAAATGACCACATGGTTTATGAACTTCTAAAACCAATAAAGGACTTATGAACCTTTCTCGCTGCAGGCAAAAAGATAAGGAACTAAAGTTACCCTCACATACATTACTTGTTGCAGAAGGCCACAAGCTAACCTATAAAGGTGAACCTTTTACTATGGCAATTTTCTCGTGCACAAATTATATCGATACTCGCACAAGATGACAAAAATCATATGATATAGAATAACTAATAAAAAGCCTTAATAATTGGAACCGACAAAATCCTCGCGTAAAATTCCCCTCTTATTCCTCCCTAAACCCATTCCTCATGATGGGGATTGAGTTCCCCTTTAGTTAGCTCTTATTCAGAACCAGAAGACCAAAAATTACAAAAATAAATAATAATGAAAAATAATCTTCCCGAGTCCCAACAACTTCACTAATGAGCCAAATTCACATAAACATCAACTCATAAGATAAAATAATGACAATGATCATGATTGTAAACTCAATGTACATAAAGTCAAAACCAATACAGTTATCAAGTGTAAAAAGCCCATCCAACCAAGTCTTACGATTGACAATCAATCCAGTTCGATCAGCAATATCCTGGAAATGTCATATAACTATTTTTCACCTATGCTTAAATAATACTTCTTCTAATCCAAAAGATTGGTTTTCAATACAAAAGAAAAGAAACTTTATGGAAAGAGTAGTACATATATGGCCAGGAAAAATAGAAGTCCACTAAACTAAAACATCTCAATAAGAGAAAATCAAGAAGCAAAAACAAAGAGCAAAGAGCAATATTTATTTCAAGGCATAAAGCCAAGGCCCAAAAAATTTTGCTATTCTAATAAAAATATAAGAAAAGTTGAAAGTAAAAAAAATAAGTACAATAATCAGCAATTAAATTAATAACAATTATTAAAAAATATTAAAAATTTTATAAAAAGTATTAAAAAATATATTAAAAATTTGATAAAAAAACTATTTGCCACAAAATTGTCGCCGCAAAAGATTAGAAACAAAAATATACTTGCGACAACTTTTTCAAAAAATTGTCGCAAATAATAAGACTACGTTAGCATCAGTTTAATTAATTGAGACGACATTTTTGAAACTCTCGTCGCTAAAACTGTATGCCACATCACACTAACGACGAGCTAGATGAAATAATTGCGACGATATTTTTGCGATTATTTGTCGTCTCAAATAAAAATGTGACAATAATATCGTCGCAAAAAAAATATTTACGACTAGTTTTTAGTGACAACTCATGTTGTCGCAAAAAAAAATATTTGTGACAATTTTTTATTTTTTGTGATGATTTTTGGTTGTCGCAAAAGACCCTTTTTGTAGTACACTAGAAGGTTATTGTTTTCATATGCTTGTTGGAAGTTTCTTTAACTTAATGTGGCCTTGGAATTGATTTTACACAGATGTAAATAATAGTCTATCTCAAAGAATTGGATAAGTATTATTAAAGTCATAGATCATGAACTAAATGACTTAAACTTGTGAAGGGCTAGTAGCACTCCCTTTCTCACTCTTTTTGATACTCTATGCATTTATAGTCTAACACATCGAGTCCACTATCTCATTTTCTGTTTAAATAATAATTTATCATGTTAATGAATTCTATATGTTATAATTTGAACACAAAGAGTGTAAAAGAGAGTAAAAAAGAGAGTGTTGTTAGTATTTGTCCTTAAATTTAAGTGCATCTAATTAAGGAGTTAAAACATGCACAAAAATAGTCTAGCGTATTTCACCTAAGTTTTCATGCGTAAAGCAATGTTGAGCACATTATGCAATATTGAATTTGTAACCTTCTCTTAAACTTTTAAAAATTCAAGTGAATTTAAAAGTAGGTAATATATGTTAACGAGGGTCTTTGATTGGAAAACTAAATTAGCATATTATACTCCTCCTTATAAATAAATCAAGGTCCCAATTCATATTTTTCGACCCTTTTCTGTTATAAATCACAAGTAGTTACCCATGAACTATAATAAAAATGGTTAATTTAAAGATTCTTGATTATGCTAGCTGATACAAAAATCTGAAATTTTTGCAACATTATCGCTTTATCAATATGAATCAAAATATAATAATATGTCTTATTATAATATTTTGTTTCTTCCGAAAATAAGTTGTGTTTTATTATTATTAACAATTCCTAACTACCCTACCATAGAATTTGCCTTCATTTACACATAATATTTTATAATTTTCACAGCAAAAAAGAAATTAATATTTGCAGCACCTCTCGACAATGGTATTCCTTTTTTTTTTTAAGGGGGATGAAAACAAAAAATTAATGTAGTTGGAGATTTGTAAACAAAGTGGAGATAGTGGGGGAGGCGTTTCACGCACGGGTGATCGTTTAACTAAGCTTTGTTGTCAATAAATGAGTTTGATGATAGTATACTACAGTACAGTTGTACCTTTAAAAAAAGTTATTAACTAATATAAACCCTGAACTTTGGAGTCTTATCTACTCTGCGCTTTGAACTCTAAAAATCTTCATTTTATTATCTTAAACTTTTGGATCTTCTTATTTTACCCTTGTTAAATTTTTTGTCAAAATGAAGAAAATAAACCCACATGAGGCGCATATGGTAGGTTGTTGAAATTATTTATAGTTTGATACTGCTCTTCCTAACCTTTAACATAGCAAAACTCTAAACTAAAAATCCTTAAATTATTTTTTTTCAAACTTTTTAAACAAGGGTGTAAACAACAATTCTCACTTGGAACTTGTGAAATATCATTTTTTTCCCCTAAAAAACCTTCCACATGTAGCTCACTTCGGTATATTTCCTCACTTTTTGACGGAAAATTAGGCAAAGGGGATAAAGTGAGAAGATCTAAAAGTTTAAGACAGTAAAGTGATGATTTTTAAAGTTCATAGGGTAAAATTAAAGAAACTTTAAAATTCAAACAATATTAGTGTTAATAATTTTTAAAAATAAAAAAAAATTAAAAAAAGAGAGAGAAGATAGAGAATAATGTTCACAGTACAGACACAGGATACTTTTTGTGCCGTGGGATTGGGTTAGTCTGGGTACTAACACTTATGAGAGAGCCCTCCTTATGGTAACCACGGTTGAGTTTAGCATTGCATCTGACTATGTGACAATATCATCAGCAATGTGTCGGTAGCATTGTTGAATCTGAGTTATTTCTAATCAACAACAACAAAAACAAAAACAACTTCGCTTTCCTTTTGATATCAGTCTTCTATCTTTTTAAATCAATCTTTTCATTGACATTTACTCTCAGGTTACAAACTTAACTCCCTTGCAAAATCAGCCCAAAAAGGCATCAAACCTAATGCCAAAATTATGTGATCCAACTATATAAATTTATATGCAAAATTTGTTTTTAAAAAGAAGGTAGTTGTGATATTAGTCATAGAGGGCCTTGACGGAGGAATTAATTTCTAAAATAAAATGTGTTTGCATATTTGAAGTGAAATTTACACCACAATGTAACGACTCAAGTTGCTTGACCGTTAATTGCCAGTTGGGGCAAAAGCAATCGTAACTAAGTTAGATGCTAACACTGTTGTTAAAGTGAAAACTCGTTGTTTTTATTTTCCTCTATCTTCTTTATCTGTAAAAACTCAAGTTTTGTTTCAACCTCTCATTAAGACTACTGTTCTTCTTATGCGTTTACAGCAAAAAAAGAAACAAATCGATATTTATATAATCTTTGAAAATTATATACGATAAACATCAAGATTTTGTAAGATTTGTTAAAAAAAATTACAACCGATTGGTTTTAACACTCTATCTAAATACAATTTAGATTTTATTCTCAGTCCGAAGTACAATTTATCATCATATCCAAACAACGATTATTGTTGCAGTTTAAATTTTTTGAATCCACAAGTCAAGCATGATCTTAAAATTCTTGTAGTTTAGAAATAGGAATTTTCTATGTGATACTTTCTTGAAGATGGAGCACATTGAACAGAAGATTCAAGAAAAAGAAATTTCCCAACTGTTGATTTTCTTGTTTTTCTAGATTTTTTATGATGGTTTTTTTTATGTGGATAATGGCTAGAGTTTCTTAAAATTGGAAACCCCATCATTGCCCAACGAGGCTGGTGGGCTACCCGCAAATGGCCAAGGCAAGAGTGCATACGTGTAACAAAGAATGAAGGACTAGGGTTTGGATAGCATCCACGACTTCTATACTATTTGAAGCAATTTCTGCAAAACTCAATTGCAGTGGCTATTGCATTTTATGTTGCCACTAAGACAAGTTTTTTTTTAACGAAAGCAAGGCTGAGAATTAAAGCAAACTACCAACAAGGTTTTGGCGATCCAAAATTAATTCTTAGACTTTGATACTACTGTCAAAATCTATGTTATAGTTCCCTTTAACTTCATCAACAGACCGCTAACCAGAAAAACAATCCATCATATTAGTGCCCGTCGAGATTGATCTTGACGAGTGGAGATTAGAAAAACTCTTCCTCTCCAATAGTATTGTTGCTGTCTTTTTTGTAGCTTTTGTTGTTACTAGAATTATGTGGTATGGCTCAACAACTAGCCCGGTTGAATTATTTGTTCCCACTCGGTATCAATGGGATTAAGGATATTTCCAACAAGAAATATATCCAAGAGTTAGTGTTGGGCTAGCCGAAAATTAGAGTTTATCTAAAGCTATGTCTAAAATTATTGATAAATTAGCCTTTTATGATTACAATTGCAATAATCCAGCAAAAGGGGTATCATTCAAAGCAGGCTCAATGGACAACAGGGATAGAATAATTGTTGGTTGGTTAGGACATCTTTAGAGACAAAGAAGGGCCTGAGCTTTTTGTATGTTGTATGCCTACCTTTTTTTTTTTTAAACATTTGTGATTTTTTTGGTAGAAAGAGACAAAATTGTTAGAACCAATGTTCCTTTTAAAAGGACAAAATCGAAATATAGTGTTGAACAAGTAGGTGTAACTGTTGAGTTCTATGACGGTAAACTCAATGGATTCAGTTGCAGTGATCTAGCTATTGTAAAATATATATATACATATAAATATATATTTATATAAATGCTAGACTTGCTCAATTGGGTGAAATTTTTGAATTAGATCACGACTTTGAAATTTGATTGTGTTTTTTGTAGCAGTCCGAGAGGATAGTTTACTTTTGGACATGCTTTACTTGCCCTCTTCTTCTTCGGACACATTTGGACATGCTTTACTTGCTCTCTTCTCCTTCGGACACATTTGCCATGATGCTAGAAGTAGAACCTTGTTCATGAATGTTTTTGCCGGTATTGACCTGGATTTAGATGCTCAAGTGGAATTTAGAGCATCCTTTTTTTTCTCAAACCGTAGAAGCACTATATGTGCGTGTGAGAAATCTGTCCTTTCTTTTTACGTTTCCATGAGAACTCTCAAAATTCAGTCAGAAATAAAATGGAATGAAGGACCCTAAACTTAGTCCGTAATATAAGTTGGCCTAAACTCCTCATAAAAAAAGGGATCAAATTTGTGAGCTTTGGCTTTTCCGACCAAGCATGATGCCTACTTGATTTGTGCAAAAATAAAGCTCATTCTTTTTGTCTTTTATACGTTTGATAATGTTACTTTTTCTAGATAGAATAATTCTAATAGTCATACGAAATGAAGATGACCAGAATTTTGTTGCTTTAGTGATAATTTGTTATACAAATGCAAAAGTCTAACATAGAAAATATTGAAATAGAAATAAAATGAGGTAAAAGATTTACAACGAACAAAATCAATGTTTTTTCTTGTAGAGTGTTTGAAAGAGTAATTCAAACCAATAGTTTGAACTATAAATATTATAAAGCTTTCACATACTATAGTAAAAAAAAGCTATGGTATAAAGCTCTACTCATGCTATAATTCTCAACTCAAATTAATAGTTTAAACTACTCTCTCGAACACCTTATTCATAATTCATTTTTGAAACTTTATTTTTTTTTTGTTTTTTTTTTAAGGGAATTTTTGAAACATAAGCTGATACAAAAAAAAATATTCCATCAAAAAAATAATGAAAAACCAGAGCATGATAAAACTAAAAGTCTGAAATGTCCATATTCTTTTTGCTCAAAGCTAAGAATGAGAAATGCTATTTTACCCATAGAGTTATGACTTCGTTACTAATAAAACAGTAGATCTAGTCTAAAAAATGCACTACATACTAGACTGGAACACAGTTTTGTGAGTAACAGGATTATAACTCATAGGATGAAAAGGATTTTTTGCTGGGAATTACCTCTTCTTCAATATAAATCTTCACCTTTTTCCCCTTTTCTTTTTGCTTGCTAACTTTTTTTCCTTTTTTTTAAACTTATTAAAAAAAACAAAAACAAAAACAAAAACTGAATAACTACTTTCTTTTGTTTAAGGTCTTGTGGTGGCCGTAGGTTAGCAAAGAACATTAGTTTGATGAAGGTGGTTTGCAAAAACAGTGTCATTAACGATGGCTTTCTCGTTAAAAGCCTCGGAGGGAATTCTTCTACATTATTTATTTCAGAGTTTAGACTTTCAAGATAATTAAATATTTTTACGATCTTTACAACTACTGCATCAGCAAGCACTGTTTAGTATGTATTCATAAATAAGTTATTTAATACAAACTGATTTACAACTGGTTTCATGGCCGAGTGATGAGCCTTTCTTTCCTTAGTTCTCTTATTGACAATAACAACACCAATTAAGGTTTCTAAACGTAAAAGGATCGACCGTCCACTGGCGGGAGGGGGATGGCAACGCATCATATCACGGCATCTCATAACTGGAAAAAGGCGAATAAGACTCCACCTAAAACCAAAGAATCCAAATTTTCATGAGGTCACAACTTCCACCAAACTTAAATTGCAAAAGATAATAAACAAATCAGACAGACATGCATTCCTTTTTGTCAAACGAAGAACATATGCTTGGATAAATAATAGTGGACAGAATGTGGACAAAAAAGAGCAAAGCGTCAAGTGCAAGAAATTTAATTTAGCATGTCTAGCATCATGTAATAACATTTTTTTTTGAGAATAAATCACCTGAAAGTTATTGCAAGACCCAGTAAAATTCAATGTCCGTTTAGCACTTCAACTTGAACGTATTAGTTCTAATTATGAATAGTATAAAGAACTGAACAACTACAGTAAAAAAACAAAAGACAAAAAGTTACTATAGTGTAAAGCTCTCACATACTTCAGTACCGAAGAACCTATCAGACTACTTATTTCTTGTTTCCTGGGCGTAATTTTCCATCTTTGAGGAGCTGTTGAAAATAAACAGTCCGATAGGAAGGCATAAATATTGGAACCAAGGGAAGCAAAACAACTAAAGTAAAGGAGCACACATAAGCCATTTCTGACAAGGGTTATAGAGAACAGGACTAGTAAATTTTAGACCATTTTCTAATAGATTTCAGGTAATAGCCAAGTCCTTTCCAACTAATATTAACAAGGTGATCATGAAAAGACAAGGCCAGATCAATACATAGAGAACGACATTATTAGAGATTCGCAAACAGAGCCCAATTCAAGAACTAGTTAATCGGTTAATCCTTGCACAAATTCATGGGGTGACGATAAACTTCATCATCAGTTCATTTAATAAAATAACTCATGGCTTAGAGTAAATTAGGTGGCACGTCCCTTTTTTACTACCACTATTATGTACTACTATTTTTTTCTCCTTATGTTGATCAAAAACATTTTTCCTAGCTAAAAAGGCTAAAATACCCTTCCCAACCTATTTTTGGAAGTTATATGTTTCAAATTTTCTCATAAAAAGTGGTTAAATTGAATTACAATACCACAGAAATAATATTTCTCAAAATGACCCCATGCTTTATGAACTGCTGAAACCAATAAAGCACTTATAAACCTGTCTCGCTGCAGGCAAAAAGATAAGGAACTAAAGTTACCCTCACATACATTACTTGTTGCAGAAGGCCGCAAGCTAACTATAAAAGTTAACCTTCTACTATGGCAGTGTTCTCGTGCACATAAAGCGTAATACAAATTATATCCATACTCGCACAATATGTCAAAAATCATATGATATAGAATAACTAATAAAAAGCCTTAATAATTTGAACCTACAAAATCCTCGTGTAAAATTTGTAACGCCCCAGAATTTATTTAATATTATTGTAATGTAAAATAATGAATTAGTGTGCCATAATTAATGTTTCAACATTAATTTAATTATTTGGTTGAATTTTGAATTTTTGGCTGCTTTGTTAATTTGATGAATTCAAATGATTTCTTATTGTTTTAAAATGATGTTTTGAGTTTTAGAGCACAAAAATTTGTAAGATGTTAAAAATATTCCGTTTTACAAAACCGTGGGTGGTATTTGATTTTCGCACAGTAAAATCGCCCACCGTTTCTCTCTATTTATTCTCTCACCTCTCCCTCTCTCTTCACTCTCCCTGATCTCACTCTCTCTCCTCTATCTCTCCTGCCCGTGAGCTCTCTCACTCTCTCTCTCTCGGTTTCTCTCTTCTCTCTCAATTCTCTCTCAAATTTTTGAATCAAAAGTCGAATCCAAGCTTCGGGTTAGCAAAGAGGAAGCTCGGGGATGAGATTTGGCTACCAAGAACGCGGATTGGAGCTTCGATTCGAGGTTAGTTTTGAAATTTCTAAACTTTTTTCAAAATTTTTAATTTTGTGTTTTTTTGAAATATAGGTTCGTTGAGCTTAGAAAACTCTTGGTTTGAGTTAAATGAAATTAGAACAACTAGAATCCAAGCTTAGATTGAAGAAAAAAGGATTGGATTCAAGATTTTTCATCTTTCTCCTCATTTTTCCATTTTCGTATTTTTAAGATTTTTGTGTTTAAATCTTGTTTAAATGAGTTCAAAAGTGTTCTAGTATGTTTTTCTATCATCTATGATTGTTTTCCATGCCTGAGATTTGAGAAAAACAGGTTAAAATCAAGATTTGAATTTTGGGGAATCGAGAACCCGTGGCTGAAATTTCTGGGTTTTCTCAGTTCGGCAGGCCGAACTACGTGTTCGGCAGGCCGGTGTTCATCTGTCCGGCAGGCCGAACCTGAGAAATGTCTAGCCGACCGAACCTGGTTTCCGGCTGGCCGAACTGTACAGTTCGGACGACCGAAGCAGGGAGTCCGGTAGGCTAGTCGGGCATGGAAAATTTTGTGATTTTTCACCCGTTTTTTCTGTTTTGAACCCCGATTGAAATTTCAACCTTGTAAAATGATTTTAAAGATACAAATGGTACACTAGGACATCATGAAGTGGTTTAGTAACATAGCATGTCTTGAACTAGATATTGATCGACTTAGTGTGTATCTAGGATCGTTCGTGGTTTCACGGAGCTAACGTATAGCGGACCGGGATTTCGGTGTGGGGCACCAGCATAAGTATCGAGATAGGACTTCTACCCTATTCCTTGGTAGCCTAGTTTCAAAATGAGTTGGCTTTGAAAAGAATTTCTATTAAAATATCTCCAACGGTTGTTTGAAAATGAATTTATCGGTTATATTTTAATATACCGTGAACTAAAATGAACTTTATAATGAATGTAAATGACAGTACTCGGTAATTGGGTGTTGAATAATGATGAAAATAAACATAAGAGCATGATGTCATATTAGAGATCGAGTCATGTAGCGATCGACCTTGGGGGCAGGTCCCGAAACCCAGTTGGGCCACTACGATGGTGATATTCTTATGGTTTGCCTAGGAAAAGAAAATGATATTTCTGGTTGTCCGAGTAAACTGTTCTGGATAAGAACGGTTTTATTTAAATTTATTTATTTATTTATTTATTCAAGGTTTCTTTTAAATAATTCATAAATAATGAAATGTTTCTTTAAATTAAATTATTTAATAAAATATAGTCATACTGAGCCTTTCGCTCACGTTTTATTTGTTTTAAATTTCCCCCCCTTCTAGGTGGTTTCCCATTTAGGTTCAGAGAGGATTCGACGGACCGAACTCAGGAGTAATAGAAGAATTAATTTATATTTTGTATTATTTAATCAAGGCATGTAATGTTTTAACTTTCTTTGTGTTTGGACTGTAGTTGTATATTATATTGTCAGTACCACGTGTGTGCACAAGTTGTGGGTCTGTGGGACCCATACTCGCTATGTTTATTCTTTAATATTTATTTTGATGCAATGGCTTTCTTTAAATTTCCACATTTCATATTTAATTCAAACCCCTGAACCCTTGATTTTAATTAAATTCTTCTTTTAATTGGTTTAAATAATCCGCCACGTCACCTCTCGTACTCCGGGGCGTAACAAAATTCCCCTCTTATTCTGTCGTAAACTCATTCCTCATGATGGGGATTGAGTTCCCCTTTAGTTAGCTCCTCTTATTTAGAACCAGAAGACAAAAAATTACAAAAAGAAATAATAATGAAACATAATCTTGCCAAGTTCCAACAACTTCACCAATGAGCCAAATTCGCATAAACATCAACTCATAACATAAAATGCTGACATTAATCATGATTGTAAATTGAATGTACATAAAGTCAAAACCAATACAGTTATCAAGTGTTAAAATCCCATCCAACCAAGTCTTACTATTGACAATCAATCCAGTTCGATTAACAATATCCTGGAAATGTCATATAATTGTTTTGCACTTATGCTTAAATAATGCTGTTAGTATGTGTGGAACCTAATTATTACCCTGACGCAGATTGCCCTATGTAGAGTTTGTATGCGGATCGACCCTTGCGGTAAGGTTGATGTGGGGTTGGAAGGTGTGGTAAACCCCCTCCCGGGGGTTGCAGGGGCTCCACCCCTGGGCGAAAATTTTATATGTAAGTTTATTTTAGATAAAGGCATTTTGGGTTTTTTACACATGTATTTTAGTTCCCTAATTTTGCTTATATTAGGCGGCCGTTCTTAGGAGAGCGATTGAGAGAGAGATAGCTAGATAAAAAATTTGCAAGGGCATGATCTTGTAATTCTCTTTGTAATCTCCAATTTCATCATAGTGGAATTCTGCAATGGCCGCAAGTGGACGTAATTCTCACATTGAGAGTGAACCACTATGAATACTATGTTCTTTGTATTTTATTTTTCACCAATTATTATTGCTTTTGATATTTAGGATTAGGGCTTTCCTCCTAACAAATAGTTCTAACCCAAAAGATCGCTTTTCAATACAAAAGAAAAGAAACTTTATAGAAAGAGTAGTACATAGCCAGGAAAAATAGAGGTCCACTAAACTAAAACATCTCAATAAGAGCAAATCAAGAAGCAAAAACAAAGAGCAAGCAGCAATATTTATTTCAAGGCATAAAGTCAAGGCCCAAAAAAATTTGCAGTTCTAACAAAAATATAAGCAAAGTTGAAAGTAAAAAAATAAGTACAATAATCAACAATTAAATTAATAACAATAATTAAAAAATAATGAAATTCAATTAAAAGTATTAAAAAATATATATTAAAAATTTGATAAAAAAACTATTTGCGACAAAATTGTCGTCGCAAAAGATTAGCAACAAAAATATATTTGCGACAACTTTTTCAAAAAAATTGTCGCAAATAATATGACCACGTCAGCATCAGTTTAATTAATTGCGACAATATTTTTGAAATTGTCGCCACAAAAATGTTTGCCACGTTACACCAATGACGAGCTAGACAGAATAATTGGAGCAACGTTTTTGCGACTATTTGTTGTCACAAATGAAAATACGACGACAATATTGTCGCAAAATATTATTTGTGACTAGTTTTTAGCGACGACTCAGTGACGACGACATGTCATCTCAAAAAAATTATTTGCGATGATTTTTTGTCATTGCAAGAGACCCTTTTTTTAAGTACACTAGGAGGTTATTGTTTTCATATCCTTGTTGGAAGTTTCTTTAACTTAATGTGGACTTGGTATTGATACTACATAGATGTAAATAATAGTCTAACGCAAAGAATTAAATAAGCATTATTAAAGTCACTAGATCATGAAGTAAATGACTTAAACTTTTGAAGGGCTAGTAACACTCTCTTTCTCACTCTTTTTTATACTATATGCATCCATGGTATAACACATAGAATCCCCTATCTCATTTTCTGTTTAAATAATAATTTATTATATTAGTAAATTCCATATGTCAAAATCTGACCACAGAGAGTAAAAAAGAGAGTGAGAAAGAGAGTGTTGTTAGTATTTGTCTTTAAATTTAAGTGCATCTAATTAAGGAGTTAAACATGCACAAAAACAATATGGCGTATTGCACCTGAGTTTTCATGCGTAAAGCAATGTCGAGCACATTATGCAATATCGAATTTGTAGCCTTGTCTTAAACTTTTGAAAATTCAAGTGAATTTAAAAGTAGGTAATATATGTTAACCAGGGTCTTAGATTGGAAGACTAAATTAGCATATTATACTCCTGCTTATAAATAGATGAAGGTCCCAACTTATGTTTTTGGGCCCTTTGCTGTTATACATCACAAGTAGTTACCCATCAACTATAATAAAAATACTGAATTTAAAGATTCTTGTTTATTCTAGCTGATACAAAAATCTGAAATTTTTGCAAGATTATGGCTTTATCAATATGAATCAAAATATAATAATTTGTCTTATTATAATATTTTGTTTCTTCTGAAAATAAATTGTGAGTTTTTATTATTGACATTTCCTAACTTCCCTGCCATAGAATTTGCCTTCATTTACACATAATATTTTATAATTTTCAGAGCAAAAAAGAAATTAATATTTGCAGCACCTCTCGACAGTGGTATTCCTTTTTTTGTTTTTTTTTTTTGTTTTTAGGGGAAGAAAACAAAAAATTAATGCAGTTGGAGATTTGTAAACAAAGTGGAGATAGCGAGGGAGATCCTTTTAACTAAGCTTTGTAGTCATTAAATGAGTTTGATGCTAGTATACTGCAGTACAGTTGAACCTTTAAAAAAAAGTTATTAACTAAAATAACCTATGAACTTTGAAGTCTTATCTATTTTGCGCTTTAAACTTTAAAAATCACCATTTTATTATCTTAAATTTTTAGATCTTCTTCCGCTGTCAAATTTTTCATCAAAATGACGAAAATAAATCCACATGAGGCGCATATGGTAGGTTGTTGAAACTATTTATGGTTTGATAATGCTTTCCATAACCTCTAACATAGCAAAACTTTAAACTAAAAGTCCTTAAATTATTTTTTTTCAAACTTTTTAAATGAGAGTGTAAACAATAATTCTCTCTTGGAACTTGTAACATATCATTTTTCCCCTGCAAAGCTTCCACATGCAGCTCACTTGGATATATTTTCATCACTTTCAGATGGGAAATTAGACAAAGAGGACAAAGTAAGGAAATCCAAAAGTTTAAAGTAGTAAGGTGATGATTTTTAAAGTTCATGGGGTAAAGTAAAAAAAACTATAAAGTTAAGAGGATATTGGTATTAATAACCTAAAAACATAAAAAATAATAATAAAAAAGTTAAGAGGATATTGGTATTAATAACCTAAGATATGGCATCATACCTATATGTTTGTTATCATCATCTTTCAAAACCCAATACCGAGTGTTGTCATTTACATTCATTATGAAGTTCATTTCAGCTCATGGTATATTAAAATATAACCGATAAATTCATTTTCAAACAACCGTTGAAAACATTTTAATAGAAATCCTTTTCAAAGCCAAATCATTTTGAAACTAGGCTACCAAGGAATAGGGTAGAAGTCCTACCTCAATACTCGTGCCGGTGCCTCACACCGTAATCCCGGTCCACTATACGTTAGCTCCGCGGAACCACGAACGATCTTAGATACAAACTAAGTCGATCAATATCTAGTTCGAGACATTCTATGTTACTAAACCATTTCATGATGTCCTAGTGTGCCATTTGTATCTTTAAAATCATTCTATAAGGTTGGAATTTAAATTGGGGTTCAAAACAGTGAAAACGGGTGAAAATCACAAAATTTTCCATGCCTCGGCCGGCCTGCCGGACTCCCTGCTTCGGCCGGGCGAACTGCACAGTTCGGCCTGCTGGAAGCAAAGTTCGATTGACTGAACATCCCCTGGTTCGGCCTGCCGGATGGAAGAACACCGGTTGCCGATCCCTATTCCGGCCTGCCGAACACGTGGTCCGGCCTACCGAACTGGGAAAACCCAAAAATTCAACCACGGGTTTTCGATTCCCCCAAAACACAAATCTTGATTCTAACCTGTTTTTCTCAAATCCCAGGCATGGAAAACAATCATAGTTGATAAAAAAAAATACTAGAACACATTTGGACTCATTTAAACAAGATTTAAACTCAAAAATCTCAAAAATCCAAAAATGAGAAAATGGGGAGAAAAATGAAAAATCTTGAATCCAATATGTTTTTCTTCAATCTAAGGTTAGATTCTAGTTGTTCTAAGTTCATTTAACTCAAATCCAAGGTTTTCTAATCTCAAACAAACCTAGATTTCAAAAATACACAAAATTGAAAATTTTGGAAAAAGTTTAGAAATTTCAAAACTAACCTCGAATCGAAGCTTCAATCCGCGTTCTCGGTTGCCAAATCACGTCCCCGAGCTTCCTTCTTGCTAACCCGAAGCTTGGATTTGAATTTTGATTCAAAAATTTGAGAGAGAATTTGAGAGAGGAGAGAGGAGAGAGGAGCCGAGAGAGAGTCACAGGAGAGAGGAGAGAGAGAGAGCTGAGAGAGTGAGGAGAGAGGAGGAAGAGAGAGAATAAATAGAGAGAAACGATGGGCGGTTTTACTGTACGAAAACCATGTACCGCCCACGGTTTTGTAAAACGGAGTATTTTTAACATTTTACAAATGGTTGTGTTTTAAAACTCAAAACATCATTTTAAAACAATAAGAAATCATTTGAATTCATCAAATTAACAAAACAACCAAAATTTCAAAATCCAACCCAATAATCAAATTAATGTTGAAACATTAATTATGGCGCACTAATTCATCATTTATATTACATTGACATTAAATAAATTCCAGGGCGTTACAACTCTCCACCCCTAAAAGAAATTTCGCCCTCGAAATTTACATCTCATCTCAGAAACAAAACAAATGCGGATACAACTCCCACATACTCGACTCTAGTTCCCAAGTGGCTTCATCAACCCCGTGATGCTGCCACACGACCTTTACCAATGGTATCTCACGACGACGCAAACTAATCACTTTTCGGTTGATGATCTAAATCGGCACTTCTTCGTACGTCATATCCTCCTGAACCTGCATATCGCGAAATGAAACTATCTTACCCTGCTCAGGCAGACACTTCTTAAGCATCGACACATGAAACACATCGTGAACATGAGAAAGTTTGGGGGAAAGATCAAGCCGATAAGCGACCACACCAACACGCTGAGTGATCTCGAACGGCCCAATATACCTCGACGTGAGCTTCCCACTCACCCCGAACCACATAGTTCCCTTACGAGGTGATACCCTCAAGAGAACGAAATCTCCAACCGCGAACTCTAAAGGTCTACGTCTCCTATCCGCGTAACTCTTTTGTCGACTCTGAGCTGCCTTCAACCGATCTCGAATCACCGCGACTTTCTCGTTACTATCACGGATCTCATCCGGCCCAAGAATAACCCTATCTTTCGGCTCGGCCCAACACACAGGTGACCGACACGGTCGCCCATACAACGCCTCAAACGGTGCCATACCAATACTCGCCTGATAGCTGTTGTTGTATGCGAACTCCGCCAAATGCAAACATTGCTTCCAATTCCCGCCGAAGTCCAACGCATAGGCACGCAACATATCCTCGAGAATCTGAATAACCCGCTCAGACTGCCCATCAGTCTGAGGATGAAATGTTGTACTGAAGTTCAAATCCGTACCCAAAGCCTCCTAAAAAATCCTCCAGTACTTAGCATTAAACCTGGTGTCTCGATCAGAGGTGATGGACAAAGGAACTCCATGCAACCTCACAATGTTCTGCAGATACAAATCCCCGAGAATCTTCCTTGAACATGTCGACCTAAATGGAATGAAATACGTCGATTTCGTCAACCTGTCGACCATGACCCAAACTGCATCATGCCGCTGCTCTGTTCTCGACAAACCTGTGAGAAAATCCATCGTCACGTGCTCCCATTTCCACCCTGGAATAGGAAGCGGCTGAAGCTGACCTGCAGGCTTCTGATGCTCGGCTTTCACCTGAAGACACATCGAACACTTGGCCACGTACTCTTGAACATCTTTCTTCATGCCTCTCTACCAATACTGCATCTTCAAATCAGGATACATCTTTGTTCTCCCCGGATGAATAGCGAACTGAGACCTATGAGCTTCATCTAAAACGAGTTTCGTCACCTCGGCGATAGCTAGAACTGCAAGACGATCCCGGAAGTACAACGATCCATTTGCATGCATGCTCCATTCTTCAAACTGCTCCCCGTTCTGAATCCGCGGTCAAATCCCCTACAAATGCCGATCCTGCCACTGACTTTGCTTCACCATCTGAACAAGAGCTGGGGTCGCTTCCACATGATATACCGAAACTCGATCACAGTCTTCATGATACCGTAGCCTATACTCACTCACTGTCGCATCCCTGCTCCAGTCCTCAAAAGGAAAACAAGCGAGAATCTCTAAAGACTTCCTGTTAAGCGCATCTACGACCACATTAGCTTTCCCGGGATGATACTGCAACGCAAAATCATAATCCTCCATATACTATATCCATCTACGCTGTCTCAAATTGAGATCCCTCTGAGTGAACAAATACCTCAAACTCTTGTGATCGGAGAAGACCTGAAACAACGCTCCATATAAATAACACCTCCAAATCTTCAGCGCGTGAATCACCGCCGTGAGCTCCAAATCATGAGTAGGATAATTCCGCTCGTGAGGTCGTAGCTGTCTCGATCCGTACGCAACCACACGTCCATGCTGCATCAACACGCATCCGAGTCCACGCCCTGAAGCATCCGCATAAACCTCATACGGCTCGTCACTGCTAGGAATAACTAACACTGGAGCTGAAGTCAACCGGTTCTTCAATTCTTGAAAAGCAAGCTCACAATCTTCATTCCACTCAAACCTGACATTTTTCTTGATCAATCTCGTCAATGGAGCTGCAATCTTCAAAAAATCCTTTACAAATTTCCTGTAATAACCAGCAAGACCTGAGAAGCTGCGAATCTCCGGTACATTCCTTAGTCGTCCCCACTCCACTATGGCTTCAATCTTGGACGGATCCACAAATATACCCTGCTTCGAGATGACATGACCTAGAAACTTGACCTCAGTCAACCAAAACTTGCATTTCTCCCTCTTAGCATACAACTGGTGCTCCCGCAGAGTCTGAAGCACGATCCAAAGATGCTGCTCATGCTCCTCCCAAGTCTTAGAATACACAAGAATATCATCGATGAACACGATCATGAACTGATCCAGATACGGCCTAAATATCATGTTCATCAAATCCATGAAAGCTACCAAAGCATTCGTCAACCCAAACGACATAACCAGGAACTCAAAATGCCCATACCTTGTCCTAAAAGTTGTCTTGGGAATATCCCCTTCCTTAATCCTGAGCTGATGATAACCTGAACGCAAATCAATCTTTGAGAAGTACTGCGAACCTCCCAACTGATCAAACAACTCATCAATCCCAGGCAAGGGATACTTGTTCTTCACCGTAACACGATTCAGCTGTCGATAATCTATACACAACGTGAGAGTCCCATCATGCTTCTTAGCAAACAAAATTGGTGCTCCCCATGGAGATGTGCTATTCCGAATATACCCTTTATCAGCAAGCTCCTGAAGTTGCTTCCTCAATTCTTTCATTTCTGTCGGCGCCATCCGATAAGGTGCCATAGAAATCGGTGCTGTTCCCGGAAACAACTCGATACCAAACTCAATTTCTCGATGCGGTGGTAATCCTAGCAACTCGTCGGGGAAGACATCCTCGAACTCATCAACCACCGGAATCGCTACACTGCCTCTCAAAACATAGGGCTCGCAATCTAGGTTGGCAAGAAAAGCACAACAACCTAGATTCCTTCGCCCTCCTAGACACGACTTCATGAGATGCTCATTCATTAACCAATCACCACCACCCTGGTAAGTGATCACCGTCCCCCTATCAGACACTAGGGTCACTTTTCTAAGTTGGCAGTCCACAATTGCATTATACCTGGACAACCAGTCCATCCCAAGAATTACATCATAGGAGCTCATGGGGAGTATAATCAAATCACTTTTCAAAATCTCATCCCCAATCTTTATTTTACAAGATTTACACATACAATTTACACACACCCGCCCCAAGGGAGAAGTTATGACTAGGGGTTCATTAAACTCTTCTATCTCTAATCCCAAGGCATGTACAAAAGAACCCGAAATGAGAGAATGAGAGGCACCGGTATCAAATAAAACGCGAGCTAAATATCTAGAAACCAAGATCATACCGTCGACAACCGCGTTACCAATATGAGAATCTGAACCTCCAGATGCCATTGCATGAACATGCACTGGCGCCTTCCCTTTTCCTCTACCAACATTGCTGGGTCCTAGATTACTCTACCGATGCTGTTGAGATGGAGACGACTACACACTACCCGTACTCGGTGCTCGATACTGAGGAACACTGCGTTGGAAATGTTGCGGTTGTTGCCCCCGTGCCGGATATGAGAATTACTGAGGAGAAAACTGGGGATACTGCAACTGTGGATACTGCTGAGGTGGAGGTAAGGTCTGAGGCTAAGACTGACGACTGGCATCCTCCTCGGTCTGAGATCCAAGACGGGCACTCCTGATCGGGCAATTCCTCTTGATGTGTCTGGGCTGCTGACAGAAATGACAATGAAAGCTGTAGGGATTGCTGCGCCCGCTACCAAACGAACTGTTGCTACCACTATTCGCACCACCTTGCTTGTTCTTCCCTAGAGTCGGACGACTACTGGTGCTCTTTCTACCACTCCTCTACGGTCCTTCTGAAGCCTTGGCTCGGTCCTCATAATACTACACATAATCATTCTCCACGGATATCACCGACGACACAAGCTCTCCGAAACTCCTAAGCTGCAGAGCAACCAACTGTCGCCGAATAGGAGCCTTGAGCCCTTCTTGAAACTCAATACATTTCTCACGCTCCGATGCCACCGCTGATGGAGCAAACCTGGCCAACTCATTAAACCTTGCCTCATATTCCCGGACTGACAGATCACCCTGCTGCAACCTATAGAACTCAGCTGCCTTCTGATCTCTATACCCCTGCGGAAAATTTCGATTATAGAACAGCTCCTCGAACCTGTCCCAACTGATATCACCACCACGTTCCAAACGCTTAGCTTGTTTCCACCAAGTGTTAGCGCCACCCTCGAGCCTATACGCAGCAAACTCCACACGATACTCCTCAGGCACACCAAGGGTATCCAAATGCTTCAAGACCGAATCCAGCCAATACTCTGCTAACTGCGGATCCCCATTACCATCAAAAGTCAGAACTGACGCACGCCGGAATTTCTTAAAGTACGCATGCCGACCACCAACATCAAAATCTCCCGGTCTAGCCCTGGCTGCCATCTGTCGGAAAGCCGCAAACATAGACCTCATCATGCCCTCATCATTTTTGAACTCGACGTCAGCTGTCAAACGACGTCTACGTGCCATTCTCTCACTTCTGAAAACAAAATTTGTACTGTCAGAGGTATTTTATTGTCAAACCTATGTGTGCATAATTCCCAAGGTTCATAACCTTGAGCTCTGATGCCATTCTGTCACGCCCCGAAGTACGGGAGGTGATGTGGTGGATTATTTAAATTAATTAAAAGAGAATTTAATTAAAAATCCAGAGTTTAAGGGGTTTAGTTAAATATAAAATATGGAAGTTAAAAGAAAGCCATTACATGAAAAATGAGTATTAAAGATTAAACATAGCGAGTATGGGTTCCACAAACCCACAACTTGTGCACATACATGGTACTGACAATGTCATAAATACAATCACAGTCCAAGTACAATTAAAGTTAAGATCTTACATGCCTTGATTAATTAATACAAGAGATATACTAGTTCTTCTACTGCTCTTGGGTTCGGTCCGTCGAATCCTCTCCGAACCTAAATGGAAAACCACCTAGAGGGGGAAAATTTAAAACAAATAAACGTGAGTGAAAGGCCCAGTAGGACTATGTTTTACAAAAATAATTTAATTTAAAGGAACATTTCATTATTCATGAATTATTTAAAAGAAGCCTTAAATAAATAAATAAATAAATAGATTTGAGTAGAACTGTTCTTACCCAGAACAGTTTACCCGTATACCAACAATATCATTTTCCTTTCCTAGGCAAACCATAATAGTATCACCACCCTAGTGGCCCAGTTGGGTTTCGGGACCTGCCCTCAAGGTCGATCGCTACACGACTCGATCTCTGATATGGCATCATGCCTATATGTTTGTTATCATCATCATTCAAAACCCAATTACCGAGTGTTGTCATTTACATTCATTATGAAGTTTATTTCAGTTCACGGTATATTAAAATATAACTGATAAATTCATTTTCAAACAACCGTTGAAAACATTTTAATAGAAATCCTTTTCAAAGCCAAATCATTTTGAAACTAGGCTACCAAGGAATAGGGTAGAAGTCCTACCTCAATACTCATGCCGGTGCCTCATACTGTAATCCCGGTCCGCTATACGTTAGCTCCGCGGAACCACGAACTATCCTAGATACAAACTAAGTCAATCAATATCTAGTTCGAGACATTCTTTGTTACTAAACAATTTCATGATGTCCTAGTGTGCTATTTGTATCTTTAAAATCATTCTATAAGGTTGGAATTTAAATTGGGGTTCAAAACAGTGAAAACAGGTGAAAAATCACAAAATTTTCCATGCCTCGGCTGGCCTGCCGAACTCCCTGCTTCGGCCGGCCGAACTGCACAGTTCGGCCTGCCGGAAGCAAAGTTCGGTCGACCGAACATCCCCTGGTTCGGCCTGCCAGATGGAAGAACACCGGCCGTCGATCCCTATTCCGGCCTGCCGAACACGTGGTCCAGCCTACCGAACTGGGAAAACCCAGAAATTCAGCCATGGGTTTTTGATTCCCCCAAAACAAAAATCTTGATTCTAACCTATTTTTCTCAAATCCCAGGCATGGAAAACAATCATAGTTGATAGAAAAACATACTAGAACACATTTGGACTCATTTAAACAAGATTTAAACTCAAAAATCTCAAAAATCCAAAAATAAGAAAATGGGGAGAAAAATGAAAAATCTTGAATCCAATCCGTTTTTCTTCAATCTAAGGTTAGATTCTAGTTGTTCTAAGTTCATTTAACTCAAATCCAAGGTTTTTGTAAGCTCAAACAAACCTAGATTTCAAAAATGCACAAAATTGAAAATTTTGGAAAAAGTTTAGAAATTTCAAAACTAACCTCGAATCGAAGCTTCAATCCGCGTTCTCGGTTAACAAATCACGTCCCCAAGCTTCCTTCTTGCTAACCCGAAGCTTGGATTCGAATTTTGATTCAAAAATTTGAGAGAGAATTTGAGAGAGGAGAGAGGAGCCGAGAGAGAGTCACGGGAGAGAGGAGAGAGAGAGAGAGCTGAGAGAGTGACGAGAGAGGAGGAAGAGAGAGAATAAATAGAGAGAAACGGTGGGCGGTTTTACTGTACGAAAACCATGTGCCGTCCACGGTTTTGTAAAACAGAGTATTATTAACATTTTACAAATGATTGTGTTTTAAAACTCAAAACATAATTTTAAAACAATAAGAAATCATTTGAATTCATCAAATTAACAAAACAACCAAAATTTCAAAATCTAACTCAATAATCAAATTAATGTTGAAACATTAATTATGGCACACTAATTCATCATTTATATTACATTGACATTAAATAAATTCCAGTGCGTTACACTCAATGGACAACAGGGATAGAATAGTTGTTAGTTGGTTAGGACACCCAATCTTTAGAGATGAAAAAGGGCGTGTACTTTATGTTCGTCGTATGCCTACTTTTTTTGAAACAATTTTGATTTTTTTGATAGACGGAGACGGAATTGTTAGAACCAATGTTTCTTCGAAAAGGATGAAATTGAATATAGTGTCAAACAAGTAGGTGTAACTATTGAGTTCTATGACGGTGAACTCAGTGGATTCAGTTGCATGATCCAGCTACTGTAAAGAAAATTATATATATATATACATATATATAAATATATGCTGGACTTGCTCAATTGAGTGAAATTTTTGAATTAGATCACGACTTTGAAATCTGATTGTGTTTTTAGTAGCAGTCCGAGGGGTTAATTTACTTTGGACATGCTTTATTTGCCCTGTTCTTCTTTTTCGGACACATTTGTCATGGTGCTAGAAATAGAACCTTGTTCATGAATGTTTTTGCTGTTATTGACCTGATTTAGATGCTCAAGTGGAATTTGGAGCATCCTTTTCATCGTCAAACCGTAGAAACACTATATGTGCGTCTGAGAAAGTTGTCCTTTCTATTTAACTTCCCATGAGAACTCTCCAAATTCAGTCAGAAATAAAATGGAATGGACCCTAAACTTAGTCCGGAATACAAGTTGGCCTAAACTCCTCATAAAAAAGGGTCAAATTTGTGACTCACTAGGCTTTGGCTTTTCCGACCAAGCGTGATGCCTACTCGATTTGTACAAAAATAAAGCTCATTCGTTTTGTCTTTTATGCGCATGATAGTGTTACTTTTTCTAGATAGAATAATTCTAATGGTCATACGAAATGAAGATGACCAGAATTTTGTTGCTTTAGAGAGAATTTGTTATACAAATGCAAAAGTGGAATATAGAAAATATTGAAATAGAAATAAAATAAAGTAAAAAGATTTACAACGAACAAAATCAATGTTTTTCTTATAGAGTGTTTGGAAGAGTAATTCAAACCAATAGTTTGAATTGTAAATAGTGTAAAGCTTGTACATACTACAGTAAAAAAAGCCACAATGTAAAGCTCTACTCATGATATAGTTCTCGAACTTAAACTGATAGTTTAAACTACTCTCTCAAACACTCTATTCATAATTCATTTTTGAAACTTTATTATTTTTTTGTTTTGTTTTTTTTAAGGGAATGTTTGAAACTTAAGCTGATACAAAAAAAATAATCCATAAAAAAATAATAAAAAACCAGAGCATGATAAAAATAAAAGTTTGAAACGTCCATATTTTTTTTGCTAAGAGCTACGAATGAGCAATCCTATTTAACCCCATAGAGTTATAATTTTATTACTAACAAAATAGTAAGACTCAATCTAAAAAATATATTACATACTAGACTGAAACATAGTTTTATGAATAACGAGATTACAACCCATGAGATGAAAAGGATTTCTCTCAAGGAATTACCTCTGCTTTGACATAAATCTCCACCTTTTTCCCCTTTCCTTTTTGCTTGGTAACTTTTTTCCTTTTTGTTGAACTTAAAAAAAAAAAAAAAAACAAAACAAACTGAATAACTACTTTCTTTTGTTTAAGATCTTGTGGTGGCCGCAGGTTAGCAAATAACATTAGCTTGATGAAGGCGGTTAGCAAAAACAGTGTCATTAACGATGGCTTTCTCATTAATGGCCTCAGAAGGAATTCTTCTACATTATTTATTTGAGAGTTCAGACTTTCAAGATAATTAAATATTTTTACGGTCTCTAGAACTACTGCATTAGCAAGCACTGTTTAGTAATGTATTCATAAATAAGTAATTTAATACAAACTGATTTACAACTGGTTTCGTGGCCAAGTGATGAGCTTTTCTTTCCATAATTCTCTTATTGAGAATCACATCACCAATTTATGTTTCTAAACGTAAAAAGGATCGACTGTCCACTGGCGTGAGAGGGACGGCAAAGCATCATATCACAGCATCTCATAACTGGAAAAAGGCGAACAAGACTCCACCTAAAACCAAAGAATCCAAATTTTCATGAGGTCACAACTTCCACCAAAAAAATTGGAAAAGATAATAAACAAAACAGAAAGACATGTATTTATTTTTTTGTCAAACGAAGAACGTATGCTTGGATAAATAATAGTTGACAGAATGTGGACAAAAAAGAGCAAAGCTTCAAGTGCAAGAAATTTAATTTAGCATGTCTAGCATAATGTAATAGCATTTCTTGTTAAGAATAAATGGCCTGAAAATTATTGCAAGACCCAGTAAAATTCAGTGTCCATTTTTTGCACTTCAATTTTAACGTATCAGTTCTAACTATAAACAACTACAGTAAAAAAACAAAGTTATTACAGTGTAAAGCTCTTATATGTAATAATTTTTAAACTTTACTTTGGTTATAACTGAAGTACCAAATGACCTATCAAACTAATTATTTTTTATTTCCTGAGCATAATTTTCCATCTTTGAGGAGCTGGTGAAAATAAACGGTCTAAAAGGAAGGCATAAATATTGGAACCAAGGGAAGCAAAACAACTAAAGTAAACGAGCACACAAAAGCCATCTCTGACAAAGGTTATGGAGAACAGGACTAGTAAATTTTAGAGCGATTTGCTACTGGATTTCAGGTAATGGCCAAGTCTTTTCCACTATTATTAGCAAAGTGATCATGGAAAGAAAAGGCCAGATCAATACATAGAGGACGACATCATTAGAGATTCCCAAACAGAGCCCAATTCAAGAACTAGTTAGTCGGTTAATCCTTGCACAAATTCATGGAGTGACGATAAACTTCATCATCAGTTCATTTAATAAAGAACTCATGGTTTAGAGTTAATTAGGTGGCCCGTTTTAGGTGGCACATCACTTTTTTACTACCATTATTATTTCTACCATTTCTTTTTTCTTTTGTTATTCCAAAACATTTTTTCTTATTAAAAAGGCTAAAATACTTTTAGATAACATATATTTACTTATCCTTAACTTAAAATACTTGTGAACAATAATATTCTTGCATTCATTGTAAGTGATATGTTCCAAACTTTCTCACAAAAGTGGTTAAATTGAATTACAATAATGCAGAAGTGATATTTCTCAAAATGAGGGGTTTATGAACTTCTAAAACCAATAATGGATTAATAAACCTGTCTCGCTGTAGGCAAAAAGATAAGGAACTAGAGTTACCCTCACATACATTACTTGTTGCAGAAGGCTACAAGCTAACCTATAAAAGTTGACCTTTTACCTATGGCAATGTTCTCGTGCACATAAAGCATAATAAAAATTATACACATACTCGCACAATATGTCAAAAATCATATGATATACAATAACTAATAAAAATCCTTCGTATATTGAACCCACAAATCCTTGTGTAAAACTCCCCCTTATTTCTCCCTAAACCCATTCCTCATGATGGGGATTGAGTTCCCTTTTAGTTAGCTCTTATTCAGAGCCAGACGACAAAAAATTACAAAAATAAATAATAATGAAAAATAAACTTCCCAAGTGCCAAGAATCTTCACTAATGAGTCAATTTCGCTTAAACATCAAATCATAACGTAAAATGCTGACATTGGTCAAGATTGTAAACTGAATGTAACATAAAGTCAAAACCAATACAGTTATCAAGTGTTAAAATCCCATTCAACCAAGTCTTACGATTGACATTCCATCCAGTTCGATCAGCAATATCTTGGAATTGTCATATAATTATTTTGCATTTATGCTTAAATAATAGTTCTTCTAATCCAAAACTTCATAGAAACAGTAGTACTTAGCCAGGAAAAATAGAGGTCCACAAAACCAAAACATCTCAAAAAGAGAAAATCAAGAAGCAAAAACAAAGAGCAAGCAGCAATATTTATTTCTAGACATAAAGCCAAGGCCCAAAAAATAAAGATATATGAAGGATCTGAAGGGCTATGTGAAGAACTAGAATAGGCCATAGGGATGTATCGTAGAAAGTTACATAGCTGAGGAACCGTTGAATTTTGCTCAGAGTGGTTGTCTAATGCAGAAGCAATTGGAGCACCAAAGACCATAAACATTGAGGCTAGGGGACTATCAATCAGCAATCCTTCCTCAGTAAATCGAGAAGAGTGGGAGCAAACTTGTCTTTATGTCTTGCACAATGCTAATGAAGTGGAGCTTTTCATTGAGGTACACATGAACGAATTAAAAAAGGAAAACCTAAAAAGAGCAAGAAATGAGAAGTGGTTGCAAGATGAACACAACCGGGCCTTTCAGTTGTAGATTAGAGCACACATCTATGGCAAGTACTCCACATCACAAGTTGGATTCATGTCACAAGACTTGAAGAACCTAGCTAGAGGACTGTCGTCGGTAGTTACAAGGTATACGTCATATTCCATAAATGGTTACAGTTTCTACACTTGTGAATGAGATGAAAAGCATCCTGTCCAAAATAGCGAGTGACTCTCTATGCCAAGGCTATGCATATGGCCTCCACCAAGGACAAGAATCCGGTATATGGGACCATGACCTACTTTGGTTTCATTGAAGATATTTGGGAACTTGATCATAGGGGATTGTGCAAAGCATTTTTTAAGTGTAATTGGGCTGACAATAACTATGTTAAGACCAATAATAACTGTATCATTGTGGTTGACTTTAGAAGATTGGGATACAAGAATGATCCCTTCATTATGGCATCATAAGCACTCCAAGGGTTTTATACTACGGATCCCCAAGACATAGAATTGTCTCTAGTCATCCCAATGAAGCCAAGAGTAGTTATTGACAGTGAAGAAGTTGCCGAGGATTACACGACATCCCTTCTTTCACAAAGAGATTGCCACCCGTTGAAGAGATAGATAATTTTGAAGATGATGTTTTGTACTTGCTTCGTGAAGATGTCGAATGGATATGTATTAAGGAACCAATGAAAAAAAAAAGAAGAGAGAAACAAATGAACATCTATAAACAAATTTATAATATGTTTATTTAAATTATTTCCTTGTTTCATTTTTCATTTTTTTAAAAGGTTTAGGAAATGTATTTATAGTTACATTTGTGATGAAAACAGGAATCCATAAACATTCTAGTCCGTTATATGCTTAACAAATGGGCTGGCCACCTTTGGTAAAAGATAAAAACTTATGTAAGCTGTGAAATTGACCATTTTTACACGACAATTTTTCAAGAAACCATCGTGGAAATTTAAGCTTACACGATGGTTTTTTGAAAAACTGTTGTGTAAGCTTAACCTTACATGACGGTGTCTTGAAAAACTGTTATGTAAAGTTGAACATTACACGATGATTTTTCAAGAAACTGTCACGTAAGGTAGAGCATTACACGATGGTTTTTCAAATGTGGGACCTAGGGCTTTATATTTTTGAAACTCAATGCAACTCTTGCTCTCGCCCTAAAACAAGCTCTCTTTTCCCCAAAACCACTGCAGCTACATCGTCTTAGTCAACCTCCTCGTCGTCACCCACCCACTGGTTAGTCCTCCCTTTCTCCTCCCCCATTTCTCTTCCCCCTCCCCTTCTTTCCCCCTCCCTCCACCCCCACCCCCCTTCCTTTTACACCCCCCCAACCCCCTGCCCCTTCCCCCCACCCCCCTTCCTTCCCTCCACCCCCCCTTTGCCCCTTCCTTCCCTTATAATATGTGATTTTTTAATATGTGAATTTATAATATGTGCATTTTTAACATGTGAATTTTTAATATGTGAATTTATACTTTTTGAATAAAATTGTAATTTAATATTAGTATGTGTGTGTGTTAGTTTTTGCTTACTTTGAATAGGTAAAATGTCTCGAGAGATCAATAGTGACCACTATGAGGAAGAGTACAAAGAGTGCATTTCATCTTCCTCTCAATATAACAAGGGAAAACAATGTAGGAAGCCATGAATGCAAACTGAATTCAATCCCAAAGTAGATTTTGAGAGAAGAGCTACTTTGATGAAAAAAGTTCATCGGATGAAAAAGAAAGGTTTAAGAATAAAAGTGACATTTGATTCAAAAGCCAACTAGAAGGTGTACCTGTTGGAAAAATAGTACGCAGCAGAATTTTAAAATTTTTATTTTAAAGTATTTTTCAAAACACAAGTTTGACAAGTTATATGTATAAATTAACCAAATCTTACTAACCTTGTAAATGCCAAAAAGCTTCCTCAATCAGTGTAGAAAAGTAACATTCCAGAAAGTCCTCAACCAACTGGCCTTCTTTGCTATTCTTTATCCATGATCGGAGTGAGTGTAGGCTCATACGTACAGCTCTTCCACCAGGTGAGTCTCCTTCCAACCAATTGAGAGAGCCCAAAGCTAGTGTTCATGATTTGTGAACAAGAGCTCTCAGGGAGTTTCAGAACCTCACTATCAAAGTTTCACTCTTAATCTCTCAATTGATCTAAATAATAATTAGACTTACTCCCTTTTTATAGAGGTTGTGTCCAAGAGTCGGTCCTTATTAGATAATGCCTCAAAGTTCAAATCAAAATCAAATTCAGATCAATATCTGATGAAATCAGTGTGAAAACGCGTGATCTTTTTATCTCACGATCGGCATGCCGATCTGTCTAACCGGCATGCTGAACTTGCCCCATTAGCAGGTCGAACTTGAGGATCGGCATGCCGACCTGCCGATAAAAATCTCAACGAATCTTTTATTTTTCACTCGAGATTCTACATGATAAAGTCTCAAATTTAATTCAAATAACCCAATAGAGTAGTTATCTAATTAAAAAGAGAAGTTATCTAATTAAAACAACTTTATCTAGATAATTTCCAGGAAAATAAATGAATTCTTGATAATTCAACAAGTTTATCTTGAATTAATTTAAAATTAATCCAACCGATAAACAGACATAAATTATCTGACCTCGATAATTCAACAAGTTTATCTTGAATCAATTTTGTCACAAAATTAATTCAACCGATAGACAAACATGAATTATTTGATTCTTTCAAATTTTAGCCAATCTGATAAATCTGACATAAGTCACAAATTATTGAAAAAACATGCCGTATCGTTACAAGATTTTGTGAGCTAACAAAGGGGACAAAATGGACCTATATAGTTCAAGCTCCCGATAATTATGAAACCCAATACCTAGATATACATTTCATAATTATCAGCACCAACGCTACTCCACTAAAAGCTTGGAGCTGCACTCTCGAACTATATAGAATTACGAAGCCCATATAGCTAAGTCTCCATGACATATCATAGTGTATTGTATTCCCATAGGATTATTCATAATCGACTTAAGGACGAGTTCTGTCTTACCTTCTTGATTATTTTTATCTTACATTTCATTATCTCACCATCGAAAAACTTACCATCCAAAGATAGTATACCATTCAGTTACACCTATGTATCCAAATGGTTGAGCGCTTCAATTTTTTAATTACAGGATAACGCGTATAAGAAGATATCACTACTTCTAAAGATGAGCTATGGATTTCATATCTATGAATAACAGGTCTACGCTATCAAGAGTCATGCCTCCAACGTAGCGGCATGCATACCACTATTAAAATGTCAATGTCACCCTTTGGTACATCAAAAGACACAAGTCCCCACTAGTCTATCATTAATATGTTACTAACATAGCGTAATACATTTAGCTAAGATGGGTGTGCTACCAACACAGGAGGAGTCATAGGTAAAATCATGTTAAGCTCCTGATGGGCAGTTTATAAATCTAAGAGTAGCAAAATTTGGGAACTTAATTGTAAGTTATTGAACTCAAACTCTTAATTTATAATTTAATACCTGTTGAAGGATCTTAAGAATAACATGGTTATATTGTTGTTTTACAGGATGAGTACATGATGCAACAAAGTCAAGGGAGCTTTCAATCCATTGGTAACGATGACATATTGACAAGAGAACTAGGGAAACCAAAACATTCAGGACGTGTTCACGGTCCATCGAAGTATGTGAAACAATCTTAATACTTCGACCTCCAACCAGGTTAAAAATTGAATTCCTAAATGTCAAAGATGCGTATCGAAATTGTAGAACTGTGAGGTATTGTGATCGAGCTCATTTTCCAAGGACGTGCCAGGTCGATGGATGATAGTATCTCACAATGCAATAGCTTCAAGGCTAGTTGTAATCCTCCTGACAATGTAGTAAAAGCTCCACAACCTCCAGAAGTCCAATTGTCACCTCATCATCAAGAGCGCAAACAAGGTTAGAATGCAGGCTCTTTGTTGAGGATGGAATTAATGGTGGGTGTGCACTTGTTCCGCTTGGGAAGGCATGGATGGAGAGTCTTCCAACTGATACAGTAGATGGAAGATCGTTAGGGGAAGAAAACGTGCATGTTAGCATCACTACCATCAGAGTTAGAATAGCTAAATTGCCTATTCCGACATTTGAAACAACAACTGTGAGTGAAGCCATCGAAAGCTTCGTCGCACGGCCAAAGAGGTTAATTATAGTCATCGTAATGACAAAGACGAGTCGAGCACCCAGCCATGTCCAAAAGTTCTAGAGGGAAAGAAACACCGAAAAAAGAAGAGCTCTACAAAAGCAAGATAATCACAACTTGAGGTAGAACAAGAGCAACAATAGCCTGTTGCGAATGAGCCGCTGCCTACATTTAACTTCTCTTCAGTACCTCCAGAATTTATGCAGTTGGCTTTACATGTAATGAATTGCCTATCTATGTGGAGTATGAATTTATGCAGTGCCCGATATTGGTAAATGTCACTGGCAATGAATTGCCTATTTATGTGGGGTATGAAGATGTTTAGTACTTCATCAACTTCAATCAAATCGGAGCGACTGTATTATGGTACACCTTAGGTAATAACTTTATCCTTAATTCGTAAATTTTAAAATATAGATAGAGTTGTAAGGTGCTTTCAAATAATTGACTGTATTTTTTTATTGTAGTTTTTGGCGGAATGTTTTGAACTTTAAGGCAAGGCACACAATTTCGGCTTCATATCTCCAACGATTGTTTCAATTGCTATAAGAGACCTACAGAATGATTGTAGAGAGTGCGACATGTCACTCCACCTATTAGCTCAAGCACCAAGGGGGAATTTATTTTTCGTGCCATACAATATTAGAGAACAGTGGATGTTGGCACTTATTTCACCCTAGGAGGACCAAATATATTATTTTGATCCCCTCAAACACCCACCACATGATGATTTTGTATGAGTCATGAGATTGTAAGTATTAATGTTCTCTAATAAAATTAAAAATTTTGAGTTTTACATAATTGTATTGTCTATTAATTCATTCAATCATGACAAATTATTAGGGCGCTTAACAATTGAAAGCTTCAAGTAGAAGTGGTATCACAATCCAACTGAACAGAATGCTATATTCCAGATATAAGTGTCCAAGACAACAAGGAAACGTAGAATGCGGTTTTTTTATTCTACATTTCATGCGACATATAATTAATAGTGCTATACAAGCCCTAGGAAAAAAAAGATTTTTGTATACATCTGGGTATAAATGAAGTTAGATTAGAGTGGGTACAATTTATAAATAGGTATGTCATGTTTTAGCAAAATAACTCAAATGTAAATAATCTTATAAATAACTTGTAATTTCAATACACATCAATTTTTGTATGCAATCAGGGCCATGTTGTAATGGATAACACACAAGACTGGCCATCTTGTGGGAAATTACAACTTTTGGCACTTTTTTTTTTTGTGCAATACCAATTTTCCATTATATGTGGACCATTATTCCACGACAGTTTTGTAAAAAACCATTGTGGAATGTGAAGTTTTGATGACAGTTTTCTCAAAAACCATCATGGAAATTCTCCTTCTTCATGACGGTTTTTGAAGAAAACCGTCGTGAAAGAGCCTCACCTATACCCCCATTTTGGCGCCTATTCTGATGTTCCACGATGGTACAAAATCGTCGTAAAAACTCAATTTTTTTTACCATGATAGTTTTTTAATCATCGTGAAATTTTAATTCCCACTTTGTAGTAGTAGTAGTACTCACTCTTAACTTCTCAACTGACCTAAATAACTCAAAAAACTCACTCCCTATTTATAAAGGTCGAAACCAGGGTTGGTTTTATTAGATAAGGCCTCAAAAATTTGAATTTGGATCAACTTCTAATAAAATCACATAAAAAAACGTGTAATTAGATTATAGTTAGATCGGTAGGCTGAACTAACTGATTGACCTACCAAACTTACCCATCGGCAAGCCTAACTAATTGATCGGTCTGACGACTTGCAATAATATGATCCCTGAGAATCTTTAATTTTTCACCTAGGATTCTCTAGATAGAGCCTTAGTTTTAATTCAAATAACCCAATAAAGAAGTTATCTAATAAAAATAGTCATATCTGGATAATCTCAAAAAACTAAATATTCCCAATAATTTAATAGGCTTATCTTGAATTAATTTACAAAATTATATCAACCGATAAACAGACATGAATTATCTGATCTTATCAAATTTCAGCCAATATAATAATTTCACATAAGTCAACAATTTATTGGAAAAGTATGCCGTATCATTATAGGATTTGTTACGAGCCAGCAAAGAGGACTTGATGGACCTATATTGTTCAAGATCTGATAATTATAAAATATAATATCCCTGTTACACATTTTATAATCTTCAACTCTAGCGCTACTTCACTAAAAGCTTAGAGCTGCACTCTAAAACCATATAAAATTATGAAGCTCTAATTTAGCTAAGTATCCATGACATATCATAATATGTTGTATCCCCATAGGATATTCATAACTAGTTAGAGGATAGACTCCATCTTACTTTCTGGATTAGTTTTATCTTATGGTCTATTATCTCACAATTGGAAAACTTACCATCCAATTGTAACACCCCCCATACGGACGTCACAGATATTGTTACATACATTCTTTAATAATTTCATTTAAACTTTTATTTTGAAGTCAACCATATAACTTGAAGATAGTTTGAAAACATAATTTTAGAAAATCATACCCAGTATCCATGCATGCATTTTTTTTAATAATAATTTAATACTTGATCATAAACATCCTTAAATAAAGTAAATATACTAAATATTAAAATCACAACTTAAATAAACATCACAACATTTTTAAAACCATTAGCTCTCCTAGTTTGGCAAACCGAACTTGGGACTTCGGCAAGCCGAACATGATCGGCAGGCCAGAGTTCGTCCACCGGTAGACCGGTAGAGGCTATGTAAAACAGGGTTTCAAAACCGATATGTTCAGCAGGCCGATGCAGGGTAATCGACAGGCCGATCAACACTTCCGCAGTCCGACCATTAATGGTCGGCAGTCCAAACAGCTTCAAAAAATTAAAATTTTTTAATCAAACTTAATAATTTAAAAGCGGAAGACATACCTTAAAGAAAATCATAGTAAAAAGGGGTCATAGTTCCAATCCTTAAAATTTAAGCAAGCAAACATAATCAAATTTATAAAATATAGTTTAATCCATAAAAGCTTCCTTCCTTGGCGTTTTTCTCGGTTACAATTCATCTTGCTTAGCTCACACGCCTTTCCATATCCTCCACCTAGTCCATGACCTTCTTACCTTTATCTGCAACATGATATAAACTTGAATAAGCTAATGCTTAGTAAGTACATATATTTCTCACAATTTAAAAACATTTCATAAACATCATCATCATCATCATCATCATAATCATTTTTATAATAGTGCATTAAGCACATTTTCATAGAAACATATCTTTCATTACTTAGACCATATTAAAACTTATTCCATTTTATCTTAAGGGCCCAAGTGTTGCACCATAATCATCATCGTAGGCGCACCATCATGAGAGGAAAAGGGTAGCTAATCCTAAACCAAACATGACATCATAACATATCATAACATTGGTGTGCAACTCTTATTTAGGTGTTACATATATATACATATATATACACTTTCATGCTTTGAAATACGTCATCATCATACATGCATATCTTTAAGAACATAAAAATATTTCCTAAGAAATCTTTAAATGAAATCATCATAAAATCATCATAGATATCATCAAGAACATATTTTCAAACCTTTATAACATATCATGTTGTAGGTGAGAATGTACTTACTTGTATAGATTACTTAACCTTAACTTAGTAGACTCAGTAGGTGACAACGCCGCGGTCTCGATGTGCTCGCTGCATCATGTGTTCATGTCGTACATTCATAAAAATAGCAATTAACATTTACTTTCATAAAACTATAAAACCATCATCACATAATAACTTCTATTTGCATATTCCATGACATATCCTTTCCTTTCATGAAATTATAAATTTCATAACCATTTCATCAATATTAAAACATGAGCATCACCCATCAACACAAAACACTTCACTGACTTACATGGATTCAAGACTTAAAAACTCAATATTCACACATACTTTAGGCACCACACTTGACAGGGGTAAAGTTAAAACATAAACATATTACCATGATTTTTCTTTAGTCATAAAAATTACATTAAGTATCTAAAACAAGTCATAAATAACAAACATGAAATATACCATTAACTTACACAGTGAGTCACATAAATTCATCATGTTCAAATAATTAAAACACATATATTTTAACTCTAAAATTCATGCTAACAACTTACTAACATATATTACAATATCATAAAATTATTTCATCATCAATAGAATCATTTAAACAAACAAAACATCACATAATACAAAAATCCAATAACAACACTGTAAAAGTAGTTTCTTGACCTAGTCTCAATAAAAATTTCATAACACATAAATTACTCAACAAATAATCACCAAAGTTTCCAGTTCATAACTTAACATATACATGAACATTCTAGCCAAATTTCGTAGCAAACAAAGCACATTTACCTCTTGAACACAAATCACATTTTTGTGCATCATAACCAAACAACAATATTTTACTGTGAGTGGTAGAGGGTAGAAAATTTAAAAATTAAGTTAGAAAAAAAATCGAAATGACTTGAAACTTGAAAGAACATTAACATAACACACATATGAACATCATATTAAAAAATTTGGAACAAAATAAAATACCTAGACAAAGTTACTGCAGACGGATTGAAGAGGAGAAATGCTTTTTAGAATTACCAAAAAATGAGTTCTTACCTTAAAAATTTTTTCTCAAAATCCTTGAACTTAACCCCAATGGAAACTCAATATTTCTTACAAATAATAGCAGAGAAAATTTGAGAAGGAATGAAGAGGAAACGTGAAAAAGAGAGAGGAGAGAAATCGAGAGAGAGAGAGAGTAAAAAATTTATCGTGAAAAGAGAAATTGAAGTAATGTACAAAGGAGGCCTGTCTAATCCGTTATCATCAGAAATTTTTTGATTAAAAGTTGGCTAATTGACGTGGAGAAAGGAGAGAAATGAGGAAATTCAAATCAATTAGTCTCTCTTATCATATTTTGCCTTCTAAAAAAATAGGAAACCATTTAAAACAATTCCAATCAATCAAAAGTCAATGGTTTTATTTCCTTAAATGAGGAAATTAATCCATAAATATGCTAATTAATCACATTAAACTAACCAATCATCGTAATCATCTCAATCACAAATTTGGAGAGATTTTTGCTGACTGCTTGTCAACTATCATCGGCCTACCTATTCTTAACTTCAGCTTGCCGATTTCATGAGGTTCAACCTGCCGATCCTTGAAAGGCTATTCGGCCCGTCGAACCTGAAACTCCAGCCTGCCGAACTGTCCTTAAAATACAATACATCGTAGCATTCAAGTCATCATTGCATCATAAATAAGCATACATTGTAATTAACACGAACACTTGAGCACATCAATTCCACGCGATCATCACCTGTCATAAAACTTAAAATAAATGGTTAGTGACAATAATATCATAAATAAATATGGATAACACTTAACGTCGTTACTATCATTACATAATTCCGTTACATGAAATAGGCAGGTGTTACAATTCTCCCCGCCTTATAAGAGTTTCGTCCTCGAAACTCAGAACAATTGCGGAAACTTAGTTCTCATGTTATCCTCATGTTCCCATGTAGCTTCCTCTACTTGGTGATTCCACCATAGTACCTTGACCAATGGAATTTCTTTATTCCTCAAGGTCTTCGTTTTCCGATTGAGTATCACTACTGGCTTTTCTTCATAACTCAAGTCTTCTTGTAACTCGATCACTTGTAGCTCAATCACATGTGTTGGGTCTGGAACATACTTCTTGAGCATAGAAACATGACGGTGGAACACGTCATGCATTGCGGACATTTCTGAAGGCAACCTTAACTGATAAGCAACTTTGCCTATCCGCTTAACAATTTCATAAGGACCGATAAATCTTGGACTTAACTTGTCTTTCTCACCAAACCTCATAATCCCTTTCATCGGTGCAACTTTCAAAAACACATATTCGCCTACAGTAAATTCTAAGGGTCTTCTCCTCTTGTCAGCATAACTTTTTTGACGGCTTTGAGCGGTCTCTATTCTTCTTCTTATCAACTTTATTATCTCAGAAGTTTCGTTAATAAAATCAGTCCTTTCAGCATCAATGCTTTCCATCAACTTCTTCTCACCAACTTCATGCCAACATATAGGCGACCTGCATTTTCGTCCATATAGAGCCTCGTAAGGTGCCATTCCAATCGTCGCCTGATAGCTGTTGTTGTAAGCAAACTCTACTAATGGCAACATTTTACACCAGCTTGTCTTGAAGTCGAGAGTACAGGCCCGAAGCATATCTTCTAAAATCAAGTTCATCCTCTTCGTTTGGCCGTCTGTCTGAGGATGAAAAGCTGTACTGAAATGCAACTTGGTCCCCATAGCAGTCTATATGCTTTTCCAAAACTTGTATCTGAACCTGCCATCACAGTTTGAGATGATAGACTTAGGGATTTCGTGAAGTCGTACGATCTCCTTGACATAGAGTTCTGCTAACCGTTCCATAGAGTAAGTGATCTTCCTACTCAAAGCATCAGCCACTCGGTTGGCCTTTTGATAAGTTAGTTTTAGGCTAATTAATTAGATGATTTTCACTCAATATTTTTGTTAGTTTTGAGCGATTTATAAGAATTTAATAGTGTTTTATGTTCTTTTATAGGTTTTGAAGGAAAATGATGCATAATGGTGAAGCGCAGGGCAAAGCAGACCAAAAATTGAGCAAAAATAGACTCGGGATGAAATGGAGCCTAGACACCAATTATTGGGCGCCTAGGCACTGCTACAGATGAAGTTTCACACAAAAAAACCTAAGAGCATAGCGCCTAGGCGCCACAATTTGGGCGCCTAGGTGCCATTTTAGAAGCCAGTATAGCGCCTAGGCGCTATAATCTTGGCGCCTAGGCGCTAATTCAAAGCCTAGGCGCCGTATTCATGGAGCCTAGGCGCCAGTTCAGAAAAGGATCCACGGGCAAGTATAGCGCCTAGGCGCTATAATCATGGCGTCTAGGCACCGTAATGAAGCCTAGGCATCAGAAAATCGAGCCTAGGTGCCATTGCGATCCCAATTCAAATTCTACTGTAATTTCGTTCCAAAATTGCCATTTTAAACCCTAGCCTATAAATAGAACATTATGAAGGGTTGGAGCACAAATTCTAATAGAGGAAAACTTCAAACAAGAGGGGAGAACTTACTGCTTTGGAGAAGAAGAACAGTGCAACCCGGAGACGGAAACCATCTTCGCATCCAAATAGAGTTCTTTTCTTTCACTCATCATGTTTAAGAGATTATTTAGGATTGTTTTTAGTTTCATTAGGAACTAATTTTCTCTATTCTAAGGCTATGATGTAGCCGAATTTTGAATGTTCACTTTTGTTTAATTTAATTCAATTTGATGTTTATTCATTATCTATGCTGAATATTTAATCTAATCTTAATGCTTGTAAAAGTTTTCGCACCTTTTGCAAGATTTGTGATTTAATTTGAGGATGAGAAGCGATAATTAAATTAGACCTTGATTGAATGCCATGAGATCATCATAGGATAGAGATATCTATGAGACTTATGTAATACTATGAATTTCTTGTTCTTAATGAATCTTGGTAAGTTTAGAGTTTCCACAGAGATGTAGGAAATTTACTAAATAAGATAAATTATTAATGCTTGAGAAAGATTAATGACTACTTAAGAGAACTTCGTTATCGGCATAGGAGTAAACATCAATTGATTAAGTTAGATAATTTGAATAGGATTAATTTAGGTGAAATCGGATGCCCTAGTCTTTTATTGTTTAGATTTTCATTTATATTTTTTTTGTTTTCTTATTTTTCTATTTCATATTTGATTTTTCAAATAATTTTACAGTTAACTAATTTTGGTACTTAGCTAGATCAATGCAATCCTCGTGGGAACGATACTCTACTCACTCTTTATTGCTTGTCTACGATTCTGTACACTTGTAGATTTTTCGCAACACCTTCCTAGGATGATAAAGGATTTCACAATCGTAATCCTTCACCAACTCTAGCCATCTCCGTTGTCTCATGTTCAGGTCCTTCTGAGTAAAGAAGTACTTCAGACTTTGATGATCGATGAAGATCTTGCATTAGACCCCATACAAATAATGTCTCCATATTTTCAGCGCAAAGACGACTGCTGCTAACTCAAGATCATGAGTAGAATAGTTCTTTTTGTAATCCTTCAGTTGTATTGACGCATAGGCAATCACCCTATCATTTTGCATTAGAACAGCTCCGAGGCCCATTTTAAACGCATCGCTATAAATTACAAATCCATCACTTCCTTCCAGAATAGCCAATACTGGAGCTGTCGTTAGCCTCTTCTTTAGTTCCTGTAAACTCTTCTCGCAAACATCTATCCATTCATACTTCTTTCCTTTGCGAGTTAAATTCATGAGTGGAGCTGCTATCTTAGAGAAGTCTTCTACAAATCTCCGATAATAACCTACTAGACCCAAGAAGCTCCTTATTTCACTTGCATTTGTTGGTTGCTTCCAATTGAGAACAGTCTCTACCTTAGTAGGATCTACCATGATTCCTTCCTTTGATATGACATGCCCCAAGAAAGACACTCTGTCAAGCCAGAATTCACACTTAGAGAACTTTGCATATAGCTTGTGTCTTCTTAATGTCTCCAGCATAATTTTCAAATGCTCCTCATGTTCTTCTTGATTCTTTGAATAGACAAGAATATTATTGATAAACACAACAACAAATTTATCTAGGAAATCCTTGAATACCTGATTTATCAAATCCATGAAGGCCACAGGTGCATTCGTTAGACCGAAGGGCATAACTACAAATTCATAGTGACCATACCTCGACCTGAAAGTTGTCTTAGGAATATTTCCTTTTTTAACCTTTAGCTGGTGATAACCCGACCACAGATCAATCTTTGAGAACACTGATGCACCCTTAAGCTGATCAAACAAATCATCTATACGAGGCAATGGGAACTTGTTCTTAATCGTCACCTTGTTCAGCTCTCTATAGTCGATGGCAGAGTCTTATAGTGCTATCCTTTTTCTTTACAAACAAAACTGGAGCTCCCCATGGAGAATGACTCAGCCTGATAAAGCCTTTGTCGAGTAACCCCTTTAATTGCGTGTGAAGCTCTTTTAACTCTGCAGGGGCCATTCTATAAGGTGCCTTTGAGATTGGATCGGTGCCTGGTGCGAGCTCAATCTCGAATTCTACTTCTCTTTCAGGTGGTAAACTTGTTAGATCATCAGGAAACACTTCTGCATATTCACATACTACAGGCACATCTTCAATTCTTATCTTTTCTTCTTGGCTTTTGTCCATGATGTTCACCAGATAGCCCATGCAGCCACTGTTAGACATGTATGCCCTAAGGAGTAAAAATGTAATACATTTTTGGAGACATTTTTATCAATAAAGAATTTATTCATTTATATATACCAAATCTTGTCCTCTTTATGTTCATATTTGTTGAATGTATGATAAGCAAATAGTAGTATGAGACTGTCAGTCTAAACCTTAAGAATTGGGCATATGATGGACTAATTATGCGAAAGACACGATTCTTAAGGTGACGGTCTAAAACATATGGATCCGCAATCGAGGGACTAAAGTTGGGCGCTTTATTCATATAAAGACTTCTTATGTTGGTCTATATCCCTTTGGAGAGATGGTTTGTCTTGGCCATCGAAGTATGGACTACGTGAATAGAAACATTGGTCACGTTGTCATAGGTGGACGATGTGTTGGATCGGGAACATAAAGTAAAGTGATTTGGATTAATTATTCTGTCTTGGGCAAATCGATTCACTTTAGGACAGTCATTTGTATTGTATCTTAATCCTGAGATGAATAGTGGGCCTGTTGTCTCGACTTGTGTCTTTTGATGTACCAATGGGTGACTCCCACATCTCTATATTGGTATGCATGCCGGTACGTTGGAGGCATGACTCTTGATAGCGTAGACTTGTTATTCATAGATATGGATTCCATATCTATGGGGATTATGGATTATCATATAGGGATACGATACACTATGATATGTCATGGAGACTTAGCTACACGAGCTTCGTAATTCTATAAAGTTCGAGAGTGCAGCTCCAAGCTTTTAGTGGAGTAGCGTTGGAGTTGATATTGTGAAATGTATACTGTGATATTGGGTTTCATAATTATCATGAGCTTGAACTTTATAGGTCCATTTTAGTCTCCTTTGCTAGCTCTCAAAGTCCTGTAACGACACGGCATGCTTTTCCAATAATTGGTGACTTATGTCGGATTTATCATATTGGTTTAAAACTTGTAAGAATCAAATAATTTATGTCTGTTTATCAGTTGAATTAATTTTGTAAGAAATTAGTTCAAGATAAACTTGTTGAATTATGCGTTCGGATAATTCTTGTCTGTTTATCGGTTGTTTTAATTTTGGACAATTAGAACAAGATAAACTTGTAGAATTATTGTGAATTGATTTATTTTCTTAGAGATTATCTTGATAAAGTTTGTTTTGATCAGATACTTCTCTATTGGGCTATTTGAATCAAAACTGAGACTTTATCCTTTAGAATCTCGGGTGGAAAATAAAAGATTCGCGGAGATTTTTCTCGGAGTTCGGCCTGCCGGATGACGTGTTCGGCCTGCCGAACTGGCCTGTTCGGCCTGCCGATCAGCGAGATAAGATTACGCTTTTCACGCGTATCTTATCAGATATTGATCCGAACTTGATTCTGTTTCGATTTTTGAGACCTAATCTGATATGGACTGACCCCAAGGACCAATAGGTATAAAAAGGGAGTGAGTCTAATGATTATCTCAGATCAATTTGAGAGATTAAGAGTGATACTCTTCTAGTGAGCATCTGAAAACTCCCTGAGAGCTTTTGTTCACAAATCACGAACACTAGCTTTGGGTTCTCTCTATTGGTTGGAAGGAGAGTCACCGGTGGAAGAGCTGTACGTGTGAGCCCACACTCACTCCGGTTGTGGATAGAGAATAGCAAAGAAGACCAGTTGGTTGAGGCTCTTCTGGAACGTTACTTCTCTACAGGTCGCGGAGGTTCTTCGGCACATGAGGTTAGTAAGATCTGTTTAATTTATACATATAACATGTCAAACTTGTGTTTTGGAAAATACTCTGATGAAAAATTTTTAAAATTCCGCTGCGCACTTTGTTTCCAACAATTGGTATCAGAGCCGAGGTTTTTACATAAATTTGCAAGTTTGTGATCATGTTATATGCATAAATTTTGTGATCTTAATCTCTCCAATGCTTGAATTGAATTTTATAGAGAGATGGCACTCTAGGTTTCTATATAATATATGTTGTCATGGATTATGTGGTGAATGTTTATTAATTAATTATGGTTGATTAAATTGTTGTTTAATTATTATTAATTAATTAAATACCGGTTATGGTTCCTTAGAGGTTAGAATGTGTATCTAGGTTTTTCATGTAATTAGATGGCGGACTATCATCTCCGTCTAGGAATTATTATTTAATTTTTAATTTGTAAGAATTTTGTAATTAAATAATTATTCGGAGAAGACGGAACGAGAAGTCGGATCTTAAAGATTGATGATGGCGCCTCCAGGTATTTCCTGAGTCTCTAATTTTATGTTTTTGAATTGTTGAAAATAAAATTGATGAATTGCATTAAAATTGTATTTTCTGGATTGAGGGTTTTCTGCTCGGTCGGCATGCCGGACCTCACAGTTCGGCAGGCCGAAGGTCACAGATCGACAGGCCGGACGTGGTCCGGCAGGCCGACAGTGGGGCAGAAATTTTGGTGCTCTGCCGGCAGGCCGAACCTTCATGTCGGCAGGCCAGGATCGCACCATACCAGATCGGCAGCCGATCACCCAGATCGGCCTGCCGACCGAGAGCTGCCAGGTGTCCAGAAAAGGTGCAATTTTTTGGTGCAGTTTTAATTTTATTTTTGGGACGATTCTGAGAAACATTAAATTTGGATATGACCGGAAATATGAAGTTCGATTCATACGGGATTGAGGACTTGAAGATGGATATTACATGAAGAAGGATACAGCTTGAGGATTCAAGGATGAAGAATCGATAAATGTCTCGATTATTCTCTTGTAATCTTAGTTTTTCTATTCTCTAGGGTGGAACCATAATATTACGGTTATTATTATTTGCTTGTAGCTTTGCTTGATTGCTTTGCTTGTCTGCATTATAATATGATTTACCATGTATATTGATAACATGTCATATAGAATAGGGAGTGCCGCTCATATTAAAATTGTTCATGCATAATTTTAAAATAAAACCTTGACTTCAAAAGATTGAGTGGGAGAAGGTTTTCGAAGAGAGAACCTAAGGCCTCCATCGTTGGTCCATAGGAAGAACATGTGGTCCCAACCCCTAGGAAGGGATTTCTATCATGTACCAGATTGGATCTCTGAAAGGATAAGGTATTTTAGTATGATTTATGGTTGCACACCCCTAGGTGGTGATTATAAATCATGGATAAAATATTGAAACGGTGGTTATACACTCACGTTAATTTTATTATTAACCTCCCCTAGGAGCTCTGTTAATAAAATTAATGGCCAAAGAAACGATTATTAGTATATGCTGGATCATACGGGTCCTGGATGGCATATATTAATCAGGAGGGGATCCGTGTTCCTGATTGAATTTGGCATGACTCCCCTAGGAGCTTGTTAAATTCTGAGTTGGGAATTGTGATATTTTCAAGGTTTTGACACATAAACACATTTGTATGATTTTACATGATTGTGTTATCTTACTAAATTATTATATATGTTTGCTTATGTTTGGTATATGATTCTTTATTGTAGATTGAAAATGTCTAAAAACGCTTTATCATCGATACTTGACAAAAACCAATTAACCGGTGAGAACTATAATGATTGGAAACGGAACCTGGACATCGTCCTTCCTTTGAGAAACTGAAATATGTCTGACAACTCCTTGTCCTCCCGAGCCTACGGGAGACTCAAGTAATGAGCAATTCCAAGCGTACGCGCTGGAAAGATGCTAATGATCAGGCCCGCTGCTATGTTATGGCTAGCATGAAAACGTGCTGCAGGCTCAACATCAGGATTATGAGACTGCGAAGCAGATCTTGGATATCTTGAGGACATGTTGGAGGCCAGGCCATAACAAAGCGGCAAGGGGCGCTTCGAAAACTCTTAAACCTGTAGAAGAGACCGGGGACATCTGTAAAGGAGCATATGATGTTGGTCCTGGTTACCTCGCTGAGGCTCACACCAATGGAGCCAACATCGATGCTAAACTAGATGACTATGGTCTTTGAGACTCTATCTAAGGAATTTATTCCGTTTAGAGCTACTTTTAATTAAGCAATAGACGGGTATGACCTTGACAGAACTGATGAAAACAAGTAAGGAGTTTGAACTGCTGATCAGGGGAGTCTTCTGCTGGTGGTGAGGCCAACATGGTAGCTGCTTCTGGTTCCAATGCTAACTCTGGGAATGGAAAGAAGCAACGGGCCACGAGTGGGAAGTCTTCATTCCTGTTGCTAACAAGAGCAAGAAGAAGAAGAAGAAGAACCAAAGAAGCTAAGTGCTGCTTCGTGGTAAGGTCGAGCATATAAAGAAGCATTGCAAGGACTTCCTTTCCAAGGAGAGGTAGGTGTGCTCTTCTATATTTAGAAACTTGTTTGGTTGAGGAATCCAGGTGACATTGGGTCATAGATTCTGGCTGGCAACTAATCATGTTTGTGTTCTCTGCAGGGATTCAAAGAAACGAGAAGTCTACTTGTGAAGACTTAACGCTTCGGATGGGCGATGTATCGTTGGTCTCAGCGGAAGCAGTAGGGAGATGCCCATCTTTATTTTGATAATTATAGGAATTTAATTTTGCAAGATTGTTTTTATGTTCCTAAATTTGAACGGAATTTAATTTCCGTATCTTCTTTATTTAAAGACTCCTACGTGGTATCTTTTAATGAAACAGTTGGTGATTCATAAAAACAAATCTTTTATCTGTTCTGGATGGATGCAAAATAATCCTATATTTTACTCAACCTAAGATGGACTTATGCTTATGCTGAGATAAATGATAATGACTCAAAAAGACTTAAAACTTCTCACTCTAATAAGGACTTATCTTTGGCATTTGCGCCTTGGCCATATAACCTGAAATAGGATTCAAAGGTTGGTAAGGGATGGACCTTTAAGTACTTAAAGGTGGAATCTATACCTCAATGAGTCTTGTTTGGAGGGTAAAATGACCAAAAGACCATAGGGTCTAAGGGCAATAGGGCCGAAGGGGTTGTAGAACTTGTGCATAGTGATGTTTGCGGACCGATGAACATCTACGGCACCCGAGGAGGGTATGAGTACTTCGTTCACTGTTATTGACGATTACTCAAGATATGGGATGTGTACCTAATGCACCACAAAAGCGAATTATGATAAGTTCAGGAGTTTCGGGCTGAAGTGGAAAAGCAATTGGGTAGACCCATAAAGGCACTTCGATCTGATCGAGGTGGGGATACCTTTTCGATGAGTTCTTGGAACACTTGTTAGAGAATAGGATTTTATCCCATTTGACTGCGCCGGGCACTCATAGCAGAATGGCGTAGCGGAGAGAAGGAATAGGACTTTGTTGGACATGATTAGGTCTATAATGAGTTATTCATCATTGCTTTTATCCTTTTGGGGATATGCACTAAAAACTGCATGTTATCTTTTGAACAATGTGCCTTCAAAATCAGTCCCTAAAACTCCTCACGAGTTGTGGACAAGACAGAAGACATCTTTAAACCATATTCGCATATGGGGATGTCCAGCTCATGTCCTGTTTAAGGATCCGAATAAGTTGGAAGCACGTTCGGAAGTTTGCGTGTTTGTAGGATATCCAAAAGGGACTAAAGGGGGTTATTTTTATAACCCAAAGGAAAATAAAGTCATGGTTTCAACTAATGCAACTTTCCTTGAGGAGAGTTACATGGACGACTTTAAACCTCGAAGCAAAGTAGTGCTTGAGGAGTTAAGGGGTGATTCGTTCACTCCAAAGGTTCCGAACGAAACCATTCCAATCGGTGTAGAAAAACCAAACAAACTTGAACAACAACCTCAGGGGCTTCGGCGTAGTGGGAGGATCGGGCGTCAACCTGAAAGGTATATGTTCAATGGGGAGGTCTTTTTGGCTGAACCGGATGAACATGATAGGGATCCTTATACTTACGCAGATGCCATGGAGGATGTTGATTCAAGACTCTAGACAGAGGCCATGAACATAGAGATGAAGTCTATGGAGACTAATCGGGTCTGGAAGCTTATGGATCTTCCTGAAGGGGTAAAACCCATAGGGTGTAAGTGGATCTACAAGAGGAAAAGAGGAGTGGATGGACAGGTCGAAACCTTTAAGGCTAGACTGGTAGCTAAGGGTTATACGCAAAAGGAAGGAATCGATTATGAGGAAACCTTTTCACCTGTAGCCATGCTTAAGTCCATCTGGATTCTCTTGTCCATAGATGCCGCTCTCGACTACGAGATTTGGCAAATGGATGTCAAGACGGCTTTTTTGAATGGCTATCTTGATGAGTCCATTTATATGGAACAACCAGACGGGTTTAAGGTCGCGGGTCAAGAGGGTAAGGTTTGTAAGCTGCTAAAGTCGATTTATGGACTTAAGCAGGCTTCTCGTTCTTGGAACATAAGATTTGATCAAGTGATCAAGACTTATGGGTTCTCACAAAACGTGGATGAACCATATGTTTACAAACACATTAAGGATGGGAAGGTGGTTTTTCTACTGCTCTATGTATATGACATTCTGCTAATTGGCAATGACGTCGGGGCATTGTCATCGGTAAAATTATGGTTGACCAAGCAGTTTGACATGAAAGACTTAGGTGAGGCTAATTTTGTTCTCGGTATCCAGATCTTTCGGGATAGGAAGAACAAAATGATAGCTTTGTCACAGGCCGGCTACATAGATAAAATTATCAGGAGGTTTGCAATGCAGGATTCCAAGAATGGTGGGCAACCATCTAGGTCTGGAATTACTCTTTCTAAGAAAGACTCTCCAAAATCTTATGAAGAAAGAGAATACATGAAGAAGGTGCCTTATGCTTCGGTAGTGGGTAGTCTCATGTATGTCATGCTTTGCACACGACTGGATATTAGCTATGCGGTCGGGATTGTAAGTCGATTTCAGGCGGATCCAGGACCAAACCATTGGGTTGCGGTAAAGCATATTTTCAAGTACCTGAGAAGCACTCGAGGGTATTTGCTTGTGTATTCGGGTGAGGACTTGACTCCTCTAGGATACAGTGATTCGGATGTTCAATCCTGTCTGGATTCTAGGAAATCGACTTCGGGGTTTGTGTTTACTCTAGGTGGCGGTGCCATCAGTTGGAGAAGTACAAAGCAAGATTGCACTTCAGATTCAACGATGGAGGCCGAGTATGTGGCGGCTAGTGATGCTTCTGAAGAAGCAGTGTGGCTCCACAAGTTCCTTGGGGATCTTGAGGTAGTTCCTAGTATGGATAAAGCGGTATCACTGCACTGTGATAACAATGTGGCAGTAGCTAATGCTAAGGAACCAAGATTTCACAAGAAGAGTAAGCATATTGATCGGAAGTATCATGTGATAAAGGACTTCGTTGAGGGCGGGCATGTCACGGTGTGCAAGATCGCGTCAGAGGACAATTTAGCTGATCCACTTACGAAGATACTTACTGGGAGAGTCTTCGAGAGGCATGTGGAAGTTATGGGGATGCAAAATTTGCTGTATTTACTCACTTAGTGCAAGTGGGAGATTGTTAGACATGTATGTCCTAAGGAGTAAAAATGTAATATGTTTTTGGAGACATTTTTATCAATAAATAATTTATTCATTTATATATACCAAATCTTGTCCTCTTTACATTCATATTTGTTGAATGTATGATAAGCAAACAGTAGTCTGAGATTGTCAGTCTAAACCTTAAGAATTGGGCATATGATGGACTGATTATGCGGAAGACACGATTCTTAAGGTGACGGTCTAAAACATATGATCCGCAATCGAGGGAAAAAGTTAGGCGCTTTATTCATGTAAAGATTGTTATGTTGTCTATATCCTTTTTGGGAAATGGTTTGTCTTGGCCATCGGAGTTGGACTCTGTGAATAGAAACATTGGCGCGTTGTCATAGGTGACGATGTGTTGGATTGGGACATAAAGTAAATTGATTTGGATTAATAATTCTGTCTTGGCAAATCGATTCACTTTAGACAGTCATTTGTATTGTATCTTAATCTTGGGATGAATAGTGGGCCTGTTGTCTTGACTTGTGTCTTTTGCTGTAACAATGGGTGACTCCCACATCTCTATAGTGGTATGCATGCTGGTACGTTGGAGGCATGACTCTTGATAGCGTAGACTTGGTATTCATAGATATGGAATCCATAGCTCCTCTTTAGGAGTAATGATATCCTCTTATATGCGTTGTCCTGTAATTGGAAAACTAGAGCGCTCAACCATTTGGATACATAGGTGTAACCAAATGGTATACTATCTTTGGATGGTAAGTTTTCTAATGGTGAGACAATGGAACGTAAGATAAAAATAATCGAGAAGGTAAGACAGAACTTGTCCTTAAGCCGATTATGGATTATCATATGGGGATATGATACACTATGATATGTCATGGAGACTTAGCTACACGAGCTTCGTAATTCCATAAAGTTCGAGAGTGCAGCTCCAAGCTTTTAGTGGAGTAGCGTTGGAGTTGATAATTGTGAAATGTATATCTGGGATATCAGGTTTCATAATTATCATGAGCTTGAACTTTATAGGTCCATTTTGGTCCCCTTAGCTAGCTCACAAAGTCCTGTAACGACACGACGTGCTTTTCCAATAATTGGTGACTTATGTCGGATTTCTCAGATTGGTTTAAAACTTGTAAGAATCAAATAATTCATGTATGTTTATTGGTTGAATTAATTTTGTAAGAAATTAGTTCAAGATAAACTTGTTGAATTATTGCGATCAGATAATTCTTGTCTGTTTATCGGTTGTTTTAATTTTGGACAAATTAGAACAAGATAAACTTGTAGAATTATTGTGAATTGATTTATTTTCTTAGAGATTATCTTGATAAAGTTTATTTTGATCAGATAACTTCTCTATTGGGTTATTTGAATCAAAACTGAGACTTTATCCTTTAGAATCTCGGGTGGAAAATAAAAGATTCGTGGAGATTTTTTCTCAGGAGTTCGGACTTCCGGATGACGTGTTCGGCCTACCGATCAGAATATTCGGCCTGTCGATCAGCGGGAGATAAGATTACGCGTTTTCACGTATATCTTATCAGATATTGATCCGAACTTGATTCTGTTTTGAGTTTTTGAGACCTAATTTGATATGGACTGACCCCAGGACCAATAGGTATAAAAAGGGAGTGAGTCACATGATTTACTCAGATCAATAGAGATCAATTTGAGAGATTAAGAGTGATACTCTTCTAGTGAGCATCTGAAAACTCCCCTGAGAGCTTTTGTTCACAAATCACGAGCACTAGCTTTGGGTTCTCTCTATTGGTTGGAAGGCGAGTCACCAGTGGAAGAGCTGTACGTGTGAGCCCACACTCACTCCAGTTGTGGATAGAGAATAGCAAAGAAGACCAGTTGGTTGAGGCTCTTCTGGAACGTTACTTCTCTACACAGGTTGCGGAGGTTCTTCGGCATACTGAGGTTAGTAAGATCTGTTTAATTTATACATATAACATGTCAAACTTGTGTTTTAGAAATTACTCTGATGAAAAATTTTTAAAATTCCGTTGTGCACTTTGTTTCCAACAACCACTTGCTAATAATTTTCTTGCTTTCATTATAGATAAAAACACGCTGGGTTTCTTTATGGACTCGCCAACATACACGAATTTCTGTTCACCTTTTGGATAGAAGATTACCTTTCATTTTTAACATTCGATAGAAGCATTGTACTTGCTTAGGAAATCCATCCCAAGAATCATATCGTAGTCATACATGTTGATCATGATGAGGTCGATGAAAAGTTCCCTTTCAGAAATCTATAGGGGTACCATACGCAGACAATGCGTAGATAATATCACTTCCCCGAGGGTAGTGTTGTAGTGAATCCTTGTCTCATAGGCTCTAAATGGACCCTTAACTTTTTAGCAAATGACACAGATATAATAGAATGTGTGGCACCCGTATCAAAGAGAACGTATGCATCAATAGATAAACTTGTTATCTGACCTGTGACTATATTGGAGGCTTCAGCAGCCACTTGTTCCTTTGTCATGGTATAAATGTGGGCATTCGTAGGTGGGGCTTCAAACCTTCCTTAACTGATTAGTGGCCCTTCAAGGGAAGCTTGCATCTGATGGAGTTGGGCTTGAGAAGGAGCTCTTTGAGGGACGTTAGCATTCATCAGTTTGGGGCAGTTTTTAAGAAAATGATCTTCACACCCACAAATAAAACATTGGTTTGTCCCTAGACGGCATTCTCCTAGATGTTTCTTTCTACCTTTGGTGCATGGTTGAAACTGCCTGCTATTGTTGTTGTGCTGACCATCATTATGCCTCTTGTTGTCTTGGCCCTGCTGGTTTTGAGGATTGCCCTTCCTCTTATTGTTCCTTCAGTTCTGGTTATTGTTGTTGCTGCTGTTGCTGTTGTTGTTGTTGTTTTTATGTGGAGGGCGGCTCTGGTTGTTTGCATTGTTGGCTTGCTGACCAGGTTGAGGCTGATTTCTTCTTAGCTTGGACAGGTGAAACTCATCACGTTGGGCCCTCAAAACAACCTGCTCTTGATTTCTAGGTGGACTTGCCCCATCAACAATCGCGGCGATCTCTAGCCTGAGGGCTCGATCAGTCTTCTGATCCTTTCACTTTCATCAATAACCATTCCTAGGCATAGGCGAGCTAGCTGGTCAAACTTTGTCACAACATCTGTGACTGACATATCCCCCTGGCATAGGTTCTTGAACTCATCATAATGCTTCCTTGTAACGTTCGTGTGGAAAAACTTCGTGTTAAACTCATGAACGAAGTCATCCCATGTCATCTCTTCAACGTTATGACTATTCGATGCCGTCCCACTAGATCCTGGCCTCCATAGTGAGGCAGTATGAGGCACAAAGAACCTTCCCATTGTTAGTAAAATCCATGAGTCTCAGAGTGGCCTCAATTGCCTTCAACCATCCTTGAGCGACTAACAGATCCTTAGAACCCTCAAAATTCGCTGGCTTCGCCCTCTTCCATCTGACTAGAAGGGGTTCCTAATAGACCGCTCTAGGTTCAGCAGCAAGAGCTAGAACTTTGTTAGCTTGTGGCTGTGGAGGAGGAGGAGGCACATCATTGCCTCGTTGTTCGTCATTCTGGTCGTTGGCCCTCAATTTGGCAATCTCTCTTCTTTGATCCTCCAATTGCCTTTGCAGCTCGGCGATCATCGTCATAAGCCTTTCGTTAGTTTGGGTGCAAGTTTGCATTCTTCTGTGGCCGTCCATTGTCAATTTCCTAAAAGATTTAGGAACTTAGAAATAATTTTCTAATATGAGACATGTTTTCACTACTAGAGCATTAATCATTAAACATCTAAACCTCATTCTTATTGTTATACTTGCATCATAGCATCTAACTTTAAAACATACTTACTTGGAGGACTTGGAATGACATGTGGGGATATGAATTGTAAATGAAAATTCGCTATGATACCAAAGCCTGTAACGCCCCCCTTACGGACGTCACAGATGTCATTACATACATTCTTTAATACTTTCATTTAAACTTTTACTTTGAAGTCAACCATATAACTTGAAGATAATTTGAAAACATAATTTTAGAAAATCATACCCAGGATCCATGCATACATTTTTTTTAATAATAATTTAATACTTGATCGATAAAATGATTTACTTGATCATAAACAACCTTAAATACAGTAAATATACTAAAATTTAAAATCACAAGTTAAATAAACATCACAACATTTTAAAACCATTAGCTCTCCTAGTTCAGCAAACCGAACTCGGGACTTCGGCAAGCCAAACATTATCGGCAGGCCGGAGTTCGCCCACCGACAGGCCGGCAGAGGATTTGTAAAACGGGGTTTTAAATCTGATATGTTCAGCAGGTCGATGCAGGGTAATTAGTAGGCCGATCAACACTTCGGCAGTCCGACCATTAATGGTCGGCAGGCCAAACAGCTTTAGAAAATTAAGATTTTTCAATCAAACTTAATAATTTAAAAGCAGAAGACATCTTAAAGAAAATCATAGTAAAAAGGGGTCATAGTTCCAATCCTTAAAATTTAGGCAAGTAAACATAATCAAAATTATAAAATATAGTTTAATCCATAAAAGCTTCCTTCCTTGGCGTTTCTCTTGGTTACAATTCATCTTGCTTAGCTCACATGCCTTTCCATATCCTCCACCTAGTCCATGACCTTCTTGCCTTTATCTGCAACATGATATAAACTTGAATAAGCTAATGCTTAGTAAGTACATATATTTCTCACAATTTAAAAATATTTCATAAACATCATCATCATCATCATCATTTTTATAATAGTGCATTTAGCACATTTTCATAGAAACATATCTTTTATTACTTAGACAATATTAAAACTTATTCCATTTTATCTTAAGGGCCCAAGTGTTGCACCATAATCATCATCGTAGGCGCGTCATCATGAGAGGAAAAGGGTAGCTAATCCTACACCAAACATGACATCATAACATATCATAACATTGGTGTGCAACACTTATTTAGGTGATACATATATATACATATATATACACTTTCATGCTTTGAAATACGTCATCATCATACATGCATATCTTTAAGAACATAAAAATATTTCCTAAGAAATCTTTAAATGAAATCATCATAAAATCATCATAGATATCATCAAGAACATATTTTCAAACCTTTATAACATATCATGTTGTAGGTGAGAATGTACTTACTTGTATAGATTACTTAACCTTAACTTAGTAGACTCAGTAGGTGACAACGCCGCGGTCTCGATGTGCTCGCTGCATCATGTGTTCATGTCGTACATTCATAAAAATAGCAATTAACATTTACTTTCATAAAACTATAAAACCATCATCACATAATAACTTCTATTTGCATATTCCATCACATATCCTTTCCTTTCATGAAATTATAAATTTTATAACCATTTCATCAATATTAAAACATTAGCATCACCCATCAACACAAAACACTTCACTGACTTACATGGATTCAAGACTCAAAAACTCAACATTCACACATACTTTAGGCACCACACTTGACAGGGGTAAAGTTAATACATAAACATATTACCATGATTTTTCCTTAATCATAAAAATTACATTAAGTATCTAAAACAAGTCATACATAACAAACATGAGATCTGCCATTAACTTACATAGTGAGTCACATAAATTCATCATTTTCAAATAATTAAAACACATATATTTTAACTCTAAAATTCATACTAACAACTTACTAACATATAGTACAATATCATAAAATTATTTCATCATCAATAGAATCATTTAAACATACAAAACATCACATAATATAAAAATCCAATAATAACACTGTTAAAGCAGTTTCTTGACCTAGTCTCAATAAAAATTTCATAACACATAAATTATTCATCAAATAATCACCAAAATTTCCAGTTCATAACTTGACATATACATGAACATTCTAACCAAATTTCGTAGCAAACAAAGCACATTTACCCCTTGAACACAAATCACATTTTCGCGCATCATAACCAAGCAGCAATATTTTACTGTGAGTGGTAGAGGGTAGAAAATTCAAAAATTAATTTAGAAAAAAAATCTAAATGACTTGAAACTTGAAAAAAAATTAACATAACACACATATGAATATCATATTAAAAAATTTGGAACAAAATAAAATACCTAGACAAAGTTACCGCAGACGGATTGAGGAGGAGAAATGCTTTTTAGAATTACCGAAAAATGAGTTCTTACCTTAAAATTTTTTTCTCAAAATCCTTGAACTTAACCCCAATGGAAACTCAATATTCCTTACAAATAATAGCAGAGAAAATTTGAGAAGGAATGAAGAGGAAACATGAAAAAGAGAGAGGAGAGAAATCGAGAGAGAGAGAGAGTACAAATTTTATCGTGAAAAGAGAAATGGAAGTAACGTACAAAGGAGGCCTGTCTAATCCGTTATCATCAAAAATTTTCTAATTAAAAGTTGGCTAATTGACGTGGAGAAAGGAGAGAAATGAGGAAAGTCAAATCAATTTGTCTCTCTTACCATATTTTGCCTTCTAAAAAAAATAGGAAACCATTTAAAATAATTTTAATCAATCAAAAGTCAATGGTTTTATTTCATTAAATGAGAAAATTAATCCATAAATATGCCAATTAATCACATTAAACCATCCAATCATCGTAATCATCTCAATCACAAATTGGAGAGATTTCTACTGACTACTCGTCAGCTGTCATCAGCCTGCCGATTCTTAACTTCGGCCTGCCGATTTCATAAGGTTCAGCCTACCTATTATTATCATCGGCCTGCCGATCCTTGAAAGGCTATTCGGCCTACCGAACTTGAAACTCCAGCATGCCGAACTGTCCTTAAAATACAATACATCATAGCATTCAAGTCATCATTGCGTCATGAATAAACATACATTGTAATTAACATAAACGCTTGAGCACATCAATTCCACGCAATCGTCACCTGTCATAAAACTTAAAATAAATGGTTAGTGACAATAATATTATAAATAAATATGGATAACTTAACGTCATTACTATCATTACATAATTCTGTTACATGAAATAGGCGGGTGTTACACCAATGACAGTATACAATTCGGTTACACATTTGCATCAAATATAGGATAATGCATCAAATATAGGATAATTTTGTTATAATTGAATGCTCTAGTTTTTCAATTATAGGATAATGCATATAAGAGAATACTATTGACTCCACCAATAGAGCTATAGATTCCATATCTATGAATAACAGGTCTGTGGCAACCCTGCCTACGTGGCCGCTACTTAACTTCTTAAACATACTTTTAATTAAATCTCTAAATTTTGCATAACATCTTTTTTTAAAAAAATCCTTTAAAAGTTAACTTCACTAATTCTATTTTAAAACTATTTTTACCCTTTTTTTTTTGCTGCAACAACTAATTATTTAGGAACATAGCAGTAATTTCAATACATATATATAGTAACAAAATTTTAAAGTTATATACATGGCTCATGAGTCATAGTCATCAAACAGTCTTCAAAATAGTCATCAAAACATAAGCGGAAATCTAAACGTGTGGTATCCATTTCCCATATCTCCACTCTGATCGTCCGTCGTTGCGCCACAATCCATTAGGCATTACTGACAAGTTTTTTACCCACAGTTTGAATATTCTTAGATGAACTTTCACTCAGCAAGTAGGAATGGTAACTTGCAAAACATTTAAAGTAGCATGTAATCATTTAAATGCATGTATTTGTTAAAAATGCAAGAACCGTATTATGCTTGGTTATGAACTTGTCTTATTATTAATCAGGCCCAAGTAGTTGTACCAATTGCACACAATCAACGAGACGTTAGGGTTTGCAAGGTCCCAACAACACCATGACCAATTATAATTTATTACTTTAACATGGAGCATCCCCGTGGGTCGAGAGGTTGGTACAACTCTCTTGGTTAATTCTTTGTTTAAGTTTCACTAATTATTTTAGTGAACATGAAATATGACATGACATATCGTACTTTAAGCTTAAAAAGCTTGCGACACATTGAAAACCTTTATTTTAAGTTATTCATACTGTAGGCAAAATTTCTACTTACCTGTATCAGTGAAGTAGACTCCCCTATCAATTCTAAGTTCCTTAGACTCCCCTATCAATTCTAAGTTCCTCTTTCTCTACTGAAATAAATTTGTACAAACATCCATTATGGGTGCGTAAGAATTTCCTATTTTAGGCTATTAAATTCTAGCATAACTAGAAGAATTCAATCCTTCTGTTAGATCACAAATTCCTTTATCAACTGGTCTTAAGTTTCACCATTTCTATTATAAGGATCAGTTTTTACTAAATCCTCATAATATTCAAATTTTCCTTAAGTGCCATTTGTATGTATCCAAGTTGATAATTAATTAATTTCAAAAAAATTAATTAATTATCTGTCATCATTTAATCCGTGAGGCTTTAATCCACAAAATTAGTCACTCTTGAATTCATGTTCTTTCCTTAAGTCCTAATTGGGCTTATTTTAAATTCGTTTCATGGGCTCCCAATTGATTTTAAGTCCGTAAGCCCGAAAATGACATTATAACGTCTTATAGATTCTACCAATAAACTATGTTTCGAGTTGCATTTTTAGATTGAAACAGGCGTTGAACCCGTGCCTAACATCGTGGTATTAAAGCTATATCATATTGTGTTTTTATGCTCTGCTAAATTAAGATTCAAATGTAATACTATTAAAGTTTATCTTTGAAATTCTTACCCGTTTAGCTTCAAACTTTAAATAAAAATTGCTATATAAAGTAATGCTCAAAATTGTTAACTCACTAAATCTTGGGCCTATATAACCTCTCCAAAATACTATAATTTCTTGGTTTAGTGAAAAATCAAATTTTAAAGTCACGCGATTTTTGTTTATAAAAACTGGTACCGGTGGAGTAGTTTTGGAAGGTTGATGTGAGATTGTATAGTAAATGTAGTTTTTCTTTTAATTTTTTTCCCCTATAAAAGTCACTTGTTTTTAAATGTGTGTTTCAAAAATTTTCTTGTTTTTTTTAAGTCTTGGTTACCATTTTTCTTTGGCAAAATTGCTTCCCAGTTAAAACTTTGAAATTTTTTTACTGGTTAAAAGTTTAGACTGTTTTTATATGTCCAAATTAAAGCCCAATTTAGAAATAGATTTTCAAAAAACTTTCTTCATGAAAGCTCTTGGCAAAAATTGTAGTCCGGCCTCAAAACGACCCAAAACTTTAAAACAGTTTTCTGCTCAAATATGGAGTTTTTGGGTTGTTTTGGAAAATTGTTTATAACTATATTTTAGATGCAGATTTTGGGGAAAATTTCTTCGCAAAAGTTGTTCCTCTCGTTGAAATCTAAAACTTTTGTGTTCAGAAAAATGTAAAATTCAGACCCAAAATGGTCCGAAAATGACAATGTTGGAACTGTTTTGGACAGCTTTTACAAACTGTTTTAAACAGTTTTGGGGGTTGTTTTTAGACAATTTTTAGGACTGTTTTAGGCAGTCCCTAAAAACTGCTCAGTATGCCTATTTAGAGTCAAAATTGTGTTTTTTTGTAGTCATGGGTTTTTGTTCAAAATGTCAAAAAGTAAAAGTCTCGTGTTCAGTAAAGTTTTAGAAATCGATTCTAAAGCCTCTGTTTACACGTTCAAAGTTTGTGGAAAATTTTTTTGCAAACCAAAACTTACAAAAACATAACTCTAGTATAGATATCTTAACTACTTGCATATCATACAAACACAAGCCACACTTAACAACAAATAATTAATTATTACAACACATTTCCTCACCCAATCATCAAATCCCTCATAAACTTATAAACTTTATTCTTAAGGAAATTTATGGAAAAGCTTAGATTACTTACCCTTGATGACAACTCTTAGATCGGTTATCTTAAAACTTCTAGCTCTACTCTTTCTTCCTCTTGGATCAACACTAAAACTAAACTTAATCATATAAAAAATCTAGCTTGTTTTGGCCTTCATATAAATGCTATCTTAGTAAAAATGTTTCCATTTTTTTTTTTTTTTGTTAGAGAAAATAGAAGGAAGAAAAAGGTGTAGATACTACCTTAATCCCAACGTTCTAAAATCTCCCCTATGTCCTTCTTTTTCTTTCTTGTTGGAGCTAGTTTGAGTTATGATAAGGGTGGAGAAATGTTTGGAATATACCGAGATTGATTTTTTTTTTTTTTGGATTGGTTTTTGGAGAGGAGCTTGGACATCAAAAATTTTCTCTTGGAGGCTTGGTTACTCGGTGGAGATAATGGAAGTAACTAGATGAAATTTTTTTTTTTCTTCTCTTGGAGGCTTGGTTACTCAGTGGAGAGAATGGAAGTAAGTAGAGGAAAGTTTTTTTTTTTTTTTTCCTTCTCTTGGAGTGCATGGGTGAGGATGCTAAGAAAGAAGAGAAAAGTGAGAAAAAATTATGTATAATGACTTGGGCTCTTTATTTATAAACTGAGCTTAAATTAACCCATAAGTGGCTTTGATAAATTAAAAGGAAAAAAAGCTAGCCTCCCCCTTATTATGGCACCTTTGTTAGGAGTTAGTGGAGTGTTAGGTTGAACTTCATTAATTGTAAAGGACAACCATCATTTAGGTGAAGCTTGATTTAAGGGTACTTTGTACATTTCTTGCAAATATCCCTTAAGCAAATGAATTTTATACTGTCAGCAATAATTAACTTAACTGACAGGAGATTTTATTACCTGACTAATCCTTTCCTATTTCTTTCAAATGTTGTGACATGCTAATCATAGTATGAACCGATATCAATCAAAGTTTAATCACGTATTGTTTTTTACTGCATTAAGTCTAAAATTTTTTTTTTAGACTCTATAAAAATGTGAACTTGACCTTTTCAGTATCTAGGCTCAATAATGACATAGTTTTTAACAGTGCCACTATCCGAGTTTGTATAACATTTTCAATTACTCGCATAGTTCTGTTTTCAAATTAATTGGCAATTAAGGATCTAATTTGAGTTGGAGCATTTCTTGGAACACTACTAACTTAGTACTAACCTAGAAATTCTCATAATTAATTTCTTAAGTTCTTTACAGATAAATTTCTCCCACCTTAGTTGCGGTGAAATTTATCAATCTCTTTATTAAATTGCAATAGTTAATTAATTAACTATAGAATCTTTTATAGAATTTTTGGAATAGTCACATGTTAGTTTCATAAATTCTTGAATCACGCATTTCATACACAATGTTTCCAGGAAAATCTTTGATTTAAATAGGTAAATTATGCTATCAAATTCTAGGATTTTCTTAGTCATTACAATGTCTACGTTATCAAGAGTCATGTCTCCAACATACCGGTATGCGTACCATCACAAAGTCATGATATCACCCTTTGGTACATCAAAAAACATAAGACAAGATAACGGGCCATTAGTACAACACAAATGATTGTCTAAAGTGAATTGATTGGCACAGATGGAATTATTAATTCAAATCAATTCCAGCTTATATCGCGATCCAACGCATCATCACCTATGACAATGTACCCATGTTTCTACTCACGAAGTCCTACTCCGATGGCCAAGACAAGCCATCTCTCATTAGGGATGTAGATAACATAACAATCTTAGCATAAATAAAGTGCCCAACTTTATTTCCTCGATTATGGATCTTACGATTTAGACCATCACTTATTTATCACGTCTTCCGTATAATCTGTCCATTATATGCTTGATTCTTAAAGGTTTAGACTGACAGTTTCAAACTTTCATTTGCTTAACATACATTTGACAAATATGAATGTAAAGAGGACAATATTTGTTATATAAACAATAAATAAACTCTTTATTGATAAAACGTCTCCAAAAACATATTACAACATTTTATCTCTTAAGGCATGCATGCCTAACAAATTCCACATGTCAAAATCTGAACAAATAGAGTCTAAAAGAGAGTGAGAAAGAGAGCCTTGTTAGTTTTTGCCTTTAACCTTAAGTGCATCTAATTAAGGAGTTAAACATGCACAAAAACATAAAGGGTATTTCACCTGAGTTTTCATGCATAAAGCAATGTCGAGCACATTATGCAATATCGAATTTGTAGCCTTCTCTTAAACTTTTAAAAATTCATGTGAATTTAAAAGTAGATAATATTTGTAATATATGTTAACGAGGGTCTTTGATTGGACAACTAAATTAGCATGTTATACTCCTCCTGATAAATAGATCAAGGTCCCATCTCATATTTTTAGAGCATTTGCTGTTATACATCACAAGTAGTTACCCATCAACTATAATAAAAATAGTGAATTTAAAGATTCTTGATTATCCTAGCTGATACAAAAATCTGAAATTTTTGCAACATTATGGCTTTCTCAATATTAATGAAAATATAATAATATGTCTTATTATAATATTTTGTTTCTTCTGAAAATAAATTGTGTTTTGTTATTATTGACAATTCCTAACTACCCTACCATAGAATTTGCCTTCATTTACACATAATATTTTATAATTTTCAAAGAAAAAAAGAAATTAATATTTGCAACACCACTCGACAGTGGTATTCCTTTTTTTTTAGGGGGAAGAAAACAAAAAATTAATGTAGTTGAAGATTTGTAAACAAAGTGGAGATAGTGAGGGAGACGTTTCACCCACGGGATCCTTTAACTAAGCTTTGTTGTCAATAGATGTGTTTGATGATAGTATACTACAGTACAGTTCTACCTTTTAAAAAAAGTTATTAACTAATATGCCCTTCGAATTTTGGAGTCTTTTCTACTTTAAGCTTTGAACTTTAAAAACCATCATTTTATTATCCTAAATTTTTTGATCTTTCCATTTTGTCCCTTGACAAATTTTTCATCACAATGATGAAAATAAACCCACATGAGGTGCATATGGTAGGTTGTTGAAATTATTTATGGTTTGATAATGCTCGTCTAAACCCTAGCATAGCAAAACTCTAAACTAAAAATCCCCAAACTACTTTTTTTCAAACTTTCTAAATGAAAGTATAAACAATATTCTCACTTGAAACTTTGAAACTATCATTTTTCTCTTTACAAACCTTCCACATGCAGCTCACTTGGGTATATTTTCGTTACTTTTGACGGGAAATTAGACAAAGGGAATAAAGGGAGAAGATCTGAAATTTTAAGTTAATAAAAGTGATGATTTTTAAAGTTTAGGGGGCAAAATAAAGAAAACCTAAAGTTCAGAAGATATTGGTGTTAATAACCAAAAAATTAAAAAAATTAAAAAAAAAAAAGAGGGAAGTAGAGAATAGTGTCCACCGTACAGACACACAGGATACTTTTTGTTCCGTGGGATTGGGTTAGTCTGGTTACTAAGACCTATGTGATAGCCCTCCTTATGGTAACCACGGTTGAATTTAGCACTGCACCTGAATATGTGACAATATGATCAGCAATGTGTCGGGAGCATTGTTTAATCTGACTTATTCCTAAACAACAACAACAAAAACAAAAACAACTTCGCTTTCCTTCTGATATTAGCCTTCTTTCTTTTTAAATCAATCTTTTCATTGACGTTTACTCTCAAATTACAAACTTAACTCCCCTGCACATTCAGCCCAAAAAGGCATCAAACCTAATGCTAAAAATTATGTGATCCAACTATAAAAAAAATTAAATGCAAAATTTTTTTTTAAAAAAAGAAGGTACTTGTGATATTACTCAGAGGGCCATGACAGAGGAAGCGTCAATTTCTAAAATAAAATGTCTTTACGTATTTGAAGTGAAATTTATGCCAAAATGTAGCAAGTCAAGTTGCTTGACTGTTAATTGCCAGGCGGAGCAAAAGCAATCGTAACTAAGTTAGATGCTAACACTGTGTTGTTAAAGTGAAAACTCGTTGTTTTTTATTTTTTATTATTTTCTTTGTCTATAAAAATTCAACTTTTGTTTAAACCCCTCATTAAGACTACTCCTCCTCTTATGCCTTTACAGCAAAAAGAGAAACAAATCAATATTCATATAATCTATGAAAATTATACCCAATAAACATCAAGATTTTGTAAGATTTGTTAAAAACAAAATTTACAAACGATTGGTTTCAACACTCTATCTAAACATAAATTTTAGATTTTATTCTCATTTATCATCATAACCAAACAATGATTTTGGTTGCAGTTTAAATTTTTTGAATCCACAAGCCAAACATGATATTAAAATTATTGAAGTTCAGAAATAGGAATTTTCTATGTGATATTTTCTTGAAGATGGAGCACATTGAACAGAAGATTCAAGAAAAAGATCTTTCCCAGTCGTTGATTTTCTTGTTTTTCAAAATTTTGCATGATTTTTTTTAAGTGAATAACGGCTAGAGTTTCATAAAATTGGAAACCCCATCATTGCCCGACGAGGTTGGTAGGCTACCCGCAAATGGCTAAGGGAAGAGTGCGTGCGTGTAACAAAGAATGAAGGACAACGGTTTGGATAGTATCCAGACTTCTATACTGTTTGAAGCAATTTCTGTAAAACTCAATTGCAGTGGCTATTGTATTTTATGTAGCCACTAAGACAAGGTTTTTTTTAATGAATGCAGGGTTGAGAATGAAAGCAAACTACCAACAAGGTTTTGGTGACCCAAAATTAATTTTGACTTTAATGCTACTATTAAAATCTGTGTTATAGTGCCCTTTAACTTCTTACATAGACCGGTAACCAGAAAAACAACCCATCATATTAGTGCCCGTCAAGATTGATCTTGACGAGTGGAGATTTGAAAAACTCTTCCTCTCCAGTAGTGTCGTTGCTGTCTTTTTTGAAGCTTTTGTAGTTACTAGAACTACGTGGTATGGCTCAACAACTACCCCGGTTGAATTATTTGTTCCCACTCAGTATCAATGGGATTAAGGATAATTGCAACAAGAAATATATCCAACAGTTAGTGTTGGGCTAGCCGAAAATTAGAGTTTATCTAAAGTTTGGTCTAAAATTACTGATAAATTAGCCTTTTATGGTTACATTGGCAATAATCCAGCAAAAGGGGTATCATTCATAGCAGGCTCAATGGACAACAGGGATAGTATAATTGTTAGTTGGTTAGGACACCTGATCTTTGGAGATAAAGAAGGGCCTGAGCTTAATGTATGTCATATGCCAACTTTTTTTTGAAACATTTTTTTATTTTTTTATTTGGTAGACAGAGACAGAATTATGAGAACCAATATTCCTTTTATAAGGACGAAATCGAAATATAGTAGTGTTGAACAAGTTGGTGTAACTGTTGCGTTCTATGGTTGGTGAACTCAATGGATTCAGTTGCAATGATCTAGCTACTATAAATATATATATATGCTAGACTTGCTCAATTGGAAATATATATATATGTATATATATATATGCTAGACTTGCTCAATCGGGTGAAATTTTTGAATTAGATCACGACTTTGAAATCTGATTGTGTTTTTTGTAGCAGTCCAAGAGGTAAGTTTACTTTTCGACATGCTTTATTTGCTCTCTTCTTCTTCGGACACATTTGCCATGATGCTAGAAGTAGAACCTTGTTCATGAATGTTTTTGTTGGTATTGACCTGGATTTAGATGCTCAAGTGGAATTTGGAGCATCCTTTTTATTCTAAAACCGTAGAACCACTATATGTGCGTCTGAGAAAGTTGTCCTTTCTATTTAACTTCCCATGAGAACTCTCAAAATTCAGTCAGAAATAAAATGGAATGAAGAACCCTAAACTTAGTCCGGAATACAAGTTGGCCTAAACTCCTTATAAAAAAGGGTCAAATTTGTGAGTCACTAGGCTTTGGCTTTTCCGACCAAGCATGATGCCTACTTGATTTGTACAAAAATAAAGTTCATTCGTTTCGTCTTTTATACGCGTGATAGTGTTACTTTTTCTAGATAGAATAATTCTAATAGTCATACGAAATGAAGATGACCCGAATTTTGTTGCTTTAGTGATAATTTTGTATACAAATGCAAAAGTGGAATATAGAAAATATTGAAATAGAAATAAACTAAAGTAAAAAGATTTACAATGAACAAAATCAATGTTTTTCTCATAGAGTGTTTGGAGGAGTAATTCAAACCAATGGTTTAAACTGTAAATAGTATAAAGCTTTGACATATTACTACAAAAAAGCTATAGTGTAACGCTCTACTCATGCTATAGTTTTCAAACTCAAAGTGATAGTTTAAACTACTCTTTCAAACACCCTATTCATAATTCATTTTTGAAACTTTGTTATTTTTTTTAAGGGAATTTTTGAAACTTAAGCTGATACAAAAAAAAATCCATCAAAAAATAATAAAAAACCAGAGCATGATAAAACTAAAAGTCTGAAGTGTCCATATTCTTTTTGCTGGGAGCTAGGAATGAACAATCCTATTTAACCCCATAGAGTTATAATTTCGCTACTAACAAAACAATAAAACTCAGTCTAAAAAGTATAATACATACTAGACTGGAACACAGTTATGTGAATAACGAGATCATGACCCACAGGACGAAAAGGATTTTTCGCTAGGAATTACCTCTTCTTCGATATAAATCTTCACTTTTTTCCCCTTTTCTTTCCGCTTGCTAACTCTTTTCCTTTTTGTTAAACTTATAAATAATTAACAAAAAAAAAAACTGAATAACAACTTTCTTTTGTGTAAGATCTTGTGGTGGCCGCAGGTTAGCAAAGAACATTAGTTTGATGAAGGCGGTTATGAAAAACAGTGTCATTAACGATGGCTTTCTCATTAATAGCCTCAGAAGGAATTCTTCTACATTATTTATTTGAGAGTTCAGACTTTCAAGATAATTAAATATTTTTACGGTCTTTAGAACTACTGCATTAGCAAGCACTGTTTAGTAATGTATTCATAAATAAGTAATTTAAAACAAACTGATTTACAACTGGTTTCATGGCCAAGTGATGTGCTTTTCTTTCCATAATTCTCTTATTGACAATCACATCACCAATTTATGTTTCTAAACGTAAAAATGATCGACCGTCCACTGGCGTGAGAGGGACGGCAAAGCATCATATCACAGCATCTCATAACTGGAAAAAGGCGAATAAGACTCCACCTAAAACCAAAGAATCCAAATTTTCATGAGGTCACAACTTACCACACAAAAAATTGCAAAAGAAAATAAACAAAACAGACAGACGTGTATTTATTTTTTGTCAAACGAAGAACATATGCTTGGATAAATAATAGTTGACAGAATGTGGACAAAAAAGAGTAAAGCTTCAAGCGCAAGAAATTTAATTTAGCATGTCTAGCATAATGTAATAGCATTTCTTGTTAAGAATAAACGGCCTGAAAATTATTGCAAGACCCAGTAAAATTCAGTGTCCATTTTTGGCACTTCAATTTCAACGCATTAGTTTTAACTATAAACAACTACAGTAAAAAATTAAAGTTGCTACAGTATAAAGCTCTCACAAGTAACAGTTTTTAAACTTAACTTCGGTTACAACTGAAGTACCAAACGACCTATCAAACTACTTATTTCTTATTTCCTGGGCATAATTTTCCATCTTTGAAGAGCTGGTGAAAATAAACGGTCCGATACGAAGGCATAAATATTGGAACCAAGGGAAGCAAAACAACTAAAGTAAACGAGCACACAAAAGCCATTTCTGACAAGGGTTATGGAGAACAGGACTAGTAAATTTTAGAGCCATTTGCTACTAGATTTCAGGTAATGGCCAAGTCTTTTCCACTATTATTAGCAAAGTGATCATGAAAGGAAAAGGCCAGATCAATACATAGAGAACGACATCATTAGAGATTCCCAAACAGAGCCCAATTCAAGAACTAGTTAATCGGTTAATCCTTGCACAAATTCATGGAGTGACAATAAACTTCATTATCAGTTCATTTAATAAAAAACTCATAGTTTAGAGTTAATTAGGTGGCCCGTTTTAGGTGGCACATCACTTTTTTACTACCACTATTATTTTTACCATTTCTTTTTCCTTTTGTTGATCCAAAACATTTCTCCTTGTTAAAAAGACTAAAATATTTTTAGATAACACATATTTATTTATCCTTAACCTAAAATACTTGAAAACAATACTGTTCTTGTATTCATTGAAAGTGATATGTTTCAAACTTTTTCACAAAAATGGTTAAATTGAATTACAATACCACAGAAGTGATGTTTCTCAAAATGAGGGGCTATGAACTTCTAAAACCAATAGAGGATTTCTCGCTGCAAGCAAAAAGATAAGGAACTAAAATTACCCTCACATACATTACTTGTTGCAGAAGGCTACAAGCTAAACTATAGAAGCTAACCTTTTACTATGGCAATGTTCTCGTGCACATAAAGCATAAGACAAATTATACACATACTCGCACAATATGTCAAAAATCATATGATATACAATAACTAATAAAAAGCCTTCGTATATTAAACCCACAAAATCCTCGTGTAAAATTCCCCCTTATTTCTCCCTAAACCCATTCCTCATGATGGGGATTGAGCTCCCTTTTAGTTAGCTCTTATTCAGAGCCAGACGACAAAAAATTACAAAAATAAATAATGATGAAAAATAATCTTCCCAAGTCCCAAGAATCTTCACTAATGAGTCAAATTCGCTTAAACATCAAATCATAACGTAAAATGCTGACATTGGTCATCATTGTAAACTGAATGTACATAGTCAAAACCAATACAGATATCAAGTGTTAAAATCCCATCCAACCAAGTCTTAAGATTCACAGTCCATCCAGTTCGATCAGCAATATCTTGGAATTGTCGTATAATTATTTTGCATTTATGCTTAAAGAATAGTTCTTCTAATCCAAAACTTTATAGAAAGAGTACTACATAGCCAGGAAAAATAGAGGTCCGCAAAACTAAAACATCTCAATAAGAGAAAATCAAGTAGCAAAAACAAAGAGCAAGCAGCAATATTTGTTTCAAGGCATAAAGCCAAGGCCCAAAAAATTCTGCCACTCTAATAAAAATAAAAGCAAAGTTGAAAGTAAGAAAATAAGTACAATAATCAGCAATTAAATTGACAACAATTATTAAAAATAATAAAAATTTAATAAAAAGTGTTAAAAATATATTAAAAATTTGATAAAAAAATATTTGTGACTAAATTGTTGTCACAAAAGATTAGAAACAAAAATGTTTTTTGAGACAACTTTTTCGAAAAAAATTATCGCAAATAATAAGATCATGTCAACATCAATTCAATTAATAGTGACGACATTTTTTAAATTGTCATCACTAAAAATGTTTGCTACGTTACACCAACAACTAGCTAGACAAAATAATTACGGTAATGTTTTTGCAACTATTTGTCGTCGCAAATAAAAATACGACGACAATATCGTGGCAAAAATATTATTTACAACTAGTTTTTAGAGACACTTACTGACGACAACGTGTCGTCGTAAAAAAATTATTTACGACGATTTTTATTTTTTTACGATGACTTTTTGTCGTCGTAAAAGACTTTTTTTAGTACAGTAGGAGGTTACTGTTTTCATATCCTTTTTGGAAGTTTCCTTAACTTAATGGGGACTTGGTATTGATATTACACTGATGTAAATAATAGTCTTACTCTAAGAATTAAATAAGTTTTATTAAAGTCATTAGATCATGAACTAAATGACTTAAACTTTTGGGGGCTAGTAGCACTCTTTTTCTCACTCTATAACACATAGAATCCCCTATTTCATTTTCTATTTAAATAATAATTTATCATGTTAGTAAATTATGTTGGAAAACTAGTATGCAGGCAAAATTTTAAAAATTTTAAATCAGAGTATTTTCAAAAATACAAGTTTGACATACTATATACATAAATCAATCACATCTTGCTAACCTTTGTATGCCGACAAGCTCCTGCAATCAGTAAAGAGAAGAACGTTCCAGAAGAGCCTCAACCAACTAGTCTTCTTTGCTATTCTCTATCCACGATCGAAATGTATGTAGGCACACGTCGTATAGCTCTTCCCCGATGACACTTCTTCCAACCAATTGAGAAAACTTAGAGCAAGAGTTCGTGATTGTGAACAATAGCTCTCAGAGAGTTTTAGAGTTTCTCACACTAGAATACTCACTCTTAACTTCTCAATTGATCTAAATAACTAAGAAAAATCACTTTCTATTTATAAAGGTTGGACCTAGGGTTGGTTATTATTAGATAAGGCCTCAAAAATTCAAATCTGGATCAACTTCTGATAAAATCACGTCAAAAACATGTAATCAAATTATCGTTAAATCGACAGGCCCAACTAATGAATCAGCCTGCCGAACTTACTCCATTGGCAAGCCGAACTAACTAATCGGCCTACTGAACTTAGAAGAATATGATCCCTAAGAATCTTTCATTTCCCACCCTAGATTCTCTGGATAGAGCCTCAGTTTTAATTTAAATAACCCAATAAAGAAGTTATCTGATTAAAACAGTCATCTTTGGATATTCTCAAAGAAAATAAATATTCCCGATAATTTAACAAGTTTATCTTGAATTAATTTTTAAAATTAATTCAACCAATAAACAGACATAAATTATCTGATCATATCAAATTTCAACCAATCTAATAATTTAATATAAATCACCAATTTATTAGAAAAACATGCCATATCGATACAGAATTTGTCATGACCTAGCAAAGGGGACCTGATGGACCTATATAGATCAAGCTTTGATAATTATAAAATATAATATCCCAGATACACATTTATAATTATCAACACTAACGCTACTCTACTAAAATCTTAGAGCTACACTCTCAAACTATATAAAATTACAAAGCTCCAATTTAGCTAAGTGTTCATGACATATCATAATGTGTCATATCCCCATAGGATATTCATAATCGGCTTGAGGATAAATTCAATCTTACCTTCTGAATTATTTTTATCTTACGTTCCATTATCTCATCATTGGAAAACTTACCATCTAAGGATAGTATACCATTCAGTTACACCTATACATCCAAATGGTTGAGTACTCCAATTTTCTAATTACAGGATAACACATATAAGAGAATAAAAGAAGGAATCGATTACGAAGAAACCTTTTTGCCTATAGCCATGCTTAAGTCCATCCGTATTTTCTTGTCCATAATTGTCGTTCTTTAGTACGAGAGTTGGCATATAGATGTCAAGATGGCCTTTTGGAATGGGTATCTTGATGAGTCCATAGATATAGTACAGCCAAACGGGTTCAAGGCTAAAGGTCTTAAGGGTAAGGTTCATAAGCTATTAAAGTCAATTTATGGACTTAAGTAGGCTTCCCATTCTTGGAACATAAGATTTGATTAGGTGATCAAGATTTATAGGTTCGGATAAAATATGGGCAGATCATGTGGTTACAAATGCATTAAGGATGGGAAGGTAGTTTTTTACTACTCTATATAGATGACATTCTGCTCATTGGCAATGATATTGGAGCATTGTCATCGGTCAAATTATGGTTGACCAAGTAGTTTGAGATGAAAGACTTAGGTGAAGCTAATTATGTTCTTGATATCTAGATCTTTTGGGATAGGAAGAATAGAATGATAGCTTTGTCCCAATCGGTTTACATAGATAAAATTCTTAAGAGGTTTGCAATGTAGAATTACAAGGAAGGTGGGCAACCATCTAGGTCTGGAATTGCTTTTTCTAAGAAAGACTAGCCAAAGTCTGATGAGGAAAGAGAATTAGTGAAGAAGATGCCTTATGCTTCGGTAGTAGGTAGTCTTATGTTTGCCATGCTTTACATACGATCGAATATTAGTTATGCGGTCGGGATAGTAAGTCGATTTCAGTCGAATCTGGGATAGTAAGCGTATTTTCAAGTGCCTAAGAAAGACTCGAGGGTATATGCTTAAGGATTTAATACTTCTAGGATATATTGACTTGGATTTTCAATTTTGTCTAGATTCAAAAGATCGATTTCTGGTTTTGTGTTTACTTTGGGAGGTGGTGCCATTGTTTAGAGAAGTTTCAAGCAAAATTGCACTTTGGATTCAACAATGAAAGCCGAGTATGTGGTAGCTAGTGATGCTTTGAAAGAAGCAGTATGGCTCCACAAGTTCCTTGGGGATCTTAAGGTAGTTGGCATGGATAAGGCGGTATCGTTGTATTGTGAGAACACTACAGCGATAGCTAATGCTAAGGAACCAAGATTTCACAAGAAGAGTAAGTATATTCATCGAAAGTGTCTTGTGATAGAGGACTTCATTGAGGGCGGGCATGTTGCTATATGCAAAATGGCATTTGAGAACAATTTAGTTGATCCATTAATGAAGACACTAATTGCAAGGGTTTTTGAGAGGCATATGAAAGCTATGAGGATGTATGATATGTCATATTTACTCACTTAGTGCAACTGGGAGATTGTTAGACATGTATGCCCTAAGGAGTAAAATGCTGTAATATGTTTTTGGAGACATTTTATCGATAAAGAATTTATTTATTGTTTATATACCAAATGTTCTCCTCTTTATGTTCATATTTGTTGAATGTATGTTAAGCAAATAAAAGTCTAAGACTATCAGTCTAAACCTTTAAGAATCAGACATATGATGGACATATTATGCAGAATACATGATTTTAAAGTGATGGTCTAAATCATAAGATACGCAATCGAGGGAATAAAGTTGGACGCTTTATTCATGCTAAGATTGTTATGTTGTCTACATCCTTGATGGGAGATGGCTTGTCTTGGCTATTAGAGATGGACTCTACGAGCAGAAACATGGGTACATTATCATAGGTGATGATGTGTTGGATCAAGACATAAAGTGAAATTGATATAGGTTAATAATTCCATCTATACAAATCAATTCACTTTAGATAATCATATGTGTTGTATCTTAATCCTGAAATGACTAATGAGCCCGTTATCTTGCCTTAGCTCTTTGGAGATACCAAAGGATGATATCTTGACTTTGTGATGGTACGCATACCGGAATGTTGGAGACATGACTCTTGATAGCATAGAACTGTTACTCATAGATATGGAATTCCTAGCTCCATTGGTGGAGTCAATGATGTGTGTATCCTTTAGCTACTAGTCTAGCCTTATAGGTTTTGACTTCTCCATCTACTCCTCCCTTTCTCTTATACATTCACTTACACTCTATAGGTTTTACCCCTTTGGGAAAATGTACAAGTTCCTAGTGCTGATTAGTCTCTATAGACTTTATCTCAGTGCTCATGGCTTTTATCCAGAGTTTTGAATTAACATCCTATATAGCCTCTTTATCAGTGTAAGGATCTCTATCATGTTCATCTGGTTTTGCCAAAAAGGCCTCACCATTTGAACATATACCTTTTGAGTTGATGCTCGATCCTCCCATTACGTCGAAGCCCCTTAGATTGTTGTTCAGTTGGTTTCTCTACATTGATTGGATTGGTTTCTACCGAAACCCCAAAGTGATCGAATCATTTGCCAACTCTTCGAGTACTAATAGACTTCAAGGCTTAAATTCGTTCATGCAACTTTCCTTAAGGAAAGTTGCATTCATTGAAACTACGACTTTATTTTCCTTTTGGTTACAAAAATGACCCCCTTTAGTCCCTTTAGGATATCCTACAAACACACAAACTTTTGAACGTGCTTCCAACTTATTCGCTTCCTTATACATGACATAAGCCAGACATCTTCATATCCTAATATGGTTTAAGGATGTCTTCTTCGCTATCCACAACTCGTGAGGAGTTTTAGGAACTGATTTTAAAGGCATATTGTTCAAAACATAACATGTTGTTTGTAGTGCATATCCCCAAAAGGATAAAGGCAATGATGAATAACTCATCATGGACCTGACCATGTCCAACAAAGTCCTATTCCTTCTATCAGCTACGCCATTCTACTACAGAGTGCCTAGCATAGTCAAATGGGATAAAATCCCATTTTTTAATAAGTATTCTAAGAACTCATCAGAGATATATTCATCACCTCGATCAGATCAAAGTGCCTTTATAGGTTTACCTAATTACTTTTCTGTTTCAGCCCAAAATCCTAAACTTGTCAAAAGTTTTGATTTTATAATGCATTAGGTAGATATACCCATATCTTGAGTAATCATCAATAAAAGAGATGAAGTAAGCATACCTTCCTCATGCGCGGATGTTCATAGGACCACAAACATCACTATGCACAAGTTCTAGAGCCCTTTCAGCCCTATTGCCCTTAGACCCGAAAGGTCTGTTGGTCATTTTGCCCTCCAAATAAGATTCACATTGTGGTATAGATTTCACCTTTAAGTGACTTAACGTTCCATCCCTTACCAACCTTTGAATCCTATTCAGGCTAATATGACGTAATCGTAAATGCCAAAGATAGATTTTATTAGAGTGAGAAGTCTTAAGTCTTTTTGAGTTACTATCATTAACCTTGGTGTTAAGCAGTAATTCCATCTTAGGTTTGATAAAATATGGATTGTTTCCATGCATCCATCAAGAGATAAAAGATTTGTTTTTATGAATCACCACTTTACTATTAAAAGAAACTAAATTAGAATCTTTAAATAAACAAGCTATAGATATAAAATTCCTTTTAAGTCTAGGAACATAAAAACAATATTGCAAAATTAAAATCCTATAATTATCAAAATAAAGATGGACGTCTCCCACTACTTCAGGCAACACCAAGGATCCATCGCCTATCCAAAGCGTGAAGTCTTCATGCAACAAACTTCTCGTTTCTTTGATCCCCTCTAGAGAAACACAAACATGATTAGTTGCTCTAGAATCTATGACCCAAGTGTCAGTTGATTCCTCAACCAAACAAGTTTCAATAACCAGAAGATCACACCTACCTCCTTGAGAAAGGAAGTCTTTACAATTCTTCTTGATGTGCCCAACCTTCCCACAATAAAAGCACTTGAGCTTCTTTGGGTTCTTCTTTTTCTTCTTCTTATTCTTGCCATTTGCTGGGATAGAAGACTTTTTGTTCTTAGCCTTCTGCTTACTTCCATTCCCAAGATTAGGATTGGAATCAGATGCAGTCGACAAGTTAGCCTGACCACCCATAAGAGTTTCCTTGATCAGATTTTCAAACTCCTATAACTACTTCATTAGCTCCGTTAAGATCACATCCTGTTTATTGCTCAAATTGTATGAAGCTCTAAACAAGATGAAATCCTTTGGTAGAGTCTCAAAAACCATAGTCATCTGTGACTTGGCATTGATATCAACTCCATGGGCTTGAGCCTTAGCGAGGTGAGGTAACCCATGACTAACATCATATGCTCCTTCACAAGAGTCCCTAGTCTTTGTTTGCAGTTAAAAAGTTTCTGAAGTACCCCTTGCCGTTTTGTTATGGCTTGGCCTCCAAACATATCTTTAAGATTATACATGATCTGCTTTGCAGTCTCATAATCTTCATATTGAGCCTGCAGCATGTTATCCATGCTAGACATAACATAACGGTGGGCTTGATCGGTAGCATCTTTCCAGCGATCATACGCTTGGATTTGCTCATTAGTGGATTCCTAGTAGGTTCAGGAGGACATGGTGTCGTCAGCACGAATTTTAGTTTCTCAAATGGCAGGACAATATTTAGGTTCCTCTTCCAAACATTGTAATTCTCACTAGTTAATTGGTTTATATCGAGTATCAAAGATAAGGGGTTTTTAGACATTTTAACTACAATAAAGATCATATACCAAATAAAAGCAAACATTTCATAATAGTTTAGTAAGATAACAAAATCAAGTAAACATACAATTATGTTTATGTGTCAAAATCTTGAAAATATCACAACCTTATAATAATAATTCCTAACTTAGAATTCAACAACCCGCCTAAAGGAGACTTGCCAAATTCAATTAGGAACACGGATCTCCTCCGATTAATATATGTCATCTAGGACCAGTCTGATCTAGCATATATTAATAATTATTTTTTTGGCCATTAATTTTATTAACAAAGCTCCTAAGGGAGGTTAATAATAAAATTAACTTGAGTGTACAACCATCATTTCAACTATTTTATCCATGATCTATAATTGACACCTAAGGGTGTGCAACGATAGATTGTGCTAAAACAAATTATTCTTTCGGAGATCCACCCCAATACATGATAAAATCCCTTCCTAGGGGTCGGGACCACTTTGTGTTACTATGGACCAATGATGGGGGCCGTAGGTCCTCTCTTTGAAAACCTTCTCCCATTAAAACATGCATGAACAATTTTTAATGAACGATACTCCTTATTCTATGTGACATGTTATCAACATATATGGCAAATCATATTATAATGCAAACAAGTAAAGCAATCATGCAAAGCCATAAGCAAAATAATAATAAAAATAACAAACCGTAATATTATGGATCATCCAAGAGAAAGAAATTAAAGATTACAAGAGATCAATCGAAATATATTATCGATTTTTCATCTTTATATCTTCAAGTTGTATCTGTCTTTAAGTGATATCCATCTTCAAGTCTTCAATCCCATATAGATGAAATACTTCACTTTTCTGGTCACCACAAAATTTCATGTTTCTCAAAATTGTCTCAAAAATAAAATCAAAAACTGCACCAAAAAACACACCTTTTTTGAAAACCCATAGCTCTCTACCTACTTGCCGATCTGTGCCATTGGCCTGCCGGCCATAACCCATCGGCCTACTGAACTTGACAGTTAGACATGCTGCCAGAGCTCGCTGAATGCTGCCCTACAGACGGCCTACCGAACAGGAAGATCAGCCTGCCGGTCTGTGATCATCGGCCTGCTAATCTTGAGGGTTTGGCCTACCAACCGAGCAAAATTCATGTTTTTTTAGAAAAACAGTTTTTACGTAGTTTTCAATGTTATTTTGAACAATTCAAAAATATAAAAATTTAAAGACTCAAGAAAAAACAGTGGAACCGCTATCATCCATCTTCACTTTGAATGATTATTACAAAATTTTTATAAATTTAAAATTAAATAATAATTCCTAGACGGTGATGATAGACCGCCATTTAATTACATGAAAAACTTATATACATATTCTAACCTCTAAAGAACGATAACAGACATAAATTAATTAATTAACAAATAATTAAATAATAATCTAATCAACCATAATTAATTAATAAACATTCACCATATAACCTCATGACAACATATAAATATATAAAAACCCTAGAGTGCCAACTCTTTAAAACTCGTAAATTTACGTAAAAACCTTAGCACTAATACCAATTGTTAGAAAACTAGTATGTAACAAAATTTTTAAAAATTTTAAATAAGAGTATTTTCAAAAATACAAGTTTGACATGTTATATACATAAATCAATCACATCTTGCTAACCTTTGTATACCGAAGAGCTCCTACAATCAGTGAAGAGAAGAACATTCCAAAAGAGCCTCAACCAACTGGTCTTCTTCACTATTCTTTATCCATAATCGGAATGTGTGTGGGCACACGTTGTACAACTCTTCCTCAATGACTCTCTTTCCAACCAATTAAGAAGACCCAGAGCAAGGGTTTGTGATGTTAAACAATAGCTCTCAAGGAGTTTCAGAGTTTCTCACACTAGAGTACTCACTCTTAACTTCTCAATTGATCTAATAATTGAGAAAACTGACTCTTTATTTATAAAGGTCAGAGCCAAGGTTGGTTATTATCAGATAAGGCCTCAAAATTCAAATCTGAATCAACTTCTGATAATATTGCATCAAAAAAGCTTAATCAGGTTATCGTTAGATCAGTAGGCCGAACAACAGATCGGCCTGCCAAACTTACTCCATTCGCAGACTGAACTAATTGATCGGCTTGTCAAACTTAGAAGAATATGATCTTTGAGAATCTTTTATTTCCCACTCGATATTCTCTAGATAGAGCCTCAATTTTAATTCAAATAACTCAATAAAGAAGTTATCTGGTTAAAACAGTCATACTTGGATAATCTCAAAGAAAATAAATATTTCCAATAATTCAACAAGTTTATCTTAAAGTTTACAAAATTAATTCAACCGATAAACAGACATAAATCATCTGATCCTATCGAATTTCAGCCAATCTAATAATTTAACACATAAGTCACAAATTTATTAGAAAAGCACACCATATCGTTACAGGATTTGTTATGGGCTAGCAAAGGGGACCTGATGGACCTATATAGTTCAGCTCTAATAACTATAAAATATAATATCCCCGATACACATTTTATAATTATCAACTCTAGTGCTACTCCACTAAAAGCTTAAAGCTGCACTCTCGAACCATATAAAATTACAAAGCTCCAATTTAACTAAGTGTCTATGACATATCATAATGTGTCGTATCCTCATAGGACATTCATTATTGGCTTGAGCATAAATTCCATCTTACCTTCCCAATTATTTTTATCTTGCATTCCGTTATCTCACCATTGAAAACTTACCATCCAATCCAGATGGTTGAGTGCTCTAATTTTCCAATTATAGGACAACGCTTATAAGAGAATATCATTTACTACACCATTAGAGCTATGGATTCTATATCTATGAATAACAGGTCTACGCTATCATGAGTCATGTCTCCAACATATCAGCATGGATACCATCACAAAGTCAAGAAATCATCCTTTGGTACATCAAAAGACATAAGACAAGATAACGGGCCCATTAGTCATTTCAGGATTAAGATACAACGCATATGATTGTCTAAAATGAATTGATTTGCATAGATGGAATTATTAATCCAAATTAATTCCACTTCATCTCCTGATCCAATACATCACACCTATGACAATGTACCCAAGTTTCTACTTGCGGAGTCTAAATCTGATGACCAAGACAAGCCATCTCCCATTAAAGCTGTAGACAACATAACAATCTTAACATGAATAAAGCGCCCAACTTTATTCTCTCGATTGTGGATCTTATTACTTAGACCATCACCTTTAGAATCATGTCTTTCACATAATTTATCCATCATATGCTTAATTCTTAAAGGTTTAGACTGACAGATTCAGACTTTCGTTTGCCTAATGTAACGTCCCCTTAAGGACATCACAGATGTCGTTGCTTTTACCCTTGTTATCATTATTTTAAGATAAACTAATCAAAAAAAGTATAGTTTAATAAACATATCATAGGATCCATGTAACTTTTTTTATTATTATATACAATATTTAAAAAAAACTATGTATATATATTTAAATAGTTTATTAATATCAAAATAATGAAACCATAATTTTAAATAAATATTAAATAGTCATTCAAATCTGTTTTGCCAATTTGATAGACCAAACTTTAAACACTGGTAGGCTAAACATGACCGGCAATCTAAACTTCAACCATCAGTAGGCCATCAAAGCCTTTGCAAAATTAGAGTTTTAAAACACCCAAATCGGTAGGTCGACACAGGGTCATCGGTAGATCGATTGATGCATCGACAATCTGACCAGCAATAGTCAGTAGGCCGATCTACTGCCAAAATGAAAGGAAATTAAAAACAAGTCTTAATACATCATAGTGCGGAAAACTAACATACAATAATGAAACCATTATTCAAGAAGTTAAATTCACTTCGTGGCGTTCTTCTATTTTCCAATCCAACATTCCTAGCACATATGTTTGTCCTTGTCCTTCACGTATTCCATAAATCTTTTACCTTTGTCTGCAACATGATATAAAACTAAGTAAGCATAAGCTTAGTAAGTACGCTTCCTATCTCACAATATAAATCATTTCATGAAAAATCAATGATAACATTGTAATCATAATCGTCATAATTTAATACATACATATAATATATATATATATATATATATATATACACTTTTAAGCATCAACATATCTCATAATCAAGACATTCATTAAATCTCCTTGCAACAACAAAAGCTTTCACAAAAAGACATTATGTAAAACAAACTTAAAAATCATCATGAAACATATTCTTATAAATCTTTCATAAATTTTTATCATGTTGTAGGTGAGAATGTACTTACTTGACTTGCTTGCTTACGAAACCTTAATTTAGGCGATGTTGTTGTGGTCCTCGATGTGCTCGTCTATTGGAGTGTTCATGTCAATCATTCACATACACAAGAATTAACATTCATGTTTACGATATCATTCAATACCACAATATATCATTCATACTTTCTTCTCTTGAAATATTAATTCAAAACACATTTTACCTACTTTTAAAACATTCAAGCAAACTGTTAATAGTAAAACCTGCCTGACCATTAAGGATTCATAACTCAATAATTCATAATTCACATATAATTAAAGCATGAAACTTTGCAAAGATAGAGTTAACATATATATATATATATAACCCTGATTTTTCGTTAGTCATAAAAATTTCATTTGATAATTAAAATAAATCACTTATTCAATAACGTAAAATATGCCAACATAAATTAGACAGTAAGCAACCCTAACTAAAATCTATGTATTAAATTATCTATATCATAAAATAATTTAATAAAAATACTACATATAATAGACACATAAAACCACAACATATCCAAAATTTAGCTTCAAATAAATTTAGAACAATTCAAAACTTACAGTTAAACTCATGAGGAAAATTAACTTTAAATACAATAGGCAGTGAACACCAGTCGATTAACATTTAAAAAAAATAAAAATAAAATTACTTTGTCCCTAAAATTTTTTTATGGCAATTTATAAACATATAAGTACAATGCTAGAAAAATTTTCATTGACAAACAAATGGACTACACTAAGAAGTCATATAAACAAGAGGTCAAGAATTTACAAGTTTGACAGCACCAGTCACATAACTTAAATAAAGTTCAATAACTCATAAATTATTCATAGAATTGCTATAAAACTTTTTAGATGATAACCTAGCATATAAATGAATTTTTCCACAAAATTTCATAGAAATCAAAATTCGTTTGCCCTTTCAAAGTAGACTGTGTTTTGTAAAACTTTACCAATCAACAATAATTTGATCATGAGTAGCAAAGAATGAAAATTCAATATCAAAGCATAGACAATACCAAATGATGTGAAACTTTGAACAATATCATTTAACACATACATAAACATCATACTAAAATTTCATAAAAAGTGGACATTTGCAGGCAAAATTATGAAAGTTGGAATCCAAGAGAAAATGAAAACACAAATTAAACCTAAAATATATTCTTACTTGAATATGGAGCTCTCTCTAGGTTCCCTTGAATTTGGCTAAAAGAAAGTTTGAGATTTCCTTGATGTTTTTCTTTTTCCAAGTCCTTTATAGCAAAATAAGGAGGAGAAGAAAAAGAAGGAAACATGGAGCAAGAGAGGTTGAGAGGATTTTGTGAGAGAGGGAGAGATGTGAAGAAAGGAGTGATTGGAATAAGATTGAGTAGCTTTCTCTATTGGAAGCATATTTGTCCTTTAAAATGGAGTGTGTACCCATTAGAGATGGAGAGAAATTGGTGAGAAAAGTCTAAAAAAAAAAAGGGAAGATATGATGATAGCATCTTGACCAACTATGTGATGTTTTTTTTTTTTTTTCAAATAAGACAACTAATCAACCATTAAAGAACTAAAGGATAAAGAGATAGTATAGGATTCCAAAATTTGCTCCAGATTCTTCTCATTCACAAACCTTGTATTCCAAAATTCATGCTCCATATGCCGAATTTTAATTGTCAAAATAGGAAGCCTTATCATGAAATCCAATCACCATTAATAAAAAGTCAACTACTCCCCCACATGGAATAAGGAAAGAAACGATAATTTGCTAATAACTCAAAATTATACAATGTATTATTTTAATCATCATTGCTGCCTTTTTTTGAGATTGTATAATTATTGCTCATCAGCGGCCTTCAGCCTTCCGATTGAATCCATCGGCCTACCAAACTTAGGAGGATTATTCGGCCTACCAAATTAAGAAGTTTTGGCCTGCCGAAGTGCCTTGTTCAATAGTACACAAATAAAACATTAATTATTCATTATGTTTAACATCATTAATGACATGAATATTCGAGCATATCAATTCCATGTGACTGTCACTTATCATAAATCTCAAAATAAATGGTTAATAACATTATTTCATAAAAAAATAACATAACGTCGTCAAATATTAAGCACTTATTGTTACCAGAAAAATAGTAGGTGTTACAATTGTCCCCACCTCATAAGAGTTTCATCCTCAAAACTCAAAACAATTGCAGATACTTGGCTCTCATGTTATCTTCATATTCCCACATAGCTTCTTCCACTTGGTGATTTTGCCATAACCTTGGCCAAAGGAATTTCTTATTCCTTAAGATTTTAGTTTTCCTATCTAAAATTTCATTTGGCTTTTCTTCATAACTGAGGTCTTCTCATATTTCAATCACTTGTGGCTTGATTACGTGCATACAGTCTGTGACATACTTTTTGAGCATCAAAACATGAAACACATTGGGAATAGATGACGTCTTTGATGGCAACCTTAACTGATAAGCTACCTTGCCTATCTGCTTCACAATTTCATAAGGTCTGACAAACCTTAAGTTCAACTTACCTTTCTTTCTGAACCTCATAACTCCCTTCATTAGTGCAACATTTTAGAATACAAATCGCCTATAGCCAATTCCAAGGGTCTTCTTCTTTTATCAGCGTAGCACTTCTGACAGCTTTAATCAGTCTCTATTCTCTTTCGTATCGACTTTATCATCTCAGAAGTCTCGTTGACAAAGTAAATCCTTTCATTGTCATTGCTTTCCATCATTTTCTTTTCACCAGCTTCATGCCAACATATAGGCAACCTACATTTTCGCCCATATAGAGCCTCATAAGATGCCATTCCAATCATAGCCTAATAGCTATTGTTATAAACGAATTTCGCTAATGGAAATATCTTACACCAACTCGTCTTTTAATTAAGGGTATAGGCACGAAGCATATCCTCTAAAACCATATTTTCCCTCTCCATTTGGCCATCAGTCTGAGGATGAAATGCTCTACTGAAGTGGAACTTAGTTTCCATCACGACCTATACACCTCTCCAAAATTTGGACATGAACCTGCCATCACGATCAAAGATGATAGACTTAGGAACTCCATGAAGTCTCACTATTTCTTTGACATAAAGTTCCACCAATCGCTCCATAGAGTAATTAATCTTGATGGGGATTAAGTGTGCCATCTTTGTCAATTGGCCAATAACAACACAAATGGTATCAAATCCATTCATGGTTCTTGGTAAACTTGTGATGAAATCCATCGCAATCTTTTCCCATTTCCATTCTGGTATCTGGATTGACTACAAATTGCCGCCAAGCCTTTGGTGTTCAGCTTTGACTTGTTGACATGTCAAACATTTCTTTACATAATTAGCAACATTACGCTTCATTCCAAACCACCAAAAACTATCCCTTAGATCATTGTACATCTTTGTTGCGCCTGGATGAATTTAGTAAGGAGTATCATGGATTTCTGCTAATATCTTTTCCCTTAAACCATCAACATTGGGAACACATAAGTAGTTCCTAAGATATAGAGTTCCATCATCAGCAACTCAAAACTCCTCACATTTTCCTTCGTTGATTGCCCACTTGATTCTTGCTAGACTTGCATCATCGTCTTGTTTACTTTGAATCTCATTAGACAATGATGGAGTAAGAGTCAATGTTGAAAGTTGTCCCAACATAAGTTCCAACCCAAAGTTCAAAATTTCTTTCTTCAAAGGCTAAGACATTGCTTGTAATGACATCAACATTGCATTAGTCTTCCTCCTCTGAGCATCTTCCACTCGATTCACCTTTCCTGGATGATAAAGGATTTCACAATAATAATCCTTCACCAACTCTAACTATCTCCGCTACCTCATATTCAGGTCCTTTTGAGTGAAGAAGTATGTTAAACTTTGATGATCAATGAAGATCTTAAAATGAACTCCATATAAATAATGTCTCTAAATCTTTAGTGCAAAAACCATAGGTGCCAACTTGAGGTCATGAGTGGGATAGTTCTTCTCATAATCTTTCAACTATCTTGACGCATAAGTAATTACTTTATGATTCTGCATCAACAATGTACTAATGCCTATCTTAGAAGCATCACTGTAAATTACGAATCCCTCATTCCCTTTAGGAATAGACAAGGCTGAAGTTGTAGCCAACCTTTTCTTCAATTCTTGAAAACTTTTCTTGCACGTATCCATCCATTCAAACTTTTTCCCTTTGCAAGTTAGATTTGGGAGAGGCGTCGCTATCTTGGAGAAATCCTCTACAAACTTCCGATAATAACCAGTTAATCCTAAGAAGCTTCTTATCTCACTTGCATTCTTTGGTTGCTTCCAGTTAAGAACAACTTCGACCTTAGCAGGATCCACTATTATTCCATTCTTTGACACAACATGACCCAAGAAAAATACACTATCAAGCCAAAACTCACACTTGGAGAACCTTGTGTACAACTTATGTCTCTTCACAATCTCTAGCACAATCCTTAAGTGCTCAACATGCTTTCCTCGATTCTTCAAATACACTAAAATATCATCGATAATCCTTGAATACCTGGTTCATCAAGTCCATAAAAGCTATAGGTGCATTCGTTGGACCAAAAGGCATAACCACAAAATCATAGAGCCTATTCCTCGATCTAAAAGCTATCTTAGGAATGTCTCCTTTTTTTATCTTCAGTTGATAATATCTCGACTGCAAATCAATCTTCGAGAACACAAATGCACCCTTAAGCTGATCGAACAAATCATCAGGCAACAGGTACTTGTTCTTGATTTTCACCTTGTTTAACTCTCGGTAGTCAATATAGAGTCTCATAGAGCCATCTTTCTTCTTTACAAACAAAACTAGTGCTCCCCATGGTGAATGGCTAGGTCAGATGAAACTTTATCAAAAAGTTCCTTTAATTGAGAGTGTAACTCTTTCAATTCTACCTGAACCATTCTATATGATGCCTTGGATATTGGTTCAGTGCCCAAAGTGAGCTCGATCTCAAATTCGATTTCTCTATCTAGAGATAGGCTTGATTGATCATCCAGAAATAACTCTAGAAATTCTCAAACCACTATAACTTCTTCAATATTTGCCTTTTCTTCTTGACTTTTATCTACGATGTTCACCAAATAACCCATACAACCACTTGCTAAGAACTTTCTTGCTTCACAGCTGACAGAAAAATGTTGGCTTTTTTCTTGACTCATCCACAAACATAAATCTTTGTTCACCTTCCGAATGGAAAATCACCTCTCATTTTTAGCACTCCATAGAAGCATTCTACTTAGGATCCATACTAAGAACCAAATCATAGTCATACTTATCGATTACAATAAGATCGATAAAAAGTTCTCTTTCAAAAATCTGTAAAGGAACTGTACGCAAATAATGCGTAGACATCATCACTTCCCCAGATGGTAGTGTCGTAGTGAACCCCTATCTCATAGGTTCTAGATGTAATACTAGCTTCTTAGCAAAAGATAAGGATACAAATGAATGTGTGGCACCCGTATCAAATAGAGCATGTGCATTAAAAGAAAGACTTGAAATCTAACCTGTGACCACATTAGAGGTTTCAGCTACCACTTGATCCTTTGTCATTGCATAAATACAAGCATTAGTAGGTGGGGCTTCAAGTCTTCCTTGGTTTATCAGGGGTCCCTCCAAATTAGCTTGCATATGGTGGAGTTGAGCATAAGGAACTCTCTGCTGAACTTGAACATTGGACTGGTTAGGGCATTTCTAGGCAAAATGATCCTCGTGTCTGCAGAAAAAACACTAGTTTTTTTCCAAAACGGCATTCACTTGGATGTTTCTTTCTACATTTGGCACATGGTTGTATCTACTTGCTATTGTTGTTGTTGTATTAGCCACCACTATGTTTCTTGTTGCATTGACCTTTCTGGTTCTGGAAATTGCCCTTTCTCATGTTGTTCTTCCAATTCTGGTTGTTGTTGTTGTTGTTGTTTCTGCCTTGGGGTTGGTTTTGAGTGTTTGCATTATTCACCAGATGACTTGGTTGAGGCTAGTTTCTTCTTAACTTTGTCAAGTAGAATTTAGCTCGTTGCGCCCTCAAAATAACTTGTTTTTGATTTCTGGGTGGACTTGCTCCATTAACAATTGCTGCAATTTCTGGTCAAAGAACTCCGATTAACCTTCTGACCCTTTCCCCTTCATCGCTGACTATTCCTGAGCAAAGGCGTACCAACTGGCCGAACTTAGCAACCACATCATTAATAGACATATATCCTTGACGAAGGTTGTCGAACTTATCATAATGTTTCTAAGTGATGTTCATATGAAAGAACTTTGCATTAAATTCACAAACAAAATCTGCCCATGTCATCTTGTCTACGTTTCTGCCCATGTCATCATTAATAGACATATATCCTTGGCGAAGGTTGTCAAACTCATCATAATGTTTATGAGTGATGTTTATATGAAAGAACTTTACGTTAAATTCACAAACAAAATCTGCCCATGTCATCTCGTCTACGTTTCTGCTCTGTTCGATTCCATCCCACCAGATTCTGGCTTCCATGGTTAGGCAGTATGAGGCATAGAGAACCTTCTCATTGTTACTAAAACCCATAAGTTTCAGAGTGGCTTCGATTATCTTCAACCATCCTTTAGCAACTAAGGGATCCTTAGAACCTTCAAAGTCTACTGGCTTAGAACGTTTCCACCTGACCAATAAGGGTTCTTGGTAAATAGGTCTTGCTTTTGGTGCAGGAGCTGAGGCTTCCTCTCTTTGCGACTGAGGAGGAGGTGGCATCTTTTCACCTTGTCTTTCATCTCCTTAGCTACTAGCTCTAAGCTTGTTGATCTCTCTTCTTTGATCTTGAAGTTGTTTTTGCAATTCAGTAATCATCGTCATCAGTCTTGCATTGGCTGGATTGTCATTTCTAGCAGTGGCTTGAGCACGAGTCTGAGTCCTTCTACAGTTGTTCATCTTTGATTTCCTAAAAGAATTATGAGCTTAGGAATGAACTTCCAATTTTATTGGATGAGACACAATTTCATTACTAAATTATGCACTAGGACATTTATCACTATACATCTAATCGTATACTTATCATTAAACTTACATCCACATCATTTAGCTTAAAACATAATTTCTTGGAGGACTCAAATTAACGTGTGGCGATGCGTATTGGAAACAAAAATCTGCTCTAATACCAAAGCTTGTAACGCCCCCTTAAGGACGTCACAGATGGTGTTACTTTTACCCTTGTTATCATTATTTTAAGATAAACTAATCAAACAAAGTATAGTTTAATAAACATATCCCAAGATCTATGCATACATTTTTTTTATTATATACCATATTTTCAATAAAAACTACTTATATATTTAAATAGTTTATCAATACCAAAATAATGAAACCATAATTTTAAATAATATTAAATAGTCGTTCAAATCTATTTTGCCAGTTCGATAGGCCGAACTTTAATACCGACAGGCTGAACATGACCAGCAGTCTGAACTTCAACCATTGATAGGCCGTCAGAGGCTCTACAAAATTAGAGTTTTAAAACACCCAAATCAGTAGGCCGACATAGGGTTATCGGCAGGCCAATTGATACATCGGCGATGCAACCATTAATGGTTGGTAGGCCAATCTGTTGCCAAAACAAAAGTAAATTAAAAGCAAGTCTTAATACATCATAATGCGGATAACTAACATACAATAATAAAACCATTATAAAAGAAGTTAAATTCTCTTCGTGGTGTTCTTCCATTTTCTAATCCAACATTCTTAGCACACACGCCCGTCCTTGTCCTCCACCTATTCCATAACTCTTTTACCTTTGTCTGCAACATGATAAAAAACTAAATGTGCATAAGCTTAGTAAGTACACTTCCTATCTCACAATATAAATCATTTCATGAAAATCAATGCATAACATTGTAATCATAATCATAGTAGTGCATGTGGCACAAGTTCATATAGAACATACCTTTTCGTAAAACTTTTGCATTAAAACATTATTCATTTTATCTTTAGGGGCCCAAGTGTTGCACCATTAACTTCATCATAGGCACGCCGTTGTGAGAGGAGAGGGGTAGTTAATCCCAAACCAAACATGACAAGTTCAACTTTTGGACATCATTAACCTAACATTGGGTATGCAACACTTAATTAAGTGACACATACATATACATACACTTTTAGGCTTTAACATATCTCATCATCAAGACATTCATTAAACCTTCTTGCAACAACAAAAACTTTCATCAAAAGACATCACGTAAAACACACTTAAAAATCATCATGATACATATGTTAGACATGTATGCCCTAAGGAGTAAAAACGTAATATGTTTTTGGAGACATTTTTATCAATAAAGAATTTATTCATTTAATATACAAAATCTTGTCCTCTTTACGTTCATATTTGTTGAATGTATGTTAACCAAATAGTAGTCTAAGACTGTCAGTCTAAACCTTAAGAATTGAGCAAATGATGGACTGATTATGCAGAAGACACGATTCTTAAGGTGACAGTCCAAAACATATGATCCGCAATCGAGGGAATAAAGTTGGGCGCTTTATTCATGTAAAGATTGTTATGTTGTCTATATCCCTTTTGGGAGATGGTTTGTCTTGACCATCAGAGTTGGACTTCGTGAATAGAAACATTAGCATAATGTCATATGTGACAATGTGTTGGATCGAGACATAAAGTGAATTGATTTGGATTAATAATTCTGTCTTGGCAAATCGATTCACTTTATACAGTCATTTGTATTTTATCTTGATCCTGAGATGAATAGTGGGCCCGTTGTCTCGACTTGTGTCTTTTGATGTACCAATGGGTGACACACACATCTCAATAGTGGTATGCATGTCGGTACGTTGGAGGCATAACTCTTGATAGCGTAGACTTGTTATTCATAGATATGGAATCCATAGCTCCTCTTTAGGAGTAATGATATCCTCTTATATGCGTTGTCCTGTAATTGAAAAACTGGAGCGCTCAACCATTTAGATACATAGGTGTAACCAAATGGTATACTATCTTTGGATAGTAAGTTTTCTGATGGTGAGACAATGGAACGTAAGATAAAAATAATCAGGAAGGTAAGACAGAACTTGTCCTTAAGCCGATTATGGATTTTCATATGGGGATACGATACACTATGATATGTCATAGAGACTTAGCTATACGAGCTTTGTAATTCTATAAAGTTTGAGAGTGCAGCTCCAAGCTTTTAGTGGAGTAGCGTTGGAGTTGATAATTATGAAATGTATATCTGGGATATTGGGTTTCATAATTATCATGAGCTTGAACTTTGTAGGTCCATTTTGGTCCCCTTTGCTAGCTCACAAAATCCTATAACGACACGACGTGCTTTTTCAATAATTGGTGACCTATGTCGGATTTATCAGATTGGTTTAAAATTTGGAAGAATTAAATAATTCATGTCTGTTCATCGGTTGAATTAATTTTATAAGAAATTAATTTAAGATAAACTTGTTGAATTATTGGGATCAGATAATTCTTGTCTGTTTATCGATTGATTTAATTTTGGTTAAATTAGATCAAGATAAACTTGTAGAATTATTGTGAATTAATTTATTTTCTTTGAGATTATCTTGATAAAGTTTGTTTTGATCAGATAACTTTTCTATTGGGTTATTTGAATCAAAACTAAGACTTTATCCTATAGAATCTCGGGAAGAAAATAAAAGATTCACGGAGATATTTTCACGGGACTTTGGCCTACCGAATGACGTGTTTGGCCTGCCAATGGGGCCTTTTCGGCCTGCCAATCAGCGAGTGATAAGATTACGCATTTTCACGTGGATCTTATCAGATATTGATCCAAACTTGATTCTGTTTCAAGTTTTTGAGACCTAATCTGATAAGGACTGAACCCAGGACCAATAGCTATATAAAGGGTGTGAGTCTCATGATTTACTCAGAGCAATCGAGAGATTAAGAGTGAAACTCTTCTAGTGAGCATCTGAAAACTCCCTGAAAGCTTTTGTTCACAAATTACGAACACTAGCTTTGGGTTCTCTCTATTGGTTGGAAGGAGAGTCACCGGTGGAAGAGCTATACGTGTGAGCCCACACTCACTCCGATTGTGGAGAGAAAATAGCAAAGAAGACTAGTTGGTTGAGTCTCTTCTGGAACATTACTTCTCTACACAAGTTGTAGAGGTCCTTCGGCACACAAAGGTTAGTAAGATCTGACTAATTTATACATATAGCATGTCAAACTTATGTTTTAGAAATTACTTTGATGAATTCAATTTTTAAAATTTTGCTGCGCATTGTTTTTCCAACAATTGGTATCAAAGCCATGGTTTTTACATAAATTTACAAGTTTGTGATCATGTTATATGCATAAATTTTGTGATCTTAATCTCTCCTATACTTGAATTGAATTTTATAGAGAGTTGGCACTCTAGGTTTCTATAAATTATATATGTTGTCATAGATTATGTGGTAAATGTTTATTAATTAATTATGGTTGATTAAATTGCTGTTTAATTATTTATTAATTAATAAATTGATACTGGTTATAGTTCCTTAGAGGTTAGAAGGTGTTTTTTTTTCTCATGTAATTAGATGGCGAACTATCATCTCCTTCTAGGAATTATTATTTATTTTTAAATTTGTAAAAATTTTGTAACTAAATAATTATCCAGAGAAGACGAATCTAGAAGAATGATGATGGCGCCTCCAGGTATTTCCTGGGTCTCTAATTTTATGTTTTTGAATTGTTGAAAATAAAATTGATGAATTGCATTAAAATTGTATTTTTTGGAATGGGATTTTCGCTCGATCGGCATGCCGAACATCACAGTTCGGCAGGCCGATGGTCACAGATCGACAGGTCGGACGTGTGGCCCGACAGGCCGACAGTGGGGTTGAAATATGCTGGCTCTGCCTGCCGACAAGCCGAACTAGGCCGAACCTTCATACATCAGCAGGCCGATGTATTAAATCGGCAGGCCGAAGAAGCAAGACCGGCAGGCCGCCTGTCGACCGAGAGCTGAAAAATTTATAGAAAAGGTACAATTTTTGCAATGCAATTTTTAATTTTATTTTTGGGACGATTCTAAGAAACATTGAATTTGGTTATGACCGGAAATATGTAGTATTCGGTTCATACGGGATTGAAGACTTGAAGATGGATATTACATGAAGAAGGATACAGCTTGAGGATTCAAGGATGAAGAATCAATAAATATCTCGATTGTTCTCTTGTAATCTTAGTTTTCTATTCTCTAGGGTGGAACCATAATATTACGGTTATTATTATTATTTTGCTTGTAGCTTTGCTTGATTGCTTTGCTTGTCTGCATTATAATATGATTTGCCATGTATATTGATAACATGTCATATAGAATAGGGAGTGCCGCTCATATTAAAATTGTTCATGCATACTCTTAAAATAAAACCTTGATTTCAAAAGATTGAGTGGGAGATGGTTTTCAAAGAGAGGACCTAAGGCCTCCATCGTTGGTCCATAGGCCGAACATGGTGGTCCCAACCCCTAGGAAGGGATTTCTATCATGTACCAGATTGGATCTCTGAAAGAATAAGGTATTTTAGTATGATTTATGGTTGCACACCCCTAGGTGGTGATTATAAATCATGGTTAAAATATTGAAACGATGGTTATACACTCACGTTGGAAGCAAATTTTTCATTTAAAATGGAGTGTGTACCCGTTGGTGATAGAGAGAAATTGGAGAGAAAAGTCTAAGAATCAATAGGAGATATGATGATAGCATCTTGACCAACTATGTAATGTTTTGTTTTTTTTTTTCAAATAAGACAACTAATCAACCATTAAAGAAATAAAAGGATGAAAAGATAGTATAGGATTCCAAAATTTGCTCCGGATTCTTCTCATTGACAAACCTTGTATTCCAAAATTCATGCTCCACATGCCTAATTTTAATTGTCAAAATAGAAAGCCTTATCATGAAATCCAATCACGATTAATAAAAAGTCAACTACTCCCCCACGTGGAATAAGGAAACAAATAATAATATGCCAATAAGTCAAAATTATAAATTCTATTATTTAATCATCATTGCTGCCTTTTTCTGAGATTGTGTACTGATTGCTCGTCAGCAGCCTTCAGCCTGCCGATTGAATCCATCAGCCTACCGTATTGGGGGAAATTATTCAGCCAGTCGAATTAAGAAGATTCGGCCCGCCGAAGTGCCATGTTCAATAGCACACGAATAAAACAGTAATTATTCATTATGTTTAACATCATTAATGACATGAACATTCTGAGCACATCAATTCCACATGACCGTCACTATCATAAATCTCAAAATAAATGGTTAATAACATTATTTCATAAAGAAATTACATAATGTCGTTAAATATTAAGCACTTATTTTTACAAGAAAAGTAGCAGGTGTTACACTTAACATACATTCAATAAATATGAACGTATAGAGGACAATATTTGCTATATCAACAATAAATAAATTTTTTATTGATAAAATGTCTCAAAACATATTACAATGTTTTACTCCTTAAGGCATACATTGTTATACATGTATGCCCTAAGGAGTAAAAATGTAATAAGTTTTTGGAGACATTTTTATCAATAAAGAATTTATTTATTTATTTATATATACCAAATCTTGTCCTCTTTACGTTCATATTTGTTGAATGTATGATAAGTAAACAGTAGTATGAGACTGTCAGTCTAAACCTTAAGAATTGGGCATATGATGGACTGATTATGCGGAAGACACGATTCTTAAGGTGACGGTCTAAAACATATGATCCGCAATCGAGGGAATAAAGTTGGGCACTTTATTCATGTAAAGATTGTTGTGTTGTCTATATTCCTTTTGGGAGATGGTTTGTCTTGGCCATCGGAGTTGGACTCCGTGAAAAAGAAAATAGAAACATTGGCACGTTGTCATAGGTGATGATGTGTTGGATTGGGACATAAAGTGAATTGATTTGGATTAATAATTCTGTCTTGGCAAATTGATTCACTTTAGACAGTCATTTGTATTGTATCTTAATCCTGAGATGAATAGTGGGCCCGTTGTCTCGACTTGTGTCTTTTGATATACCAATGGGTGACTCCCATATCTCTATAGTGGTATGCATGCCGGTACGTTAGAGGCATGACTCTTGATAGTCTAGACTTGTTATTCATAGATATGGAATCCATAGCTCCTCTTTAGGAGTAATGATATCCTCTTATATGCGTTGTTCTGTAATTGGAAAACTGGAGCGCTCAACCACTTGGATACATAGGTGTAACCGAATGGTATACTATCTTTGGATGGTAAGTTTTCTAATGGTGAGACAATAGAACGTAAGATAAAAATAATCGGGAAGGTAACATAGAACTTGTCCTTAAGCTGATTATGGATTATCATATGGGGATACGATACACTATGATATGTCATGGAGACTTAGCTACACGAGCTTCGTAATTCTATAAAGTTTGAGAGTGCAGCTCCAAGCTTTTAGTGGAATAGAGTTGGAGTTGATAATTGTGAAATGTATATCTGGGATATTGGGTTTCATAATTATCATGAGCTTGAACTTTATAGGTCCATTTTGATCCCCTTTGCTAGCTCACAAAATCCTGTAACGACACGGCGTGCTTTTCCAATAATTGGTGACTTATGTCGGATTTATCATATTGGTTTAAAATTTGTAAGAATCAAATAATTCATGTCTGTTTATCAATTGAATTAATTTTGTAAGAAATTAGTTGAAGATAAACTTGTTGAATTATTGCGATCGGATAATTCTTGTCTGTTTATCGGTTGTTTTAATTTTGGACAAATTAGAACAAGATAAACTTGTAGAATTATTGTGAATTGATTTATTTTCTTAGAGATTATCTTGATAAAGTTTGTTTTGATCAGATAACTTCTCTGTTGGCTTATTTGAATCAAAACTGAGACTTTATCCTTTAGAATCTCGGGTGGAAAATAAAAGATTCGTGGAGATTTTTTCTTGGGAGTTCGGCCTACTAGATGACGTGTTCGTCCTGCCGATCAGAGTGTTCGGCCTACCAATCAGCGGGAGATAAGATTACGCGTTTTCACACGGATTTTATCAGATATTGATCTGAACTTGATTCTGTTTTGAGTTTTTGAGACCTAATCTGATATGGAATGACCCCATGACCAATAGCTATAAAAAGGGAGTGAGTCACATGATTTACTTAGATCCATTAGAGAGATTAAGAGTGATACTCTTCTCGTGAGCATCTGAAAACTCCCCTGAGAGCTTTTGTTCACAAATCACGAACACTAGCTTTGGGTTCTCTCTATTGGTTGGAAGGAGAGTCACCGGTGGAAAAGCTATACGTGTGAGCACACACTCACTCCGGTTGTGGATAGAGAATAGCAAAGAAGACCAGTTGGTTGAGGCTCTTCTGGAATGTTACTTCTCTACACGGGTTGCGAAAGTTCTTCGGCACACTGAGGTTAGTAAGATCTGTCTAATTTATACATATAACATGTCAAACTTGTGTTTTGGAAATTACTCTGATGAAAATTTTTTTAAAATTCCACTACACACTTTGTTTCCAACAATTGGTGTCAGAGCCAAGGTTTTTACATAAATTTGCAAGTTTGTGATCATATTATATGCATAATTTTTGTGATCTTAATCTCTCCTATGCTTGAATTGAATTTTATAGAGAGATGGCACTCTAGGTTTCTATATAATGTATATGTTGTCATGGATTATGTGGTATGTTTATTAATTAATTATTGTTGGTTAAATCATTGTTTAATTATTTATTAATTAATTAATACCGGTTATGGTTCCTTAGAGGTTAGAATGTGTATCTAGGTTTTTCATGTAATTAGATGGCGGACTATCATCTCCGTCTAGGAATTGTTATTTAATTTTTAATTTGTAAGAATTTTGTATTTAAATAATTATTCGGAGAAGACGGATCGAGAAGTCGGATCTAGAAGATTGATGATGGCGCCTCCTGGTATTTCCTGAGTCTCTAATTTTATGTTTTTGAATTGTTGAAAATAAAATTGATGAATTGCATTAAAATTATATTTTTTGGATTGAGCGTTTTCTACTCGGTCGGCATGCCGGACCTCACAGTTCGGCAGGCTGAAGGTCACAGATCGGTAGGCCGGACGTGTGGTCCGGCAGGCCGACAGTGGGGCAGAAAATTTGGTGCTCTGCCGGCAGGCCAAAGTTTGAGTTCGGCAGGCCGAAGTTTGAATTCGGCAAGCCGAACCTACATGGATCGGTAGGCCGATGTTTTAGATCGGCAAGCCGATGAAGTAAGACCGGTAGGCCGATCACGCAGATCGGCCTGCCAATCGAGAGCTATCGGGTGTCCAAAAAAGGTGCAATTTTTCTGATATAGTTTTAATTTTATTTTTGAGTCAATTCTGAGAAACATTAAATTTGGATATGATGGGAAATATGAAGTGTTCGATTCATACGGGATTGAAGACTTGAAGATGGAAATTACTCGAAGAATGATACAGCTTGAGGATTCAAGGATGAAGAATCGATAAATGTCTTGATTATTCTCTTGTAATCTTAGTTTTCTATTCTCTAGGGTGGAACCATAATATTACGGTTATTATTATTTTGCTTGTAGCTTTACTTGATTGCTTTGCTTGTCTGTATTATAATATGATTTACCATGTCTATTGATAACATGTCATATAGAATAGGGAGTGCCGCTCATATTAAAATTGTTCTTGCATAATTTTAAAATAAAACCTTGACTTCAAAAGATTGAGTGGGAGAAGGTTTTCGAAGAGAGGACCTAAGGCCTCCATCGTTGGTCCATAGGAAGAACATGGTGGTCCTGACCCCTAGGAAGGGATTTCTATCATGTACCAGATTGGATCTCTGAAAGGATAAGATATTTTAGTATGATTTATGATTGCACACCCCTAGGTGGTGATTATAAATCATGGATAAAATATTGAAACAGTGGTTATACACTCAGGTTAATTTTATTATTAACCTCCCCTTGGAGCTCTGTTAATAAAATTAATGGCCAAAGAAACGATTATTAGTATATGCTGGATCATACGGATCCTGGATGGCATATATTAATCAGGAGGGGATCTGTGTTCCTGATTGAACTTGGCATGACTCCCCTAGGAGCTTGTTGAATTCTGAGTTGGGAATTATCGTTGTAAGGTTGTGATATTTTCAAGGTTTTGACACATAAACACATTTGTATGATTTTACATGATTGTGTTATCTTACTAAATTATTATATATGTTTGCTTATGTTTGGTATATGATTCTTTATTGTAGATTGAAAATGTCTAAAAACGCTTTATCATCGATACTTGACAAAAACCAATTAACCGATGAGAGTTATAACGATTGGAAACGGAACCTGGACATCGTCCTATCCTTTGAGAAACTAAAATATGTTCTGACAACCCCTTGTCCTCCCGAGCCTATGGGAGACTCAAGTAATGAGAAATTTCAAGCGTACGATCGCTACAAAGATGCTAATGATCAGGCCCGCTGCTATGTTATGGCTAGCATGAACAACGTGCTGCAAGCTCAACATCAAGATTATGAGACTACGAAGCAGATCTTGGATAATCTTGAGGATATGTTTGGAGGCCAGGCCATAACAAAGTGGCAAGGGGCGCTTCGGAAACTCTTAAACTATAGACAAAGACCGGGGACATCTGTAAAGGAGCACATGATATTGGTCATGGGTTACCTCGCTGAGGCTCAAACCAATGGAGCCGACATCGATGCTGAAACTCAGATGACTATGGTCTTTGAGACTCTGTCTAAGGAATTTATTCCATTTAGAGCTACTTTTAATTTAAGTAATAGACGAGATATGACCTTGACAGAACTGATGAAACAGTTACAGGAGTTCAAACTGCTTATCAGGGAGTCTCCTGCTGGTGGTAAGGCCAACGTGGTAGCTACTTCTGGTTCCAATCCTAACTCAGGGAATGGAAAGAAGCAACGAGCCAAGAATGGGAAGTCTTCTATTCCTGCTGCTACCAAGAGCAAGAAGAAAAAGAAGAATAACCCAAGGAAGCTTAAGTGCTTCTTCTGTGGTAAGGTCGGGCATATTAAGAAGCATTATAAGGACTTCCTTTCCAAGGGAGGTAGGTGTGATCTTCTATATTTAGAAACTTGTTTCGTTGAGGAATCCAGTGACATCTGGGTTATAGATTCCGGTGTAACTAATCATGTTTGTGTTTCTCTGCAGGGATTCAAAGAAACGAGAAGTCTACTTCGTGAAGACTTAACGCTTCGGATGGGCGATGGATCCTTGGTCTTAGCAGAAGCAGTGGGTGATGTCCATCTTTATTTTGATAATTATAGGAATTTAATTTTGCGAGATTGTTTTTATGTTCCTAAATTTAAAAGGAATTTAATTTCTGTATCTTCTTTATTTAAAGACTCCTACGTGGTATCTTTTAATGAAAAAGTGGTGATTCGTAAAAATAAATCTTTTATCTGTTCTGGATGGATGCAAAATAATCTATATGTTATCAAACCTAAGATGGACTTATTGCTTAATGCTGAGATAAATGATAATGACTCAAAAAGACTTAAAACTTCTCACTCTAATAAGACTTATCTTTGGCATTTGCGCCTTGACCATATTAACCTGAATAGGATTCAAAGGTTGGTAAGGGATGGACCTTTAAGTCACTTAAAGGTGGAATCAACACCTCAATGTGAATCTTGTTTGGAGGGTAAAATAACCAAAAGACTATACGGGTCTAAGGGAAATAAGGCCGCAGGGGTTCTAGAACTTGTGCATAGTGATGTTTGCGGACCGATGAACATCCGGGCAAGAGGAGGGTATGAGTACTTCGTCACTTTTATTGACGATTACTCAAGATATGGGTATGTGTACCTAATGCACCACAAAAGCGAAACTTATGATAAGTTCAGGGAGTTTCGGGCTGAAGTGGAAAAGCAATTGGGTAGACCCATAAAGGCATTTCGATCTGATCGAGGTGAGGAATACCTTTCTGATGAGTTCTTGGGACACTTATTAGAGAATGAGATTTTATCCCATTTGACTGCGCCGGGCACTCCGCAGCAGAATGGCGTAGCGGAGAGAAGGAATAGGACTTTGTTGGACATGATTCGGTCCATGATGAGTTATTCATCATTGCCTTTATCCTTTTGGGGATATGCACTACAAACCGCATGTTATCTTTTGAACAATGTGCCTTCAAAATCGGTCCCTAAAACTCCTCACGAGTTGTGGACAAGACGGAAGACATCCCAAAACCAAATTCGCATATGGGGATGTCCAACTCAAGTCCTGTTTAAGGATCCGAATAAGTTGGAAGCATGTTCGGAAGTTTGTGTGTTTGTAGGATATCCAAAAGGGACTAAAGGGGGTTATTTTTATAACCCAAAGGAAAATAAAGTTGTGGTTTCAACTAATGCAACTTTCCTTGAGGAGAGTTACGTGAATGAATTTAAACCTCGACGCAAAGTGGTGCTTGAGGAGTTGAGGGGTGATCTGTTCACTCTGGAGGTTCCGAACGAAACCATTCTGATCAGTGTTGAAAAACCAAACAAACCTGAACAACAACCTCGGGGCTTCGGCGTAGTGGGAGGATCGGGCGTCAACCTGAGAGGTATATGTTCAATGGGGAGGTCTTCTTGGCTGAACCGGATGAACATGACAGGGATCCTTATACTTATGCAGAAGCTATGGAGGATGTTGATTCAAGACTCTGGATAGAGGCCATGAACATAGAGATGAAGTCTATGGAGACTAATCGGGTCTGGGAGCTTGTGGATCTTCCCGAAGGGGTAAAACCCATAGGGTGTAAGTGGATCTACAAGAGGAAAAGAGGAGTGGATGGAAAGGTCGAAACCTTTAAGGCTAGACTGGTAGCTAAGGGTTATACGCAAAAGGAAGGAATCGATTATGAGGAAACCTTTTCGCCTGTAGCCATGCTTAAGTCCATCCGGATTCTCTTGTCCGTAGCTGCTGCTCTCGACTACGAGATTTGACAGATGGATGTCAAGACGGCTTTTCTGAATGGCTATCTTGATGAGTCCATTTATATGGAACAACCAAACAGGTTCAAGGTCGCAGGACAAGAGGGGAAGGTTTGTAAGCTGCTAAAGTCAATTTATGGACTTAAGCAGGCATCCCGTTCTTGGAACATAAGATTTGATCAAGTGATCAAGACTTATGGGTTCTCACAAAATGTGGATGAACCATGTGTTTACAAACACATAAAGGATGGGAATGTGGTTTTTCTACTGCTCTATGTAGATGACATTCTGCTTATTGGCAATGACGTTGGGGCGTTGTCATCAGTCAAATTATGGTTGACCAAGTAGTTTGACATGAAGGACTTAGGTGAGGCTAATTTTGTTCTCGGTATCCAGATCTTTCGGGATAGAAAGAACAAAATGATAGCTTTGTCTCAGGCCGGCTACATTGATAAAATTCTCAGGAGGTTTGCAATGCAAGATTCCAAGAAAGGTGGGCAACCATCTAGGTCTGGAATTACACTTTCTAAGAAAGACTCTTTAAAGTCTTATGAAGAAAGAAATACATGAAGAAGGTGCCTTATGCTTCGGCAGTGGGTAGTCTCATGTATGCCATGCTTTGCACTCGACCGAATATTAGCTATGCAGTCGGGATTGTAAGTCGATTTCAGGCGGATCCAGGACCGAACCATTGGGTTGCGGTAAAGCATATTTTCAAGTACCTGAGAAGGACTCGAGGGTATATGCTTGGGTATTTGGGTGAGGATTTCACTCCTCTAGGATACACTGATTCGGATTTTCAATCCTGTCTGGATTCTAGGAAATCGACTTCTGGGTTTGTGTTTACTCTTGGTGGCGGTGCCATTAGTTGGAGAAGTACAAAGCAAGATTGCACTTTGGATTCAACGATGGAGGCCGAGTATGTGGCGGCTAGTGATGCTTCTAAAGAAGCAGTGTGGCTCCGCAAGTTCCTTGGGGATCTTGAGGTAGTTTCTGGTATGGATAAAGCGGTATCACTGTACTGTGATAACAGTGCGGCAGTAGCTAATGCTAAGGAACCAAGATTTCACAAGAAGAGTAAGCATATTGATCGGAAGTATCATGTGATAAAGGACTTCGTTGAGGGCGTGCATGTCACGGTGTTCAAGATCGCGACAGAGGACAATTTAGCTGAACCATTTACGAAGACACTTACTGGCAGAGTCTTCGAGAGGCATGTGGAAGCTATAGGGATGCGAAATTTGCTGTATTTACTCACTTAGTGTAAGTGGGAGATTGTTAGACATGTATGCCCTAAGGAGTAAAAATGTAATACGTTTTTGGAGACATTTTTATCAATAAAGAATTTATTTATTTATTTATATATACCAAATCTTGTCCTCTTTACGTTCATATTTGTTGAATGTATAATAAGCAAACAGTAGTCTAAGATTGTCAGTCTAAACCTTAAGAATTGGGCATATGATGGATTGATTATGCGGAAGACACGATTCTTAAGGTGATGGTCTAAAACATATGATCCGCAATCGAGGGAATAAAGTTGGGCACTTTATTCATGTAAGATTGTTATGTTGTTTATATTCCTTTTGGGAGATGGTTTGTCTTGGCCATCGGAGTTGGACTCCGTGAATAGAAACATTGGCACGTTGTCATAGGTAATGATGTGTTGGATCGGGACATAAAGTAAATTGATTTGGATTAATAATTCTGTCTTGGCAAATCAATTCACTTTAGACAGTCATTTGTATTGTATCTTAATCCTGAGATGAATAGTGGGCTCGTTGTCTCGACTTGTGTCTTTTGATGTACCAATGGGTAACTCCCACATCTCTATAGTGGTATGCATGCCGGTACGTTGGAGGCATGACTCTTGATAGCATAGACTTGTTATTCATAGATATGGAATCCATAGCTCCTCTTTAGGAGTAATGATATCCTCTTATATGCGTTGTCCTGTAATTGGAAAACTGGAGCGCTTAACCATTTGGATACATAAGTGTAACCGAATGGTATACTGTCTTTGGATGGTAAGTTTTCTCATGGTGAGACAATGGAACGTAAGATAAAAATAATCGGGAAGGTAAGACAGAACTTGTCCTTAAGCCGATTATGGATTATCATATGGGGATACGATACACTATGATATGTCATGGAGACTTAGCTACACGAGCTTCGTAATTCTATAAAGTTCGAGAGTGCAGCTTCAAGCTTTTAGTGGAATAGCATTGGAGTTGATAATTGTGAAATGTATATCTGGGATATTGGGTTTCATAATTATCATGAGCTTGAACTTTATAGGTCCATTTTGGTCCCCTTTGCTAGCTCACAAAATCCTGTAACGACACGGCGTGCTTTTTCAATAATTGGTGACTTATGTCGGATTTATCAGATTGGTTTAAAATTTGTAAGAATCAAATAATTCAAGTCTGTTTATCAGTTGAATTAATTTTGTAAGAAATTAGTTCAAGATAAACTTGTTGAATTATTGCGATCGGATAATTCTTGTCTGTTTATCGGTTGTTTTAATTTTGGACAAATTAAAACAAGATAAACTTGTAGAATTATTATGAATTGATTTATTTTCTTAGAGATTATCTTGATAAAGTTTGTTTTGATCAGATAACTTCTCTATTGGGTTATTTGAATCAAAATTGAGACTTTATCCTTTAGAATCTCGGGTGGAAAATAAAAGATTCACGAAGATTTTTTCTCGGGAGTTCGGCCTGTCGGATAACGTGTTCGGCCTGCCGATCAGAGTGTTCGGCCTGCCGATCAGCAGGAGATAAGATTACACGTTTTCACATAGATCTTATCAGATATTGATCCAAACTTGATTCTATTTCGAGTTTTTGAGACCTAATCTGATATGGACTGACCCCATGACCAATAGCTATAAAAAGGGAGTGAGTCACATGATTTACTCAGATCAATTAGAGAGATTAAGAGTAATACTCTCCTAGTGAGCATCTGAAAACTCCCTTGAGAGCTTTTGTTCACAAATCACGAACATTAGCTTTGGGTTCTCTCTATTGGTTGGAAGGAGAGTCACCGGTGGAAGAGCTGTATGTGTGAGCCCACACTCACTCCTGTTGTGGATAGAGAATAGCAAAGAAGACCAGTTGGTTCAGGCTCTTCTGAAACGTTACTTCTCTACACAGGTTGCGGAGGTTCTTTGGCACACTGAGGTTAGTAAGATCTGTCTAATTTATACATATAACATTTCAAACTTGTGTTTTAGAAATTACTCTGATGAAAAAATTTTTAAAATTTCACTGCGCACTTTGTTTCCAACATACTTGTCTATCAAATTCCATATGTCAGAATCTGAACACAGAGAGTCTAAAAGAGAGTAAGACGGAGAGTGTTGTTAGTGTTTGTCTTTAAATTTAACTGCATCTAATTAACAAGTTAAACATGCACAAAAACATCTAGCGTGTTTTACCTGAGTTTTCATGCGTAAAGCAATGTCGAGCACATTAGGCAATATCGAATTTGTAGCCTTCTCTTATACTTTTAAAAATTCAAGTGAATTTAAAAGTAGGTAATATATGCTAACGAGGGTCTTAGATTGCAAGACTAAATTAGCATATTATACTCCTCCTTGTAAATAGATGAAGGTCCCAACTTACGTTTTTGGACCCTTTGCTGTTATACATCACAAGTAGTTACCCATCAACTATAATAAAATAGTGAATTTAAAGATTCTTGATTATGCTGGCTGCTACAAAAATCTGAAATTTTTGCAACATTATGGCTTTATCAATATGAATCAAAATATAATAATATGTTTTAGTATAATATTTTGTTTCTTCTGAAATAAATTATGTTTTATTATTATTGACAATTCCTAACTACCCTACCATGGAATTTGCTTCATTTACACATAATATTTTATAATTTTCATAGCACAAAAGAAATTAATATTTGCAGCACCTCTCGACAGTGGTATTCCTTTTTTTTTAGGGGAAGAAAACAAAAAATTAATGTAGTTGGAGATTTGTAAACAAAGTGGAGATAGTGAGGGAGACGTTTCACCCATGGGATCCTTTAACTAAGCTTTGTTTTCAATAAATGTGTTTGGTGATAGTATACTACAGTACAGTTGTACCTTTTAAAAAAAGTTATTAACTAATATAACCCTTAAACTTTAGAGTGTTTTCTACCTTAAGCTTTGAACTTTAAAAATCACCATTTTATTATCTTAAATTTTTAGATCTTCTCATTTTATCTCCTATCAAACTTTTCATCACAATGACGAAAATAAACCCACATGAGGCGCATTTGGTAGGTTGTTGAAATTATTTATGGTTTAATAATGCTCTTTCAAACCCTAACATAGCAAAACTCTAAACTAAAAATCCCCAATTTATTTTTTTTTAAACTTTCTAAATGAGAGTGTAAACAATAATTCTCACTTGAAACTTACAAAATATCATTTTTCTCCTTACAAACCTTTCACATGCAGCTCACTTGGGTATTTTTTCGTCACTTTTGACGAAAAATTAGATAAAGGAAACAAAATGAAGAGATCTAAAATTTTAAGGTAATAAAGCAATGATTTTTAAAGTTTATAGGACAAAATAAAAGAAACTCCAAAGTTTAAAAGGTATAGGTGTTAATAACTCAAAAAATTAAAAAAAAAAATTAAAGAGAGAGAGAGAGAGGGAGAGAGAGAGAAGATAGGGAATAGCGTCCACAGTTCAGACGCACAGGGTACTTTTTGTTCCGTGGGATTGGGTTAGTCTGAGTATCAACACTTATGAGAGAGCCCTCCTTATGCTAACCACGGTTGAGTTTAGCATTGCATCTGACTATGTGACAACATCATCAGCAATGTGTCGGTGGCATTGTTTAATCTGACTTATTCCTAAACAACAACAACAAAAAGAAAAACAACTTCGCTTTCCTTCTGATTTTAGTCTTCTTTCTTTTTAAATCAATCTTTTCATTGACGTTTACTCTCAAATTACAAACTTAACTCCCCTGCACATTCAGCCCAAAAAGGCATCAAACCTAATGCTAAAAATTATGTGATCCAACTATAAAAAAATTAAATGCAAATTTTTTTTAAAAAAAAGAAGGTACTTGTGATATTACTCAGAGGGCCATGACGGAGGAAGCGTCAATTTCTAAAATAAAATGTCTTTACGTATTTGAAGCGAAATTTATGCCAACATGTAACACGTCAAGTTGCTTGACTGTTAATTGCCAGGCGGAGCAAAAGCAATCGTAACCAAGTTAGATGCTAACACTGTTGTTAAAGTGAAAACTCGTTGATTTTTATTTTCCATTATTTTCTATGTCTATAAAAATTCAACTTTCGTTTCAACCCCTCATTAAGACTGCTCCTACTGCTCCTCTTATGCCTTTACAGCAAAAAGAGAAACAAATCAATATTCATATAATCTATGAAAATTATACCCGATAAACATCAAGGTTTTGTAAGATTGGTTAAAAACAAAATTTACAAACGATTGGTTTCAACACTATCTAAACATAAATTTTAGATTTTATTTTCAGTTCGAAGTACAATTTATCATCATATCCAAACAATGATTTTGGTTGCAGCTTAAATTCTTTGAATCTACAAGGCAAACATGATCTTGAAATTATTGTAGTTCAGAAATAGGAATTTTCTATGTGATATTTTCTTGAAGATGGAGCACATTGAACAGAAGATTCAAGAAAAAATATTTCCCAATAGTTGATTTTCTTGTTTTTCTAGATTTTTCATGATGGTTTTTTACATGGATAACGGCTAGAGTTTCATAAAATTGGAAACCGTATCATTGCCCAATAAGGCTAGTGGGCTACCAGCAAACAACCCAGGGAAGAGTGCGTACGTGTAGCAAACAATGAAGGACTAGGGTTTGGATAGCATCCATGACTTCTATACTATTTGAAGCAATTTTTGCAAAACTCAATTGCAGTGGCTATTGTATTTTATGTTGCCACTAAGACAAGGTTTTTTTTAATGAATGCAGGTTTTGGTGATCCAAAATTAATTCTTACACTTTGATACTACTATTAAAATCTGTGTTATAGTGCCCTTCAACTTCTTACACAAACTGGTAACCAGAAAAACAACTTATTATATTAGTACCCGTCGAGATTAATCTTGAGGAGTGGAGTTTTGAAAAACTCTTCCTTTCCAATAGTATGGTTGCAGTCTTTTTTGCAACTTTTGTAGTTACTAGAACCATGTGGTATGGCTCAACAACTATCCCAATTGAATTATTTGTTCCCACTCGGTATCAATGGGATCATGGATACTTTCAACAAGAAATATATTCAAGAGTTAGTGTTGAGCTAGCCGAAAATTAGGGTTTATCTACAGCTTGGTCTAAAATTACTAATAAATTAGCCTTTTATGATTGCATTGGCAATAATCCAGCAAAATGGGGATTATTCAGAGCGGGCTCAATGGACAACGGGTATAGAATAGTTGTTGGTTGGTTAGGACACCCAATCTTTAAAGATAAAGAAGGGTGTGAACTTTATATTCGTTGTATGCCTACTTTTTTTGAAACAATTCTAATTTTTTGGTAAACGGAGACGGAATTATTAGAACCAATGCTCCTTTTAAAAGGACGAAATCGAATATAGTGCCGAACATTTAGGTGTAATTGTTGAGTTCTATGACGGTGAACTCAATGGACTCAATTGCAGTAATCTAGCTACTGTAAATATATACTTATATTTATGCTAGACTTGAAATCTGATTATGCTAGACTTGCTCAATTGGGTGAAATTTCTGAATTAGATCAGGACTTTGAAATCTGATTGTGTTCTTTATAACATTCCGAGGGGTTAATTTACTTTTGGACATGCTTTAATTGCTTTGTTCTTCTTCGGACACATTTGCCATGGTGCTAAAAGTAGAACCTTGTTCATGAATGTTCTTACTGGTATTGACCTCGATTTAGATGCTCAAGTGGAATTTGGAGCAACCTTGTTATTGTCAAACCGTAGAAACACTATATGTGCATCTGAGAAATCTGTTCTTTATATTTAACCTTTCCATGAGAACTCTCAAAATTCCGCCAGAAATAAAATGGAATGAAGGACCCTAAACTCAGTCCGGAATTCAAGTTGGCCTAAACTCCTTATAAAAAAGGGTCAAATTTGCAAGTCACTTGGCTTCGGCCTTTCCGACCAAGTATGATGCCTACTCGATTTGTACAAAAATAAAGCTCGTTCGTTTTGTCTTTTATACGAGTGATAGTGTTGCTTTTTCTAGATAGAATAATTCTAGTAGTCGTACGAAATGGAGATGACCAGAATTTTCTTGCTTTAGTGATAATTGGTTATACATATGCAAAAGTGGAATGTAGAAAAGATTGAAATAGAAATAAAATAAAAATAAAAAGATTTACAACAGGCAAAATCAATGTTTTTCTTATAGCGTGTTTGAAAAAGTAATTCAAATCAATGGTTTAAATGCAAACATTTTAAAGCTTTCATATATTGTAGTAAAAAAAAAGTTACAGGATAAAACTCCACTCATGCTATAGGTCTCAACTTAAACTGATGGCTTAAATTACTCTTTGAAACACCTTATTTATAATTCATTTTTGAAACTTTATTTTTTTTTAAAGGGAATTTTTTAGACTTAAGCTGAAACAAAAAAAAAAATCCATCAAAAAATAATAAAAAACCAGAGCATGATAAAACTAGAAGTTTGAAATGTTCATATTCGTTTTGCTGGGAGCTAAGAATAAGCAATCTTATTTCACCCTATAGATTTATAATTTCACCACTAACAAAAAAGTAAAACCTATTTTAAAAAATACACTACATATTAAGCTAAAACACAATTTTGTAAATAAAAAGATTATAACCCATAAGACAAAGGAATTTTCACTAGGAATTACCTCTTCTTCAATATAAATCTCCACCTTTTTCCCCTTTTCTTTTTGCTCGCTAACTTTTTTCCTTTTTGTTGAACTTTAAAAAAAAAAAAGAAGAAAAAACAAAAAGCAAAAAACAAAAACAAAACAAAACAAGAAAACTGAATAACTACTTTCTTCTCTTTAAGATCTTGTGGTGGCCGCAGGTTAGCAAAGAACATTAGTTTGATGAAGGTGGTTAGCAAAAACAATGTCATTAACGATTGCTTTCTCATTAAAGCCTCAGAAGGAGTTCTTCTACATTATTTATTTGAGAGTTCAGACTTTCAAGATAATTAAATATTTTTACGATCTTTAGAACTACCGCATTAGCAAGCACTGTTTAGTAATGTATTCATAAATAAGTTATTTAATACAAACTGATTTACAACTGGTTTCATGGCCAAGTGATGAGCTTTTCTTTCCATAATTCTCTTATTGACAATCACATCACCAATTTATGTTTCTAAACGTAAAAAGGATCGACCGTCCACTGGCGTGAGAGGGACGGCAAAGCATCATATCACAGCATCTCATAACTGGAAAAAGGCGAATAAGACTCCGCCTAAAACCAAAGAATCCAAATGTTCATTAGGTCACAACTTACCACCAAAAAAATTGCAAAAGATAATAAACAAAACAGACAGACATGTATTTATTTGTTGTCAAACGAAGAACATATGCTTGGACAAATAATAGTTGACAGAATGTGGACAAAAAGCAAAGCTTCAAGTGCAAGAAATTTAATTTAGCATGTCTAGCACAATGTAATAGCATTTCTTGTTAAGAATAAATGGCCTGAAAATTATTTTAAGGCCCGGTAAAATTCAGTGTCCAGTTTTTGGCACTTCAATTTCAACATATCAGTTCTAACTATAAACAGCAGTAAAAAAAAACAAAGTTGCTACAATGTAAAACTTTCGCATGTTTCAGTTTTTAAACTCAACTTCGATTACAACTGAAGTACTAAACAACCTATCAAACTACTTATTTCTCATTTCTTGAGTGAAATTTTCCATCTGAGGAACTGGTGAAAATAAACGGTCTGATAGGAAGGCATAAATATTGGAACCAAGGGAAGCAAAACAACTAAAGTAAACGAGCACACATAAACCATTTTTGATAAGGGTCCTTACATTCATTAGAAGTGATATGTATCAAACTTTTTCACAAAAGTGGTTAAATTGAATTACAATTCCACAGAAGTGATATTTCTTAAAATGACCCCATAGTTTATGAGCTTCTAAAACCAATAAAGGACTTATAAACCTGTCTCGCTGCAGGCAAAAAAATAAGGAACTAAAATTACCCTCACACGCATTACTTGTTGCAGAAGGCTACAAGCTAACCTATAAAAGTTAACCTTTTACCATGGCAATGTTCTCGTGCACATAAAGCATAATGCAAACTACACCCATACTCGCACAATATGTCAAAAATCATATGATATAGAATAACTAATAAAAAGCCTTCGTAAATTGAACCCAGAAAATCCTCGTGTAGAATTCCCCCTTATTTCTCCCTAAACCCATTCCTCATGATGGGGATTGAGTTCCCTTTTAGTTAACTCTAATTCAAAACCAGACGACAAAAAATTACAAAAATAAATAATAATGAAAAATAATCTTCCCAAGTCCCAACAATCTTCACTAATGAGTCAAATTCGCTTAAACATCAACTTATAACATAAAATGCTGACATTGATCATGATTGTAAAACTGAATGTACATAAAGTCAAAACCAATACAGTTATCAAGTGTTAAAATCCCATCCAACCAAGTCTTACCATTGACAATCAATCCAGTTCGATCAGCAATATCTTAGAATTGTAATATAATTATTTTGCATTTATGCTTAAATAATACTGCTTCTAATCCAAAAGATTGGTTTTCAATACAAAACAAAAGAAACTTTATAGAAAGAGTAGTACATAGCCAGGAAAAATAGAGGTCCACAAAACTAAAACGTCTCAATAAAAGAAAATCAAGAAACAAAAACAAAGAGCAAGCAGCAATATTTTATTTCTAGGCATAAAGCCAAGGCCCAAAAAATTTTGCTATTACGATAAATATATAAGCAAAGTTGAAAGTAAAAAAAATAAGTACAATAATCAGCAATTAAATTTCATTACTACAAATGTCAACCGTTTTATATTGCATATATATAAGCCACATTGGTTACGCTCAATCTTTGAATCTTGAGTAAGAAAACCAAACAAAATGGATTAGTTAAAACCAGTTTTAAAGAATACATCATAAATTCTGATAGGACTTGGGTTAGTTAGTTTAGCTACTGCAAGTTGTAAATCTGTTATTAGTCAGTTATAGTTTTTAGACTCATATTAGTAATATACGTAAGAGTGATTAGCATCTGAGGTAGGGTATGTGGATTGTTTTAGTCATTGATTGGGCTCGTACAAACCAAGACTTGGGAGAGGGGGTTGGTCTCCCGAATACCAACCGGGTTGGTGAGTGTTCATCTGTAGAAAGCCAATATTTTTTTGCAATAAACGTTCAATTCTGTTCTTGTTCCGAGTTTTGGGTCAAGAATCTAACCAAGTGGTATCAGAGCAATAAGAATCTTGGGAAGACCGCAACTAAACGAGTAGAATCCATGGACAAAGAATTAGTGGAGTTGCAATTTGAGCTTCAACAATTTTCTGGGTTAAAAAGCAAGATAGAACATCTTCATAAATTGACAAGGTACATATCTGTCTAACGGCAGCATCCAACCAAGCAAAATCGGTGGCAGCGAAAAGCAGAACGATGGGGTTTGGGTTGGGAATCACGGTAGAGCGATATCAGAAATCACAAGTGAGGAAAGCATGACATGGTCTCCGTGCATATCTTGGTGATTCGTGATTGGGTCTAGGAACCGAAAAGATCTGAACAACAAACAAGGAGCTTCACAAAGGAATCCGTGGGCTAGGGCTGCACAGTCTGATCTAAATGAGGGGACTAGTCTTGTGATCTTCAATGGGGGCCGACCCTAGGGTTTCGAGATTTGATCTTGGTGAGGGAGATAGGGTGTCACAATCTGATCTAGGTGACGAAGTTAGGGTTTTGGGATCTGGTCACCAACAAAATGTCACGAAAGGTTGGAGATGCCGAAGGTTGGAGATGCCGTTGTTCGCCAAAGAAGACCTAGATGGGTGGATATTCAGAGCAAAAAGACTCTTTGCAATTAATGGGTTCTCTAATCGCGAAAAACTTGGGGCTTCCAAAGCGGCCATGGCAAGTGATGCTTTGATTTGGTATCAATGGGAGGATGGTCGCCGGCTGTTCTTGTGTTGGACAACATTCAAAGAGTATCTTGCAAAGATTCCAGCCGACACATGAAAAGGGCATTGCGTGAAGAATCAGTGGTTAAGCATATGGTTCTTGCAGCAAAGGGCCATCAAAATCTTGAAATCTTATCGGCTCCTATGAAGGATTTATCAAGACCAATCTTGGGAGAGAATTTTCTACAATGATCTTGAAGCGGATATTCGGGCAGATGCCCAAATGGTGCAGCCTGTAGGAATGGCTCAAAAGCTGGAGACAAACTAGATAGTTGCAGTGCTAAATACTATGCTATGGAAAGAAATTCTAGATTCCGTTTTCAAGGGAGCATTCATAACTGGAACGGGAGTCAACCAAGAACAAGGATCATATGGTTCAAGTGTTCTACCAACTTGGACCGTGGCTGTTTCAGATTAGCAAACTGACCTCCAAAAGGAGTTTTCATTCTCAAAAATCACTGATTCAAAAGTTCAATCCAAGACAGAGATCGACTTGTGTTCTATAGAGGAGGAGCGGAGTTGGAGCTCTACTTTGGCAAGGAAAATAATGGTGTTCTTACTCAAATTGAAAGAAGAAATGGTGTCCTTGCAGGTCCTCGCAAGAAGTATGGAGTTGGCTAAGAGGAAGAAGTATAGGAATTTGATGCTACAAAAGGAGTGGAGTTGGGCAACAACATCGAAATTGGAAGGAAGAGTGGAGCCATTCAACAACGATTTCTTGACCTACACCTTGAGGACAAGGCGTTTGTTGGGGCGGGGGTAAGGACAGGCCTTGGGTTAGTTTAGTTACTGCAAGTTGTAAATCTATTATTAGTCACTTATAGTTGCTAGATTCATATTAGTAGCATAAGTAGAATGATTAGTGTAGAATTTCTAAGATTTGATTCTCGAAAATTAGGAAATAATTTTCTTGTGATTTGCTGAGTTGTATAGGCTGCAAATCAGGAATTTAGACAGCTGGTTATTTGATTTCCTAGGATTCAGATTTGTAGGAGATTTGTTAGCTGTATCTTAGCTGTATCCCTAGATTAGTGACTAATTTTTCTGATTTTCAGTCCTATATATACTGCTGTACATACATTTGGATGAATAAGAAGAAAATATTCTTCAATCTCTCTCAAAATATTCTTCAATTCCTTTCAAATCTTCATGGTATCAGAGCTGTTCTAAGATCAATCTCCTCTCATGACAAAATACGGAATGGCCACTAGCTCCTCATCGGAAATCACCTCCAATTCTGAAACAGCCATGACAGGCTCAAAGGGAGAAACCGAGAGCAACAATCTGCCCATTACTGGTCACAAATTAAATGGGCACAATTACCTGCAATGGTCACAATCCGTCATGATGTTCGTATGTGGAAAAGGAAAAGATGATTACCTTACTTGTGTAGCTGCAGCCCTGAACAAATATGACCCTAAATTCAAAGCATGGAAATCTGAAAACAACATGGTGATGTCTTGGCTGATAAATTCCATGGTGAACGAGATTGGAGAGAACTTTCTTCTCTATGGAACTGCCAAGGAGATATGGGACACTGCCAAAGAAACCTATTCCAGCTCTGAAAATACATCCGAACTGTTTGAGGCAGAAAGCATCCTTCATGACCTTCGACAAGGTGAATCCTTGGTCACTCCATACTTTAATTCTCTCACACGATATTGGCAGCAGTTAGATCTTTTTAAAACATTTGAGTGGAAGTGTACTAGAGATGAAGCATTGTACAAACAGATCGTTGAAAAGAAGCGAATGTACAAATTTTTGTTGGGACTCAACAAAGAACTCAAAGAAGTGCGAGGAAGAATTTTGGGGACAAAACCACTACCAAGCATCTGCGAAGCCTTCTCTGAAGTCCGCCGAGAGGAGAGCCGTAAGAAAGTCATGATGGGCTCACCATCTGCCACTACAGCAACCGGAGAAGGGTCTGCACTTGCTGTTCAAGGACTCCAACAATCTCAAACTGATGGCAATCGGCCCCGGAAGGGAAGACCTTGGTGTGATCATTGTCGTAAACCCGGACACACTAGAAACAACTGTTGGAAGATCCACGGCAAGCCAACGGATTGGAAACCACGACAAAACAACAAAGAGAGTCACGGAAATGCTACCCCCACAACTAATGACACAACCACAACCGAAACCAATCTATTTAGCAAAGAGCAGATTGAACTTCTCCAGAAGATGTTCTGACAGTCCTTGCCAACTCCAACATCGTCTGCAACATTGGCGCAATCAAGTAACATTCTCAATGCTCTTAATGTGAAGTAGATTAAGAGACCATGGATTGTCAATTCAGGTGCCTCAGACCACATGACTGGTGATGCCTCTCTTCTTATGAACCTTAAAACCTGCCAACAAGGACACACTGTTAGAATTGTCGATGGGTCTGTATCCAAAGTAATAGGGATCGGTTCAGCCAAAATTTCAGAGTCTCTTATTCTCAACTCTGTTCTTCTTGTTCCAACTCTTGATTGTAATCTCTTATCGGTTACTAAACTCACCCGTGATGAAAATTGTGTGGCTAAATTTGTTCATTACCTTTGTGAATTTCAAGACTTGGATTCGGGGAAGACGATTGGCAGTGCTAGAGAGTGCTCGGGACTTTACCTCCTCAAAAATAAAGACCCTCCAGAAAGACAAGTCCGACAAGTTGTGTCAGAGATTCAATGTCAAAATAATACTTTGTCAAGCCTTAGTTCCAATAACGATGGTGAGATCATGTTAAATCACTATCGCCTAGGTCATCCCAATTTCTTGTATTTGGAAAAACTTTTCCCTTCGTTATTTAGAAATAAAAATTCAAAGCAATTTCATTGTGAAGTGTGTCAACTTTCAAAGCATGTCAGAAACTCATATCCCAAACTTCCATATAAAGAATCACATCCCTTCTCACTAATTCCCTCTGATATTTGGGGACCTTCTCGAATCAAAAACATAAGAGGAGCACGTTGGTTCATTTCATTTGTGGATGATCATACTCGAATCACTTGGTTATTTCTCATTAAAGAAAAATCTAAAGCAGGCCAGATATTTAAAATTTCAATGCCATGATCCAAACCCGATTTCAATCAAAAATCCAAGTGTTGAAAGCTGATAATGCTAGGTAATATTTTGCTTCAATTCTTAGTGATTATCTGTCAAGTCACGGGATTGTTCACCTAAGCACTTGTGTTGGCACACCTAAATAAAACGGGGTAGCTAAAAGGAAAAATAGGCATCTTCTCGAGGTAGCTAGATCTATCATGTTCACAACTCATGTTCCTAAACAGTTCTGGGGGGAAGCTGTACTTACAGCTACCTATCTCATTACTAGGATGCCTTCTCGTGTTCTAAATTTCAAAACACCTATCAGTACCTTCCTTGAGTTATACCCACATTCAAGAATTGTGTACCATTCCCTTAAAAGTGTTTGGATGTTCTGCTTATGTTCACGTGCACCATAGATGAAAGCTTGATCCTAGAAACATCAAATTCATATTCTTAAGCTATTCACCAAACCAGAAAGGATACAAATGTTTCTCTCCCATCATAGGACGGTTCTACAATAAGATGGATGTCACCTTCCTTGAACAACATCCATACTATCCCAAACCTGCCATTCAGGGGGAGAACATAGTCAATGAATACCAACTTTGGAATAGCATTCCCACTCAATCATCCACTTCATCTGAACCTTTAGTAATTCCCACAAATTCTGTGTCAGACTATATCCCTCAATTTCCAGAGAGTGAGCCTGTGTCTCAAATTGAACCTCAAAATGCTGCTAATGATCCCATTGAACCCTCAATGCCTCTACCAATAGAAACTCACAATTCCCATGTCCCAAACAGTGATTTTCGTGTTTATTCCAGGAGGAGGAGAACTCAAGAGGGAACAGAGAACCGAGCACATCTTGAGCCAGTCCAGGAGTCCAACCTGAGTACAGGCCATCCTGACAGTTCCCAAGGTAAAATCTCTAAACCACATATTACTGAGCCGGTTTTCAATGATCTGAATTGGCAATTGCTCTAAGAAAAGGTGTAAGATCTTGTACAAACCACCCAATCTACAACTTTGTTTCCTATAAAAATCTCTCACCAAGTTATAAGGCCTTTTTCAGTAATCTTGATCAAGTACAAGTTTCCAATTCCATTCATGAAGCTATTCAGATACCTGAATGGAAGGCAGCTATCCTTGAAGAAATCAATGCATTAGAGAAAAACAAGACCTGGGAGCTCTCAAAATCGCCATCAGGAAAACGAGCTGTTGGGTGTAAATGGATTTTTACAATCAAACACAAAGCAGATGGAAGTGTGGAAAGATTCAAGGCTCGCCTCATGGCTAAGGGATTCACTCAAGCATATGGGATTGACTACCAGGAAATGTTTGCACCTGTAGCAAAACTCAACACCATTTGTGTTCTCTCTTTGGCATTTGACTTGGATTGGCCCCTTTACTAATTAGATGTCAAGAATGCATTTCTCAACGGTGATCTTGAAGAAGAAGTCTATATGGACATTCCTCCTGGGATTGAATCTCCTGCTACAGCCAATAGAGTCTGCAAACTTAAGAAGTCCTTGTATGGACTTAAACAGTCTCCACGTGCCTGGTTCGACAGGTTTTCCAAAGTCTTGAGATATGGGTATAATCAATGCCAAACAGACCACGCGCTCTTCATCAAGCATTTTCCTGCTGGAAAAATAGTTGTTCTAATTGTGTACGTACACGATATTGTTTTGACAGGCAATTCTACAACAAAAATAAATAAACTCAAGGAACTCCTTGCCAGGGAATTTGAGATCAAAGACCTAGGAAATCTGAAATATTTCCTAGGAATAGAAGTCGCCCGGACAAGGAAAGGAATCTCCGTCTCTCAGAGGAAATATGTACTCGATCTTCTCAAGGAAACTGGAATGATGGGATGTAAGCTAGCTGAAACTCCCATGGACTCAACAGTGAAGCTTGGAATAAAAGAAAACTCTGCACCCGTGGACAAAGGCCGCTATTAAAGACTGATAGGAAAACTCATCTACCTATCCCACACTAGACCGGATATTTGTTACTCTGTGAGTGTTGTAAGTCAATTCATGAACCGACCCACTGAAGAACACATGGAGGCAGTCTATCGAATACTTAGGTATCTCAAGATGACACCAGGAAAAGGACTGTACTTTAGTAAGAATCCCAATAGGAAAACTGAAGTCTTTACACATACTGACTGGGCAAGCTCTACAGTTGATCGCAGGTCTACCACTGGATACTGTACATTTGTGTGGGGGAACCTTGTAACATGGCGAAGTAAGAAACAGTCAGTAGTCGCTCGAAGCAGTGCAGGAGCCGAATTTAGAGCAATGGCTCATGGGATTTGTGAAGGAATATGGTTAAGAAGACTACTCAATGAACTGGGAATCACAACCACTAAACCTATCAACATGTATTGCGACAATCAAGCTACTATAAGGATTGCTAGAAACCCAGTTCATCATGATCGAACCAAACATCTGAAAATTGATCGACATTTTATCACAGAGAAGTTAGATGGGAAAATTGTGGACCTTCTGTATACACCAACTCGTCATCAAATTGTAGATGTGCTCACCATGGCATTACCTCGAATCACCTTTGAAGAGCTTAATTCCAAGCTAGGAATGATTAATATCTATCACCCAGCTTGAGGGGGAGTGTAGAATTTCTAAGATTTGATTCTCGGAAATTAGGGAATAATTTTCTTGTGATTTGCTGAGTTGTATAGGCTGCAAATCAGGGATTTAGATAGCCGGTCATTTGATTTCCTAAGATTCAGATTTGGAGATTTGTTAGCTGTATCCCTAGATTAGTGACTAATTTTTCTGATTTTCAGTCCTATATATACTGCTGTACATACATTTGGATGAATAAGAAGAAAATATTCTTCAATCTCTCTCAAAATATTCTTCAATTCCTCTCAAATCTTCAATTAGCATCTAAGGTAGGGTATGCGAATGGTTTCCATTGATTGGGCTTGGGTAAACCAGGACTGGAGAGGGGGGTTGGTCTCTCGAATGCAACCGGATTTGTAAGTCCTTTTTTTTTTTTTTTTGGATTTTTGACTTGATTTGTGAGTGTTCATATGTAGAATTCAATATTTCTTTGCAATAAACATTCAGTTCAATTCTTGTTCTAAGTGTTGGATCAAGAATCTTGTCAGATTCCAAAATGCATGACAACCTTCAAAACTAACCTCAATTATTCATTCCAAGTTATTTTACTGAATAAATGTTGTTAATGCCTGACCAAAAGTCGGATAAAAGGGTTTCATAAAATTGATAAGAGTAACCCAACAGCTTAACCTGAGGCTAATAAGATATTAGACATCATGTTCAACTTATAAAAGCATTCAGTCTCTTGATCACCACCAGGAACCAGAGACCTATAGATCTCTCTTTTACACTAGCATTAGTCAAATAAGAAATAGCATTTAGCAAATTAAAGCAGAGGCCACTGCTTTAGTCTTGCCAAGTACAATAAGTTGTCTCGTACATCTTTTTATCCTAGCTTGCACTATGAACTCCTTGCTCCTCACTACTTCTGACTATGAAAAGCTACCAAAGAACGGATTTTCAAATGAAGAAAAGAAAAATTCAAGAACAATTAAAAAACTTCATTTAGCACAAATTTAGAACCTGTAAATTCATATCCTAACACCTAATGGCCTTGGCCTTCCAAAAAAAGCCAATTAGACACAAGCATGATAGAACAAGCTCTGTTAAGACCACCACTTGTCACTAGGAACCACATATAACTCAAAATAAAACTAAGAGAAATTTGACATTCAATTAGGGACCACAAGATCTATTTAATGAATTTGATCAAATACATGAGATGCTGAAAAGACGCACTAAAACATAGATGGCAAGCAAACTCTCATTTCCCTATTGCTTGCTAATTTCAAAAGTTCCTAACTTAGGAAAATATAAATTCAAAGGGAACAACAGAGGAACAATAGAAATTTCAAAATAGCTAGAAAAAAAAAATGATGTTTTGCGTAGTAGAGAGAATTGTACCAATGCCTAGAAACCATTTCAACATATTTTGTACATTCAAACAGCAAGTCAAAAGCACATAGTTTTAATATTAGAATAGTAAAACATAGGACATGAAGATACAACAAAAATATATAAATAACAGACAATCCAGGTTCAAACTTACCTTTTAAAAAGAAACGCACTGAGCTGTTTGAATTGCTGAATAAGGCTTAAATTGAACTAGAACCTGCAGCACATGATGCCTTCACGTTTGGATTGCTCAAAGAATTGTCACCATCAGTATCTGATGTCTGTCGGTAGTCTGATGCTGGAACTGAACAATCTAAACTATTTGATGCTGATGCATCACTTGTTCTACTACTATCTCTGGTTTCCAGACGCTCCATCATGCGTGATACAGTTGCAATCCCCGCATTAACTTCCCTTTTAACTTCAGAACCAAGATCTGCCATGGAGGTATTGCGTGAAAACAATCTCTCCTTCCAACCTCTCGTGCTCTTTGAAATTGACTCTTTATATCTGGAAAAAATAAAATAAAATAAAAGCTGAAGTTAAGAACTGAGAAGTAGTTTTCTATTGTTTGCATGGATATGTAGTACGTCTGCCATAATTAATATTAATACCTCATTGATACTGCATTAAATCGAGACTTCAGAGACTCTGAAAATGATTGGAAATCTGATGGTCCAGGTCTATCCTGACTGCTTGGAGATGACTGACTTGGGGACCTCCTAGTATAAAATGATAAAAATAAGCGTGGATAAACAAATACAAATTGTATTCAATTAAAGGTCCAAAATGCAAGCTTATCTTTCACATATAAAAAGTACAATTCAACTACACTTATCTTTTCCCCTTTCTCTAACTGAGATGTGTAGCCTCTTTAGGAAAGTTTGATTTTTTTTTTCTCTGTTTTCTTAGTTACTTTTTCCTACTTTTTCTACTTAGTTACATCAATAGCAGCAAGTAATTTTCGGAAAACAAGATGTGTACAAAGTAAAGAATCATTGGCAAAATCAAAAGTAGAAAAAAGATAGAGAAATAGCGAGGATTTGATGAAAAAGACTAATTCCTAGACGAATTATCCCGGCTTCTCATTTCCTAGATATTTCACTACTTATATATGTTTTTTCCCAGTGGCACTTTAAACTACTATTTGCCTCGTAAATATAATCCATGCTTATTTATTCGTGCTGAAATATTTTTTCACATATGTCCCTACTCAAATATTTTTTGGGTGGCCTCTCTTATTGCTATGTTCTTATAGTAACTCCTAATTAATTTTCTATAAGATTTGGCTGACTACTTTTTGCTTAAAAAAATTTTACCACACTTTTATACACATAATATTCACACCATCTCTCTCTCTCACACTAAACAACAATGCATGTATTGATTGAAATGTGCATTTTGTTTGTTTATTCACACCATCTCTCCATCACACACATTCAACAACAATGCATGTTCTCATTGAAATGTGCATTCAGATCCACGGTTTAAAAAGGCATTCGAGGCGTGCGCGCCTCAGTTTGAGGCGCTTGATCAGCGCTTCAAAGCTTAAACCCTGAATGGCTTGAACAAGGCTTACGCCTTTTTTCATTGAGGCGTGCGCCTTGAGGCATTTTCGCCTCGAGGCTTATGAGGCGTGACCTCAAATTGAAGGCTATTTTGAGACGGTTTTCAAACTAATATTTTTCTCTCTTTCAAAGAAAGTCAACCCAATATCAAAATTGGGCTTTAATCAAATAAAAATATGCAAATAGATTTTTAAACCCTAAGTCTACCATCTTCTTCGACACTTCTTCATCATCTGTCCCCTTCTTCATCATCAACCCCTACAACTTTCAAGCCCACTGCCCTATGAGCAGTGACCAGAACGACGACCCACTGACAGCAGCCACCTCCAGATTCTAACCTCCTCAGCCCTCACTCCTTAGGTTTTTTTCCCCCTTTTTCTTTTATTTTCTACCGTAGGTTGAGTTTTTTTCTTTTCTTTTTTCCCCTCTTATAGCTACTTTAGTAATGTATATTTTATAGAAGTAGGTGTTATACAAAAGTTATAATGTTATATAAAATGAAAGTTATATAAAGAGAGCTGTATGTGATTTTTATTCATTTAGATCTATAGTTATTTCATTTTCTCAAAAAAAAAAAAAAAAGGTTACCTTATGTGCTATAAAAGCCATATAAGTATAACCCTATTAGAAGAGCAGTAGCATACATATTATATTGTATTTGTTTTATGCACTTTCTTATTGTGTCTTATGGTTTTGTGATGAACTAAGTGTGTGTTTTATGGCTTGTTTATGGATTTTATTCAACTTTATAAATTTTATTTTGCATTCGAGGCTTACGCCTCGGGTCAATTAGACAAAACGCCTCGATTCCTGTTTTCGCCTTTTAAAACCTTGTTCAGATCCATTCCTTTTTTTGTTTGTTTGTTTTTAAGTCTTAAACTATTTTTTCCTCTAACTAAACTATAGGAAAATAATAAATAGGTGAGACTAAATTATAGACAGAAATTTAGATATTTTTATCAGAAAAATGCAAAAAATAAAGAAAACAAAATGCCTTAAAAGTTAACTTGAAAAATATACCTATTATTAAGGGAAGATCCATGTTGGTGGGAAACAGCACTCGATCCAGACGCCAAGGCTGATACAGGTTCAGCTTGGGCGGAAGGAAGTGAACTTGAACCAGTCATTTGTGATGATTCTTCACCTGCATTCGAAGGAGATGGGAAAGCTACTGTGATTGCAGGAATTGGCTCAGCTTCCCCACTCTGATCTGGAGAGGAAGAACCAGGAGCGGCAGACGGTGCATTAGGATGGGTCGAAAATACAAGAAACTGTGGATGACCCTGAGCTGACACCCTATTTCTCTGGCCTTCCCTTCTGGCAATGTGGCGTGCTCGCCCCATTGCAGCGGCGGCAGCTAAGTGCTGAATTATACGTTCTTCTAGTTCAGCATCACTAGCACCCACTGGTAACTGAAATTTAAGAGTTGAAATAGTTCCTTTTAGTACAATCCTATACAGATAAGTCCAGCTGATTTATGACTTGTTGACCAGAAAAATGATTAGTCAGATTACAAACATGTTGCAATTCGAAATCCCCAAGAGTCGGATGATGAAATATTGTAGCATTTCTTGATGGATTGAACCTCAAACTCCTCTCCCGCTCTACAGCTTCAAGTAGCTCTTGGCTGCAAATGTGAAGATGTGCCATCAATTTAATGAAAGTCCTCACAAGAACGTAGTGAGGAAAAATAAAAAAATAAAAATAAAAAAAAAAGAACAGAACAGAACAAAAAGGAATAATGACAGTTGCACAGAAGGGGAAAAAAAACCTGGTGGGATCCTTCAGGCTGATGGGTTGCCAACACATGGGGCATTGGGAGCTTCTTTGGCACCTAAAGAATTATAAACATTTGAAACTTGAGTCATCTTTCTAACCAATCTTTTGGCACTTTAGAAGAATGTATTAATAACATGCGGATATAATTTTCCTTGCTTCAAGTTGCGTGAATTTGATAATGCCTCCGACTTTTCAAAAATAGTAGCCATAGCGCATATGCATTAGACACTCCAAAGACTCCAAGATATATGTCCTAGATACACTTTCAGCATCAAGACGAATTTTTTCCTTTTCCCCAAAATTGTTTGTTAATTCTGCTAGTTGCTGAAAAGTACACATAAAACCGCATGGGACAAAAAATAAAAAAGTACCACGTCCTAATTGTTCACTGGAGAGTGGTAGGGAATTGAACAACTTACCAGAGAACAAGTTGAAAAAAGTTATACTAGTTACTTAAACAACAATTTTAGAGAATACGTTGAAATTTCGTCGAAAAACGTAGAAGGAGAAAACCATAGAAGCTAGAAAACACAAACTCACAGACACAAATCAAAACAAAAAGTAGCATAGAATACATTACAAGACTCCAATTAGGAATTTAGAACAAACAATATTGATAATGAACAAAAATATTTGTAAAACCCATAGAGAAAAAGAGAGAGATCTTCTGATAGGCCAAGAGATATTTTTACTTTACAAGGATTTGTGTGGTGAAAACAACGAGGATAAGAATAAGTATACAATCAATTAAAGTAACAACAGACCCTACTAGCATATTCGGTAATTTTCATAAAGAAGTAACATTCAGAGAGTAACTGCCGTGCAATGCGTTGCAAATGCCATTTCCTCAAATTAGTTAGGTTACTCTCAAATCTATCTAGAATTTTCCACTATTAGAAATAAGCCGATACACTGCCATCTTTTTTTTTTTAAATAAGCAACACACTACCATCTCACCCCAAACCATAAAATCATTATAATTATTAAGTACATAGCAATAAAAACATATCAAAAGCCCCAACAGCAGGAAACACTTAAAGTAAAAATCATAAATAGTACCATTCAAGAATGCACTGAAGATGAAACTCATGCTTGCAACTAGTCACCTGCAGGGAGACAAGTTGAGTAGTCAAAAAGAAAATCCTATACCAAGCCAAGAAACAAGAAACAGTAGTCTCATTTTACGTGTTTACCGTTGAAGGATCACTGTCACAGAAAGCTTCAAGGCATATACTACAAGCATCATCACAAGCATCCTGGATACCACCCTCAACAAAAGCTGCTGCTGATGTCAAATGAGCCTCAGACTTCTTGATATCTTCCATCCCCGGAACCTGTGCATCAAAGCTCACATAAAATTTTTAAGCATTTACAGCTTGCGGTACAATATCTCATCTATATACAGTTATCTTACATAATACATACAGGAAAGTGTAGTTAAAAAGATTGATGTTCTAGACATATAATATTGCAAAGCAAAATGGATTTTTATATCTAGTGAAATATATACCTAGAAGTATCCGCAGATTGGTTATGTAGATTGCGGCCAAACCGCAACGCAAACCAAGTCAAAAGTATCAGTTTTGAATTTTCCCAGACCAAAAGTCCCCAACCCAACCCAACCCAAACCAAAGTTATCAGCTTTTTTGGATTGGCTTTTGCGATTTGGATCTCTAAATTTGAGCCCACTTAAAAGCACATTTCTGCACTAATCTCATATAGTAACATAGCATAACAAACAAGTTGATAACATATCAGAATGATAGTTTACTAAAATAGTTTAAGTGAAATCCTCATGACCCAATCGAATTAAATAATACACTAAATTGGAACATTACAATCATATACCAAATAATACATGTCAATAAACAGTTTAGCAAAATATATTAATTTATTACATATACCTAGTTCTAGCATTTTGAAAAAACAACCAAACAACCCCAGAAGTATAGGTTGGAATTTTCCCAACCCAAACCCATACCAAACCAAAAGTGTGGCCAACCCAACCCAACCCGTGCCGGTGGATTTGGATTGAGCAGGATGGTCAGTGTCGCAATTTCAGCGAAAACTCCTAGTAACTTAGTGATCTCACATCTTCCCACCGAAAGTAAAACTAAAGCCATAGCGGAGACAGATTTGGATAAGCATAAAGATCCCCACCGACACATAGAGCTTATTTTCATCCACAAAATTAAGTTGTGAGTCCTTTAAAAAAATGTCTCGTAAAATAAGCTAGAAAAAACAGGTGAAGAAAATGTGATTAAAAAAAAAAAAAAAAAGCGAAGGCAAAAAAAAAATTGTAATCAGTCCAACAAACGATCAAAGCGGAAGATTATAACCAGGGCAATTCATAGAAAGCAAGGACTGATTAAAGTCTTTAACAAGTATTCAGCTCATTTCCCATAATAGAAACAGAAAAATGAAAAAAACCAAAAACAAAATCAAATTCAGACAAAAATTGAAGGAATTTCGAAGATTGATTACCTCCATGAAAAAGTTGCAAAAGAAACGGGGCAAAAACCGCTCTTGGAGTGCGTGATCAATCCGATTGGATGTCGGAATTGAGGATAGATTCAGGGACCGTCGAAACCCAAGGTTGTATAGAGAGAGAGAGAGAGAGAGAGAAAGAGAGAGAGAGGAAGGGGGGGGCCGCCGGGGGGGCGGTGTGGGGGGGGCTTTAGCAATGGTTAAGTCATAGAAGGGTTGGGGTTTGGGTTTTTATGTACTTCCCCTTTTGTGGTGTGTAATGGGGGGCAAAGACCTCAGCCGCGGAGTCGCGAGCCCTAGCATTGTCCTTCCGATCGTTGTGGTGCCGACGCGTGGCTTTCTCCAAGAATATCTTTGACAACGCCAACGAACTGTACCCGCCGCTGACGGTCCGCTCCTGGCTGGCCCTTTCTTTGTACCACTATTTTATTATTTTTCTTTTTTCTTGTTTCAAGTTTTCTAGTCAATTGCTGTCGTTTCTACTTGGTTAAATTTTTTTAATTGACTGAAAGGAAAGAGCATATTTTCCCTTAAAAAAATATAGAAAAATTTTTAAATACCATACATATTTATTTATGGTATAAATTAAAATACACTATAAATTATATTATAATATATTTTTTTTAAGTATAGCACAAAAAAACGTAACTTTTAAAAATATAGTATAATATGTAATTTTCTCAAAAATAAAAAAGATCTTCATTTGCGGCAATCTTAATTGGCCAATGAATTCCGAGTGACTAACTTACTTGACAGAAGACTGATCAGCTGATTTTGAAAATAAATGGCTTGAGAGAGACGAATAGAGGGTTCCAAACCTCTTCCTGTACCCGAAGCTTTCCAGAGAAGATTGCTTTCAAGACCAGAGGCGCAGATGAGAGTTTCAAGGACAATGGACCATATGAGTTCAAGGGAAGGTGGGTGGGAAATGCAGAAGAATTCAATTCCAAACAGATCTGTTCTTTACTTACTTTGGCGTACCTTGCTAAAGTCGGAATCTGTCCGACCTTGCAGAAGAAAGGGCCTGTTCGTTTGTTTGCGCCGGTTTACGCCGCTTGGGGCTTTAGGAACGGCTTCCTACTTTATGTATGCTTCGGCGAGGAGAGGGCCCTCATACTACCGCGGTCGAAAAAGCGTGTGTGTTCCCTTCAGATAATACGCACCGTAGGCCTTCTTCGTTTTCGATGAAAAACAAATAAAATCTCGATCTCCGAAAGCGTTTTCCTTCCCCCGCAGCATCTCCCTCCCTTCGTCGAGCCTTTCCTTTAATGGTTGGGGAAAACATTCTTTCCAACTTTATTCAAATAAGGAGAGAGTTGTTTGAACATAGGCTCAAACATGATTTGAAGGGAAAATATCTAAAACAACGTTTTTGTTTTGCTAGAGTATCATTTTGTCTCTCTTATTATAAAAATACCTAGAACATTCTATGTGTCTTCAAAATCATACACAAAATATCCTCTAAAGAGATTAAACTTTTAAAAAACCTAAACTATCATTCTTAATTTTTACTAAATACAATTTAAAACATTAATAAACCAAGATAGTAAATAAAGGGTCAGTTTGGCATTATTGTATTGTGTTGTTGCTTTTGTTGTATTGTGCTTTTGTTGTCATGTACCATGGACTAGAAATAGGTAGGCATTTAGTAAATTTTTTCAAAGCTGTTGCAAGCATCAAAAGCAAAATTATAGATGTTTAGTGAACTATGTATAAAATTAGTGTAGAGATGTATGACGACGAAAATAGACATAATTTATTAAGCATATTTATAGTTTATTTTTATTTAATTTAAATTTTAAAGTTGACATATGTAATATTTTTTTCTGACAATACTTTTGTTTTTTTAATTTCAATTAAATTAAAAAAAACCACTCTAATTCATTTTTTAACGTGTTATTTGATTTATTTTAATTTGTTATAGAAAAATGAGTAGATTGGGAATTATTTATTATTATTAAGGTTAGTTTATTAATTTTAAATTATAAAAGCAAAAGCTATTGTTAAAAAAAAAAAAAAAAACAACCGCAGACCTGCTTCTTAACATTTCCTACCGAGTAGTAGTTTTTAGACACAACTTTTCAAAAGCAAGGTTTAGCAAACACCTTAAACTGTTATAGGCAAAAATAGAAGGTAAAGTAGCCCCCAAAAGTAACGCCAAACGGGCCCAAAATCAATCTTAAAAAGTTAAAAAAAAACTCTCAAAATAATTGAAATATCTCTTTAATTGAAATATTTATTTGAAGATTTTAAATTACCTTTTCTTTAATTTTTAAGTCAAGTCATATTTAATATAACATAATATATATTAGTTAGGATAATCATGAAATTTAAAAAAAATTAATTGCTTCAAGGGATATTTTGAGCATGATTTTGTAAACAAGTTGGGTATTTTAGACTTTTTAATAATAAGAAGAGCAAAGTAGCGTTTAGGCAAAACATAGAGGGTGTTTTGGATTTTTTTTCAAAATAAAATATATATTTGACTTTTATTCTTTTTAATTATACTAGGAGCATTAGTTCAAACCAATTGGTTTGACCCATTAACTATGTAAAGCTCTCACTTCCTACAGTATAAAGCAAAAAACAGCTATAGTATAAATCCTCACATGTTAGTGTACAGTGTTTAAACTAATTTTTTTAGTTCAAATCGAATTATTAATGTCACAACCCGCCTTTTCGGGCTGTGATAAAACTCTTTCTTACTTATTTTAGGGCAAAAATTTAGAAATTTTTTTTTAAACGGAAATAAATAATTTACTTACATTAACTTTGGTAATTCCCAAAATACTTTCACATACTTGTATTTACATAATTAATACTTTTACTTTTACAACATCTTTCTTTTAAACATTTCATTTCAAAATAACTTTTAACATACGTAGCGGAAAACATTACAGCAGCGGACTCCATACCCAATCTGCACACCATCCACCTCTCCGCCAGCTCACCATTTGAACTTATTCTGACCTTCTCGTCGGAATACCTACAGCATGAAATACTTAATGAGCTAACGCCCAGTAAGTCCCATAAATCCCATATGGATATTCACATGAATGCATGAATCAATTATGCTTTCTTATAAACTTTCTTTATCCTCATCATTTCTTATCTTTACTAGGGCCCAAGTGTTCGTACCATTGCGCAATTTCATTTAGGTCTACGTAACACCGTGACCGTAACATATCCTTTAAACTTCCCTTGAGTTAGGAGTCGGTACGACACTTTTCTTAACTTTTGGTGATTCGTTTACCAATTCACTTATTATGGTTATCATATCATGCATGAAGTGATGATCATATGTTATACATAACATAAATGCTCTTGTACGACACTGGTACACATTATTATACACACTGGTATGTAGCATAATGTACTCACAGGTACTTAACATAGAATATACACACTGGTATACATTAATATACGCCCAGGTATATAACATAATGTACTCACAGGTACTTAACATAAAATATACACACTGGTATACATTAATATACGCACAGGTATATAGCATAATGTACTCACAGGTACTTAACATACAATATGCACACTGGTATACATTAATATACGCACAAGTATATATAACATAATGTACTCACAAGTACTTGACATAAAATATACACACAGGTATATATTAATATACGCATAGGTATATAGCATAATGTACTCACAGGTATTTAACATAAAATATACACACAGATACCTACTTTATACATACTCAAGTATTTATCATTGTACACACAGGTATCTATTCGTATGCTCACAATTATTCATACATGACTATACCCCTAGGTATTCATATCATGGCAAACATACAAGTTTACACTTGATTATACGCACAGGTATATATATACATACATTTCTTTCTAAACCTACATCTCATACTATAGGTGGGAAGGGTACTTACTTGATGCAAATGTCGGGCAACTTAACCTCGATTTCTCTTCTCCTAGACTCCTAGGATCCTGTTGGCCAATTACAAAGCCATTAGCCAAATTCCACTATGTTTCGATACGAAACATCCGTTAGTTAATAAATTGAGTTGTATTACTATGTACAACTCTAAAAACTACTATTTTTTCTTATTTCTATCTAATTTTACCCTATCATTTCTAACGAATGGCGGGAACCTTTCTAGTCATTTTCTTATCTCATTGGAAACATTTCAAAGCAGTTCAGGTTATTTGGACAAAAATGACGATTTTGCCCTTCGTGGGTCCACTAACCTACCTGAGCTCGATTTCATTATTCTTACGAAAATAACCACATACTAATTTCAAAATAACACCCTAGTGGGTCAAATCTCTTTATTTCTCAATTATGCCCCATTTTCATAAAACTTTACGGTTTAGTCCCTCAACTGAAAATTTTGACGATTTTGCCCCCGGGACTAAAGTTTACTTCTTTGCATCAAAATTTCCTATTTTTCTCAAGGATCATTTTTACTTAAGGTATCATACCTTAAATCATTTTGAAAAATGACATTTTTACCATTTAACACTTTTTCACTTTTAATATATTCTTGAAAAATCAAAAACTCACAAACGATTGAGTTTTTAGACAAACCGTCTAGTAGCCTAACAGTTTCATCGAGATCTACAACTTTCATGTTTTAACTTTTCCCAAAATCTCACTGTACAGGGGTGTTTTTGACTATTTTTCAAATCTTCCGAGAAGGAACTTTTTCTTTCAATTTAGTCCCTATGGCATTTTTACAAAAATCCGTTTACAAATTGTAATTCTACCCCTGTAGAAACCATTTCATGCCTTAATCAAAAGATTCTCAAGCTCAAACATCACTTTTGCAAAGTCTAACATCAAAATTGCAAAAAAAACACTTTTTGCAAAAATTGATATTTTGCACTATAAACCAAATTTTCACAACTTAAACTTGCCATTCATCACATATACATGAAATTCCATCAATTACATGCTCAAAACCCCTCATGGGTTTGAAAGAATAAAAAACAAAACAAAATTCAAAACTTTAAACTTCAAAACTTACCCAAATAGTACTTTTTTTGGATTTCTAGCCTTCAAAGGCTTCTTGAACTTCTTCTTGGACTTCCTTTTCATGGAAAAATACCATGGATTAATTTTTACCCTTTACCCATGAAAAATCCCTTGAAAACTCATGAAAAAGTTTAGGATTTTACCTCAAAACTTGTGGGAAATCCTTGTAATTGCTTGTAAAACTTGTTTGGGGGTATTTTTACAAAGTTTGGGGGCTGAGAAATTTTTTTAGGACTCTTGGTTATGGCTGCCGGAGCTTGGAAGGAAAGGAAAGAAAAGAAAAATTATGATAAACTTGCCATAAATGCATTCTTATCACATTTGGTGACTCATGGTAACCCATGAGCATACCACTAGGTGTCACAAGGTGATTGGGCCACTTTTCTTGATATGTGGCCCAATAAAAAATCAAGAAGTGTCCACTTTATGGAATTAAAAATTTATACTGTGTAATTTTTTACCACATAGTATTTTTCCTGTACTGCCGTGGTCAAATCAGTGTACTTTCTATCCTTAGACTGTATAAAAATATTTAACTTACTTTTCATTTACTTTTGGAGGCCAATCATAACATTTTTCGTATCTGCGTTTTCATTTAGCAGTATTCTTATACTGCTTGGCCTCCTTTCTACCCCCGGTTAGGGTTAAGACAACCTCTATGTCCTATTTATATTCTAATCATCCATTCGTTTATGTCACAATTTAACAATTAATTGTGACATGAAATTCATTTTATGGATATTATGCACAAATCTTTGAGTCATCAAACTCATAAAATTTGTATTTTACAATATCCACAATTGCATTACATATGCCATAAAATTTGCAACCAATGCCGCTCATTCATATTTTATTGTAATTTTTACATAAATTACAATTTTTACAAAATTTTACATTTTTAAGAATAAATTCATTAATTAAACCCAATTAAATATTAGGTTTTATTGATAACGTTTCATCGGTCATTACAGTTAAACACCCTATAATTATAAGCATGTGCTACGTGCTTGTATATTTTACATTTTTTGATATGGATATCAAAACTTTCTTCTAAAATTCAGTTTTACTCATTTATTATTTTCCTAATATCTTCATTTAAAGAAAATAAAAAGTTTAATAGATAAGGAAAAAGAAAGTTTAGTAAGAAATATTAGACAGTCAATTATTTATGGAGTACATGTATATATATATAAAGTATTTGAGAAGGTAACAGTAGGGAACACCTTTAAAATATTTGAGTATGGACATATGTGAGGGAAAATATTTCACCATGAGTAAATTAGAGGGATTAATGACAAGTGAAGGCAGCTTCGTTGGTTGTAAGTCCCTCCATCCAACCATAGGTTGAGGGTTCGAGTCACGCTTAACTCTACTTAAGAGTGGTGGCATTCCCGCTCCCCTTGTATCAAAAAACAAAATTAGTGGGATTAATAAATATGAGACAAATGATATTTGAAAGTACTAATAGGGAAATAAACATATCTAAAGAGGAGAATATCTTAAAACCAAAATGACAAAAGCAAGAAAAAAACTTAAATCAAAAGGAAAAAATCAAAGTCTGAAGGCCATGCCTAAAAAAATATTTTGATGCAAAATAAGTGGTATTCTAATAAATGTCACTTTTTGAAACTCAATTTTTATTTATGCCATAAACTGTGAAAAAATTTTATTTCACAAACCTAGTGGGACATGCTTTGTGTCTCACCAAGATATGTTTTGTATCCCACCGGGGTATGTTTCATGTCCTCTAGGATATTTGTGTCCCATCAAGATATTTTGTGTCACTTGGGACATTTTTTTATCCTATAGGGATTTTTTTTTCTTTTATCTTTTTCTTTTTCCTTCTCAATGTTGGTCTATCTTCTATTTACCAGCGACATCAACAACGGCCACTACATACCACCAAAAATTTAAAAAAAGGGAAAAAAAAAACAACAACACCATCACCTCTAGAGGACGAAGATGAATTGATAGTAAGAAACAATCTGTGGCGACTCAAATCTTCCAACGCATAACTCTGGCGATCGACAACTTGCTTTACAAGATGGCTATAGGCGAAGTGACAAAGACGAACCAATAATAGATCTCTAGTGAGGACAAATCAGCTCAAATCTTCTTATGCACAACTTTGGAGATTGATGACTCGCTTCACACAATAGTGATGGGTGAATCGACAAAGTTGAACCAGCGGTAGATTTATGGTGAGGACAAAGCAACTTAGATCTACTTGCTCCACTCAACGGCAACATTCAAATGAACAAAGACCAACCAGCGATAGATCTGTTGCAAGAACGAATCATTTCAGATCTTCAAATGCACGACTCTGAGGATCAATGACTTGCTTTATGCAACAGCAATGCACGACAACATTCACCACAACTTTGGCGCTAAGATATTTTGGATGATGAAATAAAGGGAGAGAGAGAGAGAGAGAGCAAAACTAGGGGAGAGATAGTAAGAGTAGAGAGAAGGGGAGGAAAAAACATAAAAAAAAATGGCATAAGTTTTTCCAATTTTTTTTTTGTGGCTAAAAAATAGATAGAAAATAAGGTGGCATAAGGTGTAATTTTCTCGTAAAATAATCTACAATAAGGAAAGACTTATAAAATATTTTGATGATGCACATTTTAAAAACAAATAATAAAGTGAGTTTGAAAGAGAGTGTGTGTGTGTCAACATATATATATATATATATATATATATATATATATATATATATTAGGGAAAAGCAATCAAAAACACAAAAGTGAGAAGAAACAAAATAAAACATTGAAAATGTAATGAGAGAGGGAAAATAAAATTAAAAAAATGAGAAAAGGAACAAAAAAAAATATAAAGATGAAAAAGTAAAACAAGTAAAACAAAAAAAAAACAAAAAATGAGATGGAAAGCCAAAAAAAGAGGAAGAAAAAAGGAACACTAAAAAAGGTGGTTGTAGGCATATCTTAACGGTAAACCACATCTGCTCCACCTAAAGGCGAAGAGTTTAAATCCTTCACCCCTAAGTTCAAAAAAAAAAAAACAGAGAGAGAGAGAGAGAGAGAAAGAAAGAAGGAAAGGCAAAAAGAGAAAAAGGGAGACATTTCACTAAGAAAAAAAAAATAAAAAAGAAGATGGGGGTGGGTTGTAGGGGCATGTTAGGCAATAGGGAAAGAGGTGTTAGCCTCTTTTATGCATACTACATATTAGAACATGCAATGTGTGCATATGTGAGTATAAAAAATTCTCTTAAAATTTAGTTTTACTCATTTATTAGTCTCCTAATAGTTTTGTGGGCAAAAAAGTTTGAGATTTTTAGAAAAAAAATAAATGGATCGAGATGCATGTTCCAATTGGAACTTGCATTTTTTTGTTAAATTTGTGTGTAACAAAGAAAGTATGAGTATGTGTAGACAAACAAAACAAACTTTTTCTTTTCAAATAAAAACAAAAAATTCATATAAAAATTGATTAGGGAGTATAATAAGATAATAGCAGTTCAAAAGGCCACTTAAAAAGTATTTGCATAGGGACATATAAGGGGGAAAACATTTTAGCATGAACAAATTAGTGGAAATAAGATTTGTGAGGCAAATAGTAGTTGAAAGTGCTACTGTGGGAGAAAAATGGAATACGTGGTAACCAAATGACAAATGAAAGAAAAATAAGTGAATTTGAAAATGTATAAGATATTAGGGGGAAAGTAAGAAAAAAAATAACGAAGGTGAAAATAAACAAAAATCAAGTTTTAAAGATGCAAATAAAAAAGGATGGAGAACCAAAAAAAAAATAAAGGGAAAAGAAGCAAAAGAAAAGGATGAAAAAAGTTAAAAAAAAAATAGGAGAAGCCAAAAAAAAGGATGGAAAAGGAAAAAAGGAAAGGAAAAGAAAAAACCAAAAAAAAAAAGAAGAAGAAGGAGGGCATTTCTAAAAAAAAGGTATAAGAGAAAATGAAGTAAATTTTAAAATATATAAAATATTAGGGAGGAAAGCAACCAAAAAAAAAAAGCATGAAGGTAAGAATAAACAAAAATGAAGCATTAGAGTTGCAAATAGAAAAAGAATGGAGTACAAAAAAAAAAACAGAAGAGAACCAAAAAAAGATAAAAAAAAAAGTTTTAAAAAAATGTGAGAAGCCAAAAACATAATATGGAAAAGGGTAAAATGAAGAAAAAGAAAGAAAAAAAATCCAAAAAAAAGAAGGAGGAGCCTTTTCTAAAAAACGATGCTCCCCTTCACGTGTTGGTGCTGAAGCAATAGGCGTTTAGCGCCAATATATGAATAGATAAGTAATGATTATGATATATTTTTGGTTTGCACTGTTTTTCTTATAATTTGGTGTTTTAAAATTTAATGTTCGATTAATCAAATAATGTTAGGGAGCTCTATGGTAGAGTGCAAAAAAATCCTCCTCTGGCACAGAATGATTCAACGGTTTGTGTAAGTTTAAAACTTAAATCAATGATAAAAGAAAGAGGGTGTATCAAACTAAAATACAACCTCCCACATGTAATTTAGTTTCTTATTACATAATAAAAACCCAAATTTTATCCCATAATCGTTGGTCTAGATCTCCATCATGCTTCACCCTTGCCGTCGATAGCTTTACACCTCAACGTTGTCGTATCTCACTCCTTGTGCACTCAACACTATTAGACGATGATTCCTTCTCAACTTTGTCCCCGCCAATTCTTCCACGTGGGCTAAACCCTTTCTACTTCTCTAATAAACCATTTTCATGGAGTCCGATCTCAACAAACCCTTCACCTTCTGATTTGGTTCTTGTACAGCCAAATCTCAAGAAATTTCTATCAAAAATGCCTGTTCCAAAGGAATTGCTCAACCCTTAGAGAACTTGGCCTTTGAGGAAATGAAAGAAAGACAAATCTGTATCGAAAAAAGAAAAGGCAAACTAATTATAGTAGCAAATTTAATCAACAAAGGAAGGTAGAAACAAATTAGCATTAATGTCAGGATATAAACAAATGAACAATCTTAATATCCAAACCAAAACCACAATCAATCTTAAAATTAAACCCACTAATCATATAAATTTCACAAAAACATACATTGATTTTACAAATAAAAAATCAATCCAATTCATAAGTTTCACAAAATTTTCCCTAAAATAATAGGGAAAAATATACAAAACATTTTTAGAATTGAAAAAAATCAACGTAAAAATCCAAAATCGGTCCGTTGGGAGCACCATCTTGGGGTTCGGAGGTGGGCCATGAGACCTGCCATTTAAGAGACCCACCAAGTTTGAACCAACCACTCATCTGTCATTGAAATCCACAACGAGAAAACCAAGAATCACCATCATCGGCAAGACCATTGGTTGCTTTGTGCACGACATCGTGGATGAAGAGGACTAACGTTCGTTGAGTTTTAGGGTCATTTGTGTAACACCTCAACCACCCATAGGGCCAACTTGGCAGGACCTCCGATATAGTCGGGTCTTGTACTTATTACTTATATGTACTGTCCCCTAAGAGGCACTATTTCTTCACATCTATTATATCGCCTAAAATGTTTCTTTAAACGCGGTCACTTGTAGTACAATAAAGGGCTGTTGCATCCACAAGGATATGAGAATTTGAAAGAATGATAATTTAATGGTTTAAAAAGGCAATCGATTTATACAATATTTAAAAGAAAATAAATATTTTCTACAATTTCAAACAAGTTTTTAACACAAAATTAAAACAGTGAAGCTTTAAAAATCAATTGTATGTTTTGCAACTGATATGGATTTTAACTCTAAATAATAATTATCTAAAACATTTAATTTATTATATCTTTTCTTATTAATAGCAAGTATATTTACTGTTTTTATAAGTCAACCTAAAGCAACAATATAGCAATCTACAATGCAGTAAGAGTTTTCTATAAAAAGCAGAAAAAAAAACCACCTATTACTAATGATTTGGTGCACCAATTATGAAAATTATAACTATTGTCACTACAATTATAACTAACATAATTTAAAGATAAAAATTGATGACTGTAGACTGTGGATCTACAATCAAATATGAAAACACTAATTTGGTTTGTTATAATTCTGTTCAAGGAATTTGGGCTCTCAAATCACTATTAATTGGACCTATTAGCTCAAGTAAACACACAAGATTAAAGCACTATAGATAAAATAGATAATGCTATAAAACAAGTATCACACACAGGATTTATAGTGGTTCACTCTATTAAATAAGAGTTACATCTACTGTAATGCACTATAATAAAGATTCTGGGTACAAATTACAAGAGAGCATAAATAAATGAGAAAGCAACTGAGCAGAAATTCTATATGTTTTTCTGTGTATCTGTACACTAAAGCAACCACCTCTTTATATAGAGAATAAGGAGAAATTGTGGCTCCTAATTGTCTACCAAAGTGGGATAATACATTGAGAACAACTGTAGTAGTGAGACACATGTTGATCCGTGATAGGCCACAAGAATCACGCCTCCCACATGTCCCAGTCCATGATTAGACGTGTTAGTAACCAACAATTCATGCTGATAACTGTCAACTCATGGCGATCGACTCAGTCGAATGAACACTTCGAGACAAGTTTGAATTATCTTGAGCACATATAAAGAATCGAACTAAACGAAACGTAAATTCGATTATCCTTCCTCGCATAGATTGATTCTCTTCGATCTATTCAATTAGTTTTAACACTAGGCCATTTGGGCTTGTAGACAATTTGGGCCTGACTAAATTACACCCCAACAGTTAGCCCCCTACTCCTTAGTCGATATTATCGACTACAAGAGTGATTAAAGGTTAGACTCTAGTCTAATGACACGTTACCTTGATTGAAATCTCGCATCCATAATCAAATCATTACCCTTCCTAGGAAACTCGTGATACTCAATTACCAATAATGTGTCAACGTATACGTCTGATTCGAAAGGACACTGCCTCGGTTTGAACAGGAATCTGTAAAGACGTAAAATCCTAGCCCTTGGATCAAATGGTGTTGGATTGATCCCTACCGTCGATTAAACACCTTCGGGCAATATATATCATATATTTTCTCTCTCCTGTTCATTTCGCTTCTCTCTCTTTGAACTCAAGGCGATTTTCTCTCTATTTCTTAGGGTTTATCAGTGATTTCCAAGCAAGACTTCCCGCTTTTCTTTTGATTTTCTTGCGATTTTCTTTCTATAATCCTATTTCTCTTCCAATTTTGAGTATTTTGATACAAAATATACCCCATTTTCTGAGAAAATCAGCGATTGCTAGACTTGTTTGGCTATCATAAGTTTAAAACTCTCACGAACTATTGAGACCCCTAAGATTTTAGGATTCTTTTTTTTTCTTGATCTTTAAAACCCTAGATCTCCTCTGAAAAACCTGTTTCTGTAAGAATGTCACAAACATTCTCTATCGATTTGAGCACAAGTAACGGTGAGGATCTATGGTCAAGTAGCGACAAAAGAGAAGTCGACGAAATGATTCATCAACAGTCCATAATCGAGTTAGGTTCTAGAATTGGTGGTGTTGGGACCAGTAAAGAAGCAACGAACCCAGAGGAAGAGCGAAACCAGCCAACAAGTCCCTTTACAAGTGTGGATCAAATCGAATTTCTCGAAATGCATTTGCCTTAACCGAGGGAGTGAGCAGATACACAAAACAACAATTGGTTTTATGTGTATACCCAATGGTTCAAGCTTGGCCGTCGACTGCCGATTCCAGAGTTTATGATTAAGATCGTTGGCCACTTCTATATCTCCACGACTCAACTGATGTCAAATGGGGTCCGACTACTTATTGCCCTTATGGTACCGATAGAGGAGGCCGGCATCGACTTTGACATATACGGCTTCCTCCAATGCTATTACTTGAAGCAGAACAACAAAAGTTTGGGTCACTTCCACTTCGTATACTGGCAGTCCAAACAACTCATCATAGAATTTGTAAACGTAGACAGAAATTGGGAAGAGAGAAACTTCTTCATGTCGATCAACTGTGATTCTTTCGAACTGACTTCTCAATTTCCTTTTCTATTTGCTTTTGGTCACATTAGTAAGCATCATTACTTTGTTTATTTCAAGCAGTAATTCCAACTAATCTTAAGTGCTTTTTGTTCTTTACAGATTATAAGCTAAATCATCTGACTCTAATCGATGAGAGGTTTCAAGCGAGGTTGAATACACTGCTTGCTTTAAGGGGTCAGACTTGGGCTGCAATCTCACAACCCGATCAATTCAGGAAGTCATCAATTTAGAAGTGCTTTAAAGAAATCCCAACAGGTATTCCTATTCGATTTTTAAAACAAGTCAATTGGGTCTTTGTATGCTGCAGTGCACTTCAATGGTTGTACGGTCCATCTAAATATATTATCCTTCTATCTGACGAAGATGTTCATCTCGTAGAAGTCGTGCTATCAGCCATGAAGGTAACACTACCTTTAGTTGGAGAGATGAGGAAGAAGAAAGCTGTAGACAAAGCAGCAAAAAAGAGGACGATACTAGCGAACCTTCAGTTTAGAAAGAGGTGGCTCCTCCAACTGATTTCTCCAATCTTCCTCCAGCTCTTCCCTTTGGCATACAGCCCCCACCGTCGAAGAAAAGGAAAGGGGCATAGCCTTATGCTTCGACCAGGGATGTCGATTCAAGGGCTCTTGAGAAAACCCTTAACATCCCAAAGGATGCTAGCATTATTCAAGACAAGATGGCAGCGACAAGAGTCGTTGTAAATTTCCACTTCAGCAAGGACAAGGAACTTCTCGGTGGGAAGCCATTTCCTTGGTTTTACAACGAATCAGCCACGGCTATGGGACAGGTAAATCGCCAAATCATGTTCAATCTGGTTGGCTTCATTAATATTGTTTTATACTAAAATTTTTAGTCCTGCAGGCTCTTTTGCTCCACAATTTCTTCACAAACAAAGCTGCCCACAATACGAGCAAGAGCTTTTAAAAAATAAGGACCTCTGAGAAGAGCTTGGGAAAGTAAAAGCTGAGAGAGATGACAAGAAAAAGGAACCTGATGATACAGCTAACGTGCTGAACAGGTCGAACAAAAGGGTTCTGAGCTTGACCAGTAGCCTTAGACTCTCCAAGGAGGAAGTTGACAACCTGAAAAAGACAATGGATGCCAAAGACAAAGACATCGAAGAAATCAAGGAGCAACTGCTTGAAGTTCATGGCACTTCCTCCTTCAAGGCATAACTCGAGGCTTTATTAGAGTTTAGGTCAGGCCAACTCAACACCGAAGCGATCGATGAAAAGATCAAGGAATTGCAAGAACTACTGTCATTGGATGACTCAGATCTTTAGGTCATCGATAAAGGCTAATCGGCCCGCTAGGATGTTCTTGCCGATCCTACCGCTCCTAAGCCAAGTACCATTCTGACGTCAAGTGGTGAAGTCGTGGAGCCCCCAATTGTCGAGCTAACTGAGGGCAAATATGTTCAACCTACAAAGGGAGGAGATTCTTGAGAAACTTGTTTCTGCTTATATTCAAACAATTTGTACCCTATTTGCTTAGTTTGTATCAAATAGCTTTATTTCTTCAATTTGAATCAAATTTCACTACTACAAATTCAACTTTAGATTACTTATGCTTTTATATAATCTGTTTGAGAAATGCCTTGAAATGATAAAATTATTACAACAGTTTAAGTGGATCTAGAAGGATCAATGTGGATTGAATGAGCCATTATGATGGCGCATAAACTCTTAAGTCAATCAAGCCATGTATTGGCATGGATGTGAGATCAAATTTTGAGAGTTGATCGAGTTTAGTGCCATGAAGATGGCGTTATGAGATCAAACTTTAGGAGAGTTGACCAAAATCATCGATGTTTAAGCCCTGATTTTGGCACAAGTTTGTTCAATGAGGACGGTTTTGGCTCGAATTGATTGAGTCTAAGGAGCCATGAAAATGGAGATGCGAAATTGTTTGGATTGAGCAAGTCGAGTCTGAAGTTAACCATAGAGATGGTGATACGAGTGTTTGGATCAAGCTTGTCAAGTCCGAGGTTAAGCCATGAAGAGGGCAATGCGAGAGCGTTCGGATCGAATTGGTCGAGTTCATCAAAAATGGCAATGTGAAAGCGTTTGGATCGAGCTAATCAAGTCTAAAATGAAGATGGCAATGCAAAAGCATTCGGATCAAGCTGGTCGAGTCCGAGGGCAATGCAAAAGTTAGTCCAGATAGATCTAGTCGAGTCCAAAGAGCCATGTAAATAGCGTCACAAAATTGAGTTAGGATCAAGCTAGTCGAGTTCGAAGGAGATGCGAAATTAGTTCGGATCGAGCTGGTTGAGTTCTAAGAGTCATGTAGATGGCATCGCAAAATTGAGTTCAGATCAAGCTGGTCGAGTTTGAAGTTGAGTCATGAAGATGGCTTTGTTAGTGAGTTTAGCCTGAGAACAACTTGGCAATGATCCTGGGAAAATAAAATTTGAATTAATAAAGTGGCTGCACTTGTTTATAGTCCATGAGCTGCCTACATACCATATGTGTAGGGATCAAGCCAAATGTAGTTCAATTACACAAGTCGAAATAAAGAAAATGAAATCCAAGATTGTTACACGTAATACTTCCTTAGATGATTCGCGTTCCAGCTCTCTCTAATTACTGATCCATCAAGATTCTCCAATTTATATACCCCGTCTAGAATGATAGATTGAATTCGATAATGTCCTTCTCAATTAGTTGTCGATTTCCTAGCGCAAACTTCTTTCATGTTTTGACAAACTTTTCGGTGTACGAGTTCACCCTTGAGGAACCTCTTAACTTTTACTTTCTGGTTGTAATACCCAGCGGCTGTTTACTAGTAACATCCAAGGCGATAGAAGGCATTCTCCTTCTTCTCATCTATCAAATTCAATGCATCCTGCAACATTTCATCATTCTTCGCTTCGTTCTAGAGCGAGTAGTCAACTCGAAGATCTCAAGTAACTATCTTGATAGGGATAGCAGCTTTTGTTCCATACACAAGAAAAAAAGGGGATTCGGTAAGCCCAAAGCACCATGGGGAGCTCCTCAACCCAATGCCCTTTCTTAGCTTCTAGCTTCTTCTTGAGGTTCTTCACGATCGTTTTATTCTTCGCTTCTACTTGTCTGTTTCCTTACAAGTACCTTGGTGTGGAGAAGCTTAAAACAATGCCCTAGTCGTGATAGAACTTCTTAAGGATAAGGAGATGAATTGGGAGCCATTATCAGTGACGATCTCCCTTGGCACTCTAAACCGACAGATAATGTTCCTCCAAATGAATCTTTCGATATCTCGCTCTTTAGTATTTGCAAATGCTTCGGCCTCAACCCATTTGGAGAAATAATCTGTAAGGACGAGGAGATACTTTACTTCCCTAGGAGCAGGAAGGAACAGTCCAACCACGTCCATCGAGTACTTCATGAACGGGTACGATGAACTAATCAAAGAAAGTTCCCAGTAGGTTGGTGAATCATGGGCGCGTGTCTCTAGCAGCTGTTACATTTTCGAGTGAAGTTCTCATAGTCGCTTTACATTGTTGGCCAGTAGAATCACTGCCTATTAACTTTGTTGCACAACGATCTTCCTCCAAAGTGGTTGCCACAAGAACCTTCGTGTACTTCCCGAATGGCCTTTTTTACTTCATCCTCTCTTAGGTAACAGAGGTAAGGACCTGTGAAGGATTGCCTGTACAACATCTAATTAATCAAGCAGTAGCGTGCAGCTTGGACTTTTATTTTTCTCGCTATCTGCTTGTCCTCTGGTGGCCACCCGTCGCGTATGTACATGTCAATCGACGTCCTCCAATCGTCACTTGGGTCGACATAGATGGTCTCTTCTACCACATCAATGTTGGGATTGTCCATTCATTCCAAGGGAATGATTCTCCTCTCACTGACCTCGACTAAAGATCCCAAATTAACAAGTGCATCGGCTCTTGTGTTGTGTTCTCAAGGGACATGCTTTACCTCTAAATGGTCAAACTAGGACTTGAGCTTGTTAACCAGCTTCAGGTACAAAAGCACCTTCTTGTCTCAGTCTTCAAAGTCTCCATTTATCTAGTTAATGATTAAAATGGAGATGCTCTCCACAACGAGTTTGGAAGCCCCCACTGTAGAAGCACGTCTTATACCTGCAACTATAGCTTCATATTCAGCTTCATTGTTGGTAGCCTTTAATCCTAGCTAAAAACTCTATTTGATTTCTTCACCAGCCGATGACTTTAGTAGCACTCCTACTCCTAACCCCTTCTTATTGCTAGACCCGTCAACTTGCATAGTCCATGTCTTCATCCATGCCCTTCAGGCCTGTACATCAATTCGGCAATAAAATCCATGAGCACTTAAGCCTTAAGTGTTGTCTGAGGTCTGTACTCGATGTCGAACTCTATCAACTCAACAGCCCATTCATCATTCTTCCGGGGACGTGAGGTTTGTGCAAAATAGCTTGCATGGGATAAGACAATAACACCACAATAGTGTGTCCTTGAAAATACAAACGAAGCTTTCAAGCTGACATGATGAGTGAAAGGGCTAGCTTCTCAATAACATAGTATCTCATTTCAATGTCCAGCATGGTGTGACTTATGAAGAAAATTGGTTTTTGGATCGCATTTTCCTCACGGACTACGGCCGAACTCACTGTAGTTTTTGAAATTGCCAGGTGCAAATAAAGTGGTTCTCCATCTCTGGGTTTTGACAGGATCAGTGGAGTAGTCAAGTATCTCTTCAAATCCTAGAACACCTCCTTGCATCATTCATTCCATTCAAATTTTTTTATTTTTCTTGAGCAAGTCGAAAAAGGAAGACATCAATCAGCAGACTGAGCTGTGAATCGATTGAGGGCAGTGACTTGACCAGTAAGATTTTGAATCTCACACTCGGTTCTCAGTGACGGTATCAATTGCATCGCTTTTATTTGGTTTGGCTTCGCTTCGATACCCCGTCTCGTGACAAGGTAACCCTGGGAACATACCGCTAGCCACTCTGAAAGTACACTTCTGTATATTCAACTTTATGCCATATTTTGAAAAACGTCGAAGCACTATTATAAATGTTGGACATGGAAATGGGCCTACAATGACTTAACCAACATGTCATTAATGTATACCTTCATATTCTTACCAATTGGTTATTCAATCGTCATGTTGACCAACTCTAGTAGGTGGCTCCTACGTTCTTCAAGCCAAATGGCATGACCTTGAAACAGAAGATCCCTTGTTCAATAATGAAAGCAGTCTTCTCCTAGTCATTCGGGTGCAGAAGGATCTGATTATAGCCAGAGAATACGTCAAGAAAGCTTAAGATTTCATGGCCAGCTGTAACGTCAACGAGTCGATCGAGATGTGGCAACGAGTAACTGTCCTTTGGGCAAGCTTTATTTAGATCCATAAAATCAACGCACATTTGCCACTTCCCATTCTTCTTCTTCACAATCACCACATTGGCGAGCCAATTTGGGTACTGCACAGGATGAATAAACCTGGCCTTAAGTAGTCTCCTCACTTCATCCTTCACGACGTTGTTACGCTTAATTCTAAGCTTTCTCCTCTTCTGTTAGACAAGTTTGTGGTCTGGATCAACATTAAGTCGATGTGAGATTATGCTTAGATTGATTCCTGGCATATCTACATGTGACCAAGCGAAACAATCGTTGTTAGTTTTAAGAAAATCAATAATTTTGGATTTTATTTCGAGGTCAAGTTTTGACCTGATCTTCACTGTACATCTTTTATCTCCTAGATCGATTTGTACATCGTGAAGCTGCTCCAAAACTGATTCGATGTAGTCTTGACTATTTGATCCGTGCTGCTGACTTTTCTGTAATTATTATAAAGCCTTCTTTTGCTTCATAGCTATGACATAACAGCTCCTCATTGTCTCCTGGCTTCCTCGAATCTCCCTTATGCCTTGCTTCATTAGAAACCTAATTGTCTGGTGCTATGTTGAGGGGATAACCTTCATGGCATGTATCCAAGGCTGCCCCAGAATGATATTATACCTCGAAGGGCAGTCCATGACTAGGAAACAGATCAACTTATTTTTTCCTGCTACATACGCTGGAGGTTTGATTCTCCCTCTGGTTGTTGTTGCTTTGCCATTGAAACCTACCAATGACATGGGCGATTTCTCGATCTCCCCTTTGCCAATTTCCATCTCCTTCAGCATTGAGAGGAACAAGATGTTAGCAGAACTTCCATTGTCAACTAATATTCTACCAATCTCACAATTCGTAAAGTTCAATTTGATAACAAGAGCATCGTCATGGGGAGTATCAAGCTCGAATACCTCAATACTGCGAAATCAAATAACATGCTCACCGTATTCATTGGCCAACAAGCTGACAATCGCTTGATTCGCACTTCTCTGGTGTGCCTTCAATTGGTTGACAGAACCTCCACTAAAAATAGAACCTCTACACAAATGGCTACAATTATCTTCTAACTGGTGGTGGTGATGGCGTCTTCTCTTGGATTCGATGGTCTTTTTGCCCTCCTCACTCTTTATCGAGCCAATATACTTTCCTTCCCTGTTCTGAGAGGTACTCCCTTACATGCCCTTTCTTGAGCAGTTCTACAATCTCAGATTGCAAGGCATTACAATTGACCGTCAGATGCCCTGTATCTCGATGAAACTCGCAATACTTTGACTAGTTGCGTGAATGACTTAGGGCCATCTTATTTGGCCACTTGACATAATCTTTGCCTTCAAGCTGAGCGACCAGCTCAGATGGTGATATGCTGAGGGCATAATTTGGAGGCGACAATGGTTTGGTCGTAGATCGTGACTTATCTTCTTTCCTCCCCCACTCCCTCTTTGGGGCTGTCCTTGTCCATCCTCTTTGATTCGGCTGTTGCCGTTGCTTTTGACTCCACTTATTCTAGTCTCTAGTTCTTGCAAGCTCTTGGTCACACCTCTTGTTTTCTTCTTCTAGGTTGATCCATCCTTTAGCTCTGTTGAGGGCTTCTTGGATGGTCTGTGGATAGTCAGAGCATATACTGTTCTTGAAAGAGGACTTGTGCAAAAGTCCTTTCTTTAGTGCCTCTCTAGCTGTTCCGTCTTCCAAATCTGATATCTCAGAAAGCGTCTTACTGAACCTCTTAATGTATGCTCATAGAGATTCCCCTGGATTGTATATGACCGACCGCAAATCTTTGGTCGTTTTGCCTATCTTAATGTGGACTGAATATGCCATGAGAAATGAATCTGCTAAGTCCTCGAAGTTATCGATGGAGCCGGTTGAGAGATTAGTGAACCATCAAAGAGCTGGCCCCTTGAGGCTCTATGCAAACAACTTACACATCATCTCATCCAGAATCGGGCCTAGAATATTTGCAGCACTGACCACGTTCTTATATTGCAATAGGTGGTCTTTTGGATCAGAAGTTCTGTCGAACCGAGCGAATACAAGGTTTTCATACTTTGGTGGCACAATTGAAGTGATTCTCCTCGTGAGCAGGGTATCTTGAATGTTCTTCGAGATGTCATCCAACTCTGGGGTCTTGCTCGTTGCTTTTGAACTTTCTAGATGATCTTCTCTTCCATAAGCTTAGTGTTCTATTCGAGCATTTCTTTCATCATCTACTGGATCAACTTTGAAGTTAACAGAGTTATAGTTGGGACTTCTCTGGATCAAGCAGTAGGTTCTCTCCTTTCGCTTTCGTCAATCGCATCATCGCGCCGATTGGATTCCACATGAGCATTTGCTGTCGCCGTAGTCGTTGTCACAGCAGGAGTTGTTGTGGCTGTAGAAGCTGGTGTTGTTGCTAGTGCTGGAGTCGAGGGAGTATATAACAGCTACATCCTTCCAATTGGGTTGTAGGAGGACTATTGTCTACCTGGCTGTGGCGTCTGAAACTGCCACTGTGCTGCTGACGATACTGTGAATGTCAAATACCCATAGCACGGGTAATAATAAGATTGTGAAGCTATCTAAGAGTTCTAATAACTGATTTGGCTCCTCAAAGACAAATTCTCACTGCTGAGTTGCTCCAATCTTCTGTCGCATTCTTGGGAATGAGCTGCCTGCTCCTGGAGCATTTTCTTCAAGGCCTCCACTTCTACTGTAAGGGCTTCCATTTACTGGTTGGCATGGGGAATTAGTTTAGTCTCTTCAATTGCAGTTTTAGGAGTGTGCTGGTTGTCCGAGCTAAAGATTTTGGAGTTGATGACCTGAAGGCCCCACGGTGGCCCCAAATAATAGACGGTGGATCTACAATCAAATATGAAAACGTTGATTTAGTTTGTTATAATTCTGTTCAAGGAACTTAGGCTTTCAAATCACTGTTAATTAGACCTGTTAGCTCAAGTAAACACATAAGTAAACACATGTTAGCTCAAATCACTGTTAAAGAAGAGTTACGTCCACTATAATGCACTATAATAAAGATTCTGGGTACAAATTACAAGAGAGCAGAAATAAATGAGAAAGCAATTGGGTAGAATTTCTGTATGTTTTTTTGTGTGTCTATACACTAAAGCAACCACCTCTTTATATAGAGAATAAGAAGAAATTGTGGCTCCCAACCGCCTAGCGGAGTGGGATAATGCACTAGAACAACTGCAGTAGTGGAACACGTGTTGATCCGTGATAGGCTACAAGAATCACGCCTCCCCCACGTCCCGATCCATGATTAGACGTGTTAGTAACCACCAATTCATGCTGGTAACTATCAACTCACGACGATCAACTCAGTCAAACGAACTCTTCGAGACAAGTTTGAATTATCTTGAGCGGCCGATCTAACACAAATGCTTCTTCCTATGCACAGAGAATCAAACCAATCGAACTAAACAAAATGTCAGTTTGATTAGCCTTCCTCGCATAGATTGATTCTCTTCAATCTATTCGATTAGTTTTAATGCTGGGCTGTCTGGGCTTGTAGGCAAGTTGGACTTGACTAAATTGCACCCCAACAATGACAAACTAGAATTATTAATTTTAATGGAATAAATTTTTACGTTGATTTCGATGGAACCTCATCTAAGGAAATATCTAAAATCAACAATATACCAAGTTATACTACAGTAACAGACATTCCATAAAATTAAGCATTATTTCATCATTATTAATATTAATTATGCAATACAATTAAATTACATAAATAAAGTATGACTAAATTTATATAAAAATGGGCAGCATAACAACATGAATAATTATTATTAAAAACATCAAAAATATAATTTATGCAATAAAAATATAAAGATTACAACACAGATATAGAGTTAAAAACTATACCAGAGTATTACACATATAAGATCATCTCTCTGCCTCACTAAACTCTTTACTTTAATTTAGGCATTATTCTTTTATTTTTAGTGGGTCGGAGTGGTGCACTAGTAGCATCTCTTCCAACCAGCATATTGTTAGTCCCTAACAATTAAAGCGATATGATTTTGAATTGATTTACTAGATATCCAAACAACGCATACCATTTAACTCTAATTTGACTCACGTAACTAGATAAACTAACAAAATAAAACCTTTATTTAAACAGTTCACATGCTATTTAACAAAATGTAAGCAAGCCAAACTTAGTGCATAAAGTGATAATGAATAATTATGAGTTTCATCAAAAACTAAGAATAAAACAATTTTAAGATTTTGCTTCAAATTCCTCCTAGAAGCTATAACACTTCAAACTTATTTATTAGAACAATTAAGAACAAAAACATAAAATAGAAATATATATAAAAACTAAACAAACTTTGCAACTGAGGATAATGCAATGTTTAATTCCCTTAAGCTTTCTCTACAACCCATTTAACGAGCTTTGGATCAGCAACTCGTAGACCAGTTGTCTTAAGGTACTAGTTGCTGAAGCACCTTGTAGAACTTACTCGAGTTAAAAAGGCTATGAAACTAAACTTATCCAACTTTATTCATTAATTTGCATACTTTACACACTTTATTCATTCACTTTCTTTTTGTATTTTTTTAGTTTTGATATATTTGATTAATTAATTAGTTAAATTTGAAAATGTTATTGCTCTTAATTGTTCATTTAGACAAAATAATAAAACTAAAATATTTATAGCTTTGACTTACTACCACAATTAAGCATTACGGTATGTGTATAAAAAGAATGGCTTATAGACACTTTGAAAAATAAACACATAAAAATGCTAAATAAAACTATATTTTGAGTCTATAAAGTTAGACAATTCAAAGAATAGAGAAATAATATCATATTAATATGAAATTCAAAAATCAAGACAAAATAATAACACATTAATTACTAAGAAACTAAAATTTACAAAACACTTTTTTTAACTCTCAATGACTTATACAACTAACAAGAACTTACACATAAAAATGAAAAATTTTTACAAACATACAAAATTTAGAACAACAATTAAAAAAGTTGACCAAAAATCAAAAAATTTTGGCACAATTTTACACAACATTGATGCACAACCCTCTTCTCCCAACCTAAATTATGCATTGTCCCTAATGTATAAAAAGTGAGAACAACGAAAATATTACTTAAGTCAACACAATTATAGAGATAATTTGCAATTAGCTTAACAAACCAAATTAAAAAAACTAAAATAAACACACAACAATATATTACAAACTAGGTCTTTTAAAGTCAGATTCTTAAGACTTTATTTTTTGTTTAAAAATTAATATAACTTTTATGCTCAAATTCTTCAAAATGTGTTTCAAGAGGCCGTAAGTACAGAATACTTACAAAATGCAATGCTAAATCCTCCTTAATCTTAACCACTTTAAATGAATTATTAAGTAATTTAATTTCTTAGATTTTTTAAGGAAAATTAAATTAAGAAATCAAAACACACATTTTTTATTAAAAAATTATTTGAAAATCCAAACAAATCACAATTACAAAATCAAACCCATTAGAATATGTCTCGAGAGAAAATCAAAAATAGTTTGGCTCTGTAACTCGGCCATTCTAAATAAATTTAATTTATAGCCTTCATTTTAAATTTTCAAAATAAATTTCAACATGTTTTAAAGAAAAAGAAAGCAACACACAAAAATATATTACAAAAGAGAGAAGGCAAAGATATTATTTTGGAAGTGTTTCCCATCGTTTGATGCTCTAAATTTAGCAATTCTTTTTACCAACTCTGCTCTTAATATATAGCCGTCAAAAAGTAGCTTCCTCCCGTGTTAGGTGTCGAAGGACACCACATACGGGTCTTGTGTGAACATGTCCTTAAGATTGACAAAATTTGAAATATTTAAAACTCATGGAACTTGGACTCGTTTTATGTTCTTAATAAGTCCATAAAAACAATGCTAGAGGTGGTGAAGGAGGTGGTGGCCATAGAAGATCTTATTAAAAATGATCTTTGGTGAATTCTTGTGACAACTGAGATTGAAAACCTATGACTAAAGGTGATGATTGTTCCTCTTTTATAGCTAAGTCTTCATTCTCTTCCACACATTCCTCTCCTAACGTTTATTCCTCAATATAGGTGGGTCCCCAATGTTCTTCTTCTATTGCTGGGTATACTATTTCTTCCTTACCTAAAGGATCTTCTTTAAATAATTCAAGAGTCTCCTTAATTAGCTCAACAGGTTCTTCTAAGTGACAATTTTGTGCTAAGGTATCTTTGGCAAAAATGCTTTCATTTTGTTCAACTTTTGACACTATTTAACACAAAGTAGTTTTTATTTCCTCTCATTGTTTTTGTAGTTCTCTCAATTTTTTTTGATAAATTTCCAAAGATTATATCTGTGGTTTCTTTAAACTCTTCTAAGGTTTCCTCTAAACTTTTCTTCTTTAGATTTCCTAATGAATTTTTAGGTTGAAAGGATAGCTCTAAAGTTTGAGTGTTAGGCCAAGGTTCTGAATTATTCTTTCTTCTTATTATTCATCCAATAATCAAATTTGGTCATGTCTTCTATCATGAAATAGGCTTCGTCAACAATTTGTTAGTAAAGAGTGGTAGTACCATCTCCTCTCTCTACCCGATTTTTTGTTTCAAGACTTAATCTTTCCATGAAGACTTCTAACATATATTATCTAGAAAGACTATGGTGAGAGAACTTATCTATCAAGTCTTTATATCTTCACCATACACTACAAAACGATTCCAAGTGTTTTTAAGAAAAACTTACAACAAAAATATTGATGAATTTCCCAAAACATTTTTTTATTTTTTTGGAAAATTTTTATTTTCTTTACTTTTTTAATTTTTTAATTTTAGTATTTAATTTTTAAATTTACAAGCAAAAGACGAGATATTTAGCTTTTCTTTATTCGAGGAGAATGAAGTAGTGAGTGAAAAGCATCTGCCTTGTTTATCTTATAGATTTTAGGAATTATATGCTTTAAGGATGTTCCTAATAAAGATTAGTTGGGTGAAGCCTCCTTAAAAACCAACCTTCTAATCAAAACAACATTCTGAAAGTGAAGGATGTTGGGAGAATCTCCAAAAGTAACTGATTATGAGAAAGGTTTTGAAATCAACACCAGCCTCCAGATAGAATTTTCTCAAAGTATACTTTTCATAAAACCACAATTTATTTTATGAGAAATCTAAATCTAAAGTTTTATAAAATTTGATTTAGAAATTCAAAAACCCAAATCTAAATCCATAACTAAGAAATAAAAATATTATATAAGCTATAATTAAAAAGAAAATATTTTTTCATTTTTTAGGTCTTTAAATTTTAAATTTTTTTATTTTTTAATAATTGACACAATAATTATAACACACAAATAATTAAAATAATATTTACAAAGGATAGGGATAGATCACCTACTTGTTCTCCTGATTAATTTAGCAATTTGACAAAGTGACGGCACCTCCCTGGCAATGGCGTCAAATTTTTGTTATATCGCTCAAAATGTTTCTTTAAACTCGGTCACTTGTAGTATAGTAAGGGCGATCGTATCTATAGGGAGGTGGGAATTCGAAAGATTGATAATTTAACGGTTTAAAAAGGAAATGGATTTTTACAATATTTAAAAGAAAATAATATTTTCTACAATTTTAAACAAGATTTTAAAATATAAAATTAAAACGGTGAAGCTTCAAGAATCACTTATATATTTCATAACTGATATGGATTAATAATTATCTAATGCATTTGATTTATTATATCTTTTCTCATTAATAGCAAGCACGTTTACTGTTTTTATAAGTCAACCTAAAGCAACAATATAGCAAGCTATAATGTAGTAAGGGTTTTCTTATAAAAAGTAGCAAAATAACCATCTCTCATTAGTGATATAGGCATTAAATATAAAAATTATAACTGCTGTTACTATAATTATAATTAACATAATTTAAAGATAAAAAATGATAACAAACCAAAATTATTATATTTTAATGGAATAAATTTATGTGTTAATTTTGGCAATACCTCATCCTATGAAATATCTAAAATCGATATTATAACAAGTCATACTATATTAAAAGACATTTTATAAAATTAAGTATTATTGCATCATTATTAGTATTAATTATGCAACATAATCAAATTACATAAAAAAGCATGCTTGAATTTATGTAAACATAGATAGCATAACAACATTAACAAAATTATTAAAAACATGAAAAATACAATTTATTTCATAAAAATATAAACATTACAACATTGATATAGAGTTAAAAACCATATCAAAATACTATGCATACAAGATCATCTCTTTATTTCATTAAACTCTTAACATTAATTTAGGCAGTATTTTATTATTTTTAGTGAGGTCGGTGCAGTACCTTAATAGCATCTCTTCCCCTACTCAGTTCTTTAAAAAAAAAATAAAGACAGAAAAAAGAGGTGTTGGTTTCAGACGAAGGCTAAGACTTCCTTTTATAGTGATTTTTATATGACTATTTACATTATTTTATTCATTAATTTATATTATTTAATTATTTTATTTGATTCAAGTTGAAAATTTTGTTTAAAACCTATGGCTGAAAGTTGTTTTTTATTTAATATTATTATTTTTTATTTTTTTCTTTTCTTTCACGTGAATATTGTCTCCCTTTTTTTTTTATCTTCATGCTTTAGTAGCCAAATTGGCTGAATTTTCTTTTCTTTTTTCTTTTTTTAATTGATGATATTATGCTGAAGTAGGCGCTGATGCAGACACTATTTGCATTTGTTGTTTGTTTGTGTTTTATTTTGTTCTATTTTTCTTACAGATTTCAAATCTAAAATTAACACGCACACTAAATTTAATTATTTTACAAACATGACATTTAGAATGATTTTTAAAAAAAATAAAAAAAAAAACTAAAATTGCATAGAGACTTACTAATATAAAAATAAGATACAGAGCTAATTCGATTATACCGAAAACATTAATTAAGACATAAAAATATTTTTAGAAATTACTAAAAATATATTATAACATATTTGTAAAGTCCAAATATACTATAAAACTCATTAATATTAAAATAAAATAAACTTACTTCACAAAAATCAATGGCTTTATCGATTGGACACAGAACAAATATTTAACAATAAAAAATGATTCTAAAAATTACAAAAAATATGCTTAAACATAAAAACATACTAAAAAGACATATTTAAACACATTTTCACACTAAGACTCAAAAACAACGTAAAACACAAATGCTATAAATTGGAGGATTTAACGAGAAACAAAAGCATAAATAAATAATTTTAGCCTTATGAAATGTATACTTTTATAGTCTTATTAGCGTTCCCCAACACTTAAACCTAAAATCTCCCTTCGTATAAGGTTTTTAAGTCAAGTGTTGATACTAATTGATCTTGAAGGTCAATTGATGCCAACACTTGACTTAAGAACCTTATAAGAATGGAGGTCTTGGGTTCAAGTGTTAGGGGACGCGAAAAAATCTTTGAGAGCTACTAGATACTCAAAGGTGACAGTGCGTATGAATAACAAGTATAAAATCTGATTTGTTAGAAAATAAGTATGCAACGGATTTTAAAAATTTTTAGTTAAAACGTTTTTCTAAGAACAAGTTAAGCGTAATATGTATATAAATTAATAAAATATCTAGTGTACCTCTAGTAGACATTAAAAACCGTAGTATCTCTTAGTAGACCTTAAAAACCGTAGGTACTGCTATGAGAGAATTCTACTAGAAGGGCCTCAATCAATTAGACTTCCTTACTATTCTCTTTCCGCGATTGGAGTCGGATGGTCACACGTTGTTCAGCCTTTCTTCAGGTAACCTCTCCTTCCAACACTTGAGAGAAACAAAAGGTAAGATTTGGGACGTTGAACAATAGCTCTATGAGAGTTTTAAAGTCATCCCAGTAAAATACTCTTCTCTCAATGTCACAACCCGCCTTTATTGGGCTATGTTTTATCACTTTTCCTTTACTTATGCATTAATGAAAATCTAGGAAATACTTTTTTTAAAAAAAAATTCACACATACATACTTTAACGTCTTTTATAATTATGCATATACAAAAGCAAATTTTTTTATCACACAATATGTATAACATGTCTTAAAAGAGGTTTTATCTTACCTAACTTTACTACAACTTTTATACAACACGTTTCAAAATAACTTAAAATACATAACAACGGAAACATGTTTGTGGCGGTATCCATACTTGGTTCTGCACATTGCTCATATTTCATGTTGTAGGTATACCTACAACATGAAATACTAAGTGGGCTTGTGCCCAATAAGCCCCAATCTAGCCCTCATGCAACATTCTCTAATATGCATGATTCACTTATGCTTTCTTATGAACATTCCTTATCCTTTTCATGTCTTATCTTTAACTATGGCCTAAGTGTTTGTACCATATGCACATGTGGGTCTTTGTGACACTGAGACCATATCATAATCTTAAACTCCCTTTGAGTCGGGAGCTGATACGATACTTTTCTCTATTTTGGGTGATGTATCTACCAATCCGATTATTATGGTTATCATACCATGCATAAAGTCATATGCTCATATTAGGTGTAAAATCATAAACACTCTTCTAACTAAATAGTATACATAGGTACATATTTTTATATACTCACATATATACATATTGATGCACACACAGGTACACATATTAATATATACAACAGATACACTTTTTTTTGTACACACTCAGGTATGCATTTTGATATACACACAGGTACATAAATACATACATGTAATTCATATTCAATACCTACAATTCCACACTGTAGGTGTGGTTGGTACTTACTTGTATAGATGGTTGTACAAACCAACCTTAATTCCCTTTCCCTAATCTTTTAGTGTCTTGTTTAGCCATTTACAATACTATTAGCCAAAATTTCACTATTTCATCTAAGTGTCGGTACAAAACGATCGTTAATTAATAAATCGTATTACAGAACCATATACAACTTCGATAATCATGGATTCTTGCACTCTTATTTTACTTTACCCTATCATCTCTAACGAAGGGCGAAAATCTTACTAATAATCCCTTTTTCCTATTTCGAATGTTTTGAATTTGTTCATGACACTTGTGAAAAAATAACGTTTTTGCCCTCGGTGGGCTTTTTAAATTTTCCAAGCTCGCTTTTGCTATTTTAACAGGAATTGTTACTTTTTAGTTTTAAAACAATTACCCAAGGTATTAGGTTTTCTTATTTTGCATTAATGCCCAAGTTTAACAAAACTTTGCAATTTCATTCCTTATTTAAAAATTTTGATAATTTTGCCCCCGAGACTAAAAATTATCTCTTTAAACCATAATTTTTCATTTTTCATAAACATCATATTTGCTCAAAATACTATACCCAAAATCCTTTTGAAAAATAACGTTTTTGCCCTTGGAAATTTTTTTCCCAATTTTAATAAAATTTTCAAAATCCATATCTCACAAATGAATACGATTTTCGATGAACCGTCTGCAATTTCTAACAGTTTTGTTGAGATCTACAACTTTCATGTTTTGACTTTTTCAAAATTCCCACTATAAAGTGAGTTTTTGCAAATCTGCCAAGATGGTGAAAATATTTTCAATTTTGTCCTTTGCCAATTTTTACAAAAATCTGCTTCAATACTAAACACCCGCTGTTTTAATCAGGTTCCAAAACCACCCCTAACAAATATTCTTGCTTCAATATGTCAAGTTTCATTTCTCAGGGAAATTATTCAAAATTTACAAATTTATGCCTAATTTCAAAATCAACTTAAATTCCAAGCACACCCCTTCATTTTCTACTCATTCATCATCACATACCTTAGAATCAAGCAACATCCCATAATCCAACTTAAATAATTGTAAGCCTTACTTCAAAGAAAATCAAACAAAACAAAACCACCATGAAATCAAAGTTTGAAGGCTAGATTTTTACCAAAGAAGGAGTAGTAAGCTTGAACACCTTTACACCCTTGATTTTGGTCAATTTCCCTAAACATAAACCATAACAAAGCAAGCCTTCATTAACCCTTTCAAACCCAAGAAATAACCCTAGAGAACTTAAGGTAGGTGTGGATTTTACCTTGAAAAGTTTGTGGAGCCTTGACTCTCGAAGCTTCAAAAATGATTGAAGAGGGTTTTGTGAGAAATTGGTTTTGAGAAAATTTTGAGAAGAGAGAACTTGGGGCTGTCGAACATAAAGGGGAGAAAATGAGAAAAAATTTGTTATTTAAGTCTTTAAATAAGAATTATCTGATGGAGATTTTTTTTCCTTAAAGGTGGTGAGTCATCTTCTAGTCATCATTAACCCATTGGCTTATTGTGATTGGGCCACATTAGGTGGTATGGTGGCCCAATCCAATTTTTCAAAGTTTTCTTTTTACTTTTAACTTTTTCCCACACAGTATAATTTTTTCATTACACGGTATTTTTCTTATACTGTTGGGGTGGCACTGATGAAAAATGTATACTTAAACTGTATAAAATATCCTACTTTATCTTTGGTTTACTTACAGAGTCCAATCATAACAACTATTGGATCTGTGTTCTTAACTTAGCAGTGTTCTTACATTGCGTTATACCCTTTTTACACTATTTTAGGGTTTTGGCACGTTTTTCTACCTTATTCCCACCTCAATCATCCATTTATTTATATCACAATATTATAATTAATTGTGATATAAAATTTGTTTCATGGATATTTTTCACAAATTTTCAAGTATTTATGCTTTAAAAATCTACATTTTAACAATATTCAGCATTGCATTGGGTCCACAATGGAACTTTCCTATTAATACTTTTTATTTGTACATTATCGTAATTTTATAGAGAATACAATTTATATGGGTAAATTCATTAATTAAACCAAATTAAATTTGGTATTTTATTAATGAATTTTCCTTGGTCATTACATTAAATCTCTCAAGTGATCTAAGAAACAATAGAAAATTATTCTCATTATGTAAAGGTTAGATTGAGGCTAGTCCTTATTAGATTTGGCCTCAAAATTCAAATTTGAATCAAAATCCCAAAGCAAAAACACATGAGACGTAGATTGCCAATCTGGCCGGGCTAGTCGCTCGCTTGGTCATGGCAGACCTGGCCGATACATTTTCTCAACTTTTGTTAGTTATCTTGATTCACACATTTAAATCTAATGGATAAATCCTACATTAGTTAACTCGAGAATCTATTATAGAACTTCAATTTTAATTCCAATAACCCAATAGAAGGGTTATCTGATTAAAAAATTCTAAATAGATAATTCCATATCAAATAAAATATATTTCAAATAATTCATCACGTTTATTTTGAATTAATTCATAAAATTAATTCAACCAATAAACTAACATGAATTATTAAATTTAATTAATGGAATTTTACTCAATCTAATAAATAACACAAGTTATCAATATATAAGAAAAACATATTGTATCATTACAGAAAATATTATAAACTAGCAAAGGAGACCCGATAGACATATGTAGGTCAAGGTCCTGTAATTATAAAATATTATCCATGATACATGTCTTTATATTTTATAATTATCAACTCTAAAACTATTCTACTAAAAGCTTTGAGTTGTACTCTTATACTATATATAAATTACGAATCCAATAAGTTTATCGTTCATGACATATTATAATGAGTAACATTCTCATAGGATATTTATAATCGACTTAAGGATAAATTTTGTCTTACTATCCCAATTGTATTTATCTTATGTTCTATTATCTCACTATTGGAATACTTACTATTCATAACCAATATAAATAGTATACCATTTGGTTACACATATGTATCCAAATATGTATCCAAATGGTTGAACACTCTAGTTTACAATTATAGGATAATGTCTATAAAAGAATATCACTAACTCTATAAAAGAGCAATGGATTTCATGTATATAAATAACAAGCCTATGTCAATCAAGAGTCACGTCTCCAATATACCAGTATATGCACCTTCATATAATTCAAGATGTCACCCTTTGGTACATTAAAAGATATTCTACTAAAAGCTATTCTACTAAAAGCTTTGAGTTGCACTTTTATACTATATATAAATTATGAAACTCTAATAAATTTATCATCTGTGACATATCATAATGTATAATATCTTTATAGAATATTCATAATCGGCATAAGGATAAATTTTGTTTTACCATCCCAATTATATTTATCTATGTTCCATTATCTCACCATTAGAACACTTATTATTCATAACCAATACAAATAGTATACCATTTGATTACACGTATATATCTAAATGGTTGAGTGCTCTAGTTTTCAATTATAGGATAATGCTTATAAAAGAATATCATTAACTCTACAAAAGAGCTATAGTTCTATGTCTATGAATAACGAGTCTATGTTAATTAAGAGTCATATCTCTAACGTACCAGTATGCTCACCTTCATATAATTTAGGATGTCACCCTTTGGTACATCAAAAGACACAAGTCAAGAATACAAACTCATTTATTAATTTTAGGATTAAGATATAACACATATGATTATCTAAAGTGAATTGATTCATGCAAAAGTAATTATTAATCAAATTAATTTATCTTTAGTCTCAATCCAATATATTGTTGCCAACGACAATATACCAATGTTTGTACTGCGGATTCCAACTTTGATGACCATGACAAGCAATCTCCCTTTGGAATATAGACAACATAACAATCTTAATATGAATAAAGTGCCCAACTTTATTCCCTCAATCACGGACCTTTTCATTTAGACTATCACCTTTAAGATTCATGTCTTTCATATAATTCTCCATCATATGCATGATCTTAAAGGTTTAACAGGCAGGCTTCGACTTTTGTTTTCTTATTATACATTCAACATAAAGGAACATAAAGAGAATAATATTTGATATATAAAAAACAAATAGTAAACTCTTTAATCATTAAATGTCTCAAAAAACTATTATATTATTTAAACCTTAGGGCACCTAGTCTAACATGACTTTGCCGGGTTCCCGTCAGGTTGGCCACATGGGGGTTAAGGTGTTATAGTTTGCTAGGTTTTAGGGTAGATCTGACATTTTACAGTGGCAAAAGGCGAGGATAGTAAAGAGAGGCTCACGGGTTATTCATTGGGTTTTAGAGTAGATCCAGCATTTTCTAGTGGCAAAAGGCAGGGACAATGAATAGAGGCTCGCGGGAATAGGGCTTGGGCTTTTCTCTAGTGGCTATAGAAGTTAGACTTACAAGAAAAATGGAAAGGCTAATTTGAGTTTGAGTTACAATGTAAGAAATTAGGGAGATGAATTTAGAGTTTCAAATTTGGTATTTGGTTATATGTGCCAGGGACTATTGTAAACTCAATACTATTTTAAGCTTTTTGACTGTTGGATCAAAATCTAATGGTCCTAATAGAAATTCTCCACCAATGGATAATTTTTTTGCCCCCCTCCCCCCACCTATAGTTCTCGCTAACAATATTAAATAGATTGAAGAATAAAAGTAGCTAAAATGCTCCACGTTACTAGCTATAACTTTTGAGTTTGAGGCACGTGCAGGGGTAGTCTTCAAAAAGCAAAAAAAGATTATCAATTTATGTATTAAAATTATAAAGCCCAAATTGTAAACTTAAATTGGAATAATAAGATAAAAATGTATTGGACCAAAAAGTTGAATAACATGTTATTTAGAAGGTGTTAGTCTTAGTAGTGATGTAGGAGAAATTAGCTATATTAATCATTTTTATATTTTAGCTTTATTTTGTTATTAGCTTAATTTGTCTAATGTGTCATTTATTTTAGTAAGTATTGTTATTGTTTTATTAAAGGCTGTAAATAACCTCATTAGTTAATTGTAATGGAAGCTAGAATATATTGAATTCAAAGCTTTGAGTGTTTTTCTTACCTTTTTAAGGATTTTCTCCTTTAAAGGCTTAGGAGGATTTAGAATCCTCCATTTGGATTAGGCCATTAAAACTCTAATCGTTCTTAATTCTGCTACATCAAGTAGAGATTGCTTTGACATGTAAAGCATGTTTGACATGATTTCCTCTGGTTGAAAGGCATTATGGTTAGACTTGGATAGGAGTTCATCTAGATACTGTCTAACGAAAATGGGGATGATTGCAAATTAGTAAGGGTTTATTACACCCAACAAAATTCAAAGAACAGTACTCTATAAACGTTTTTGTTGCTAAATACCCATTAACTCGTAGAGCATTATCAATACAATGTTAAATTGATGTGCCAATAAAAAATTTATCATTTGAGAGTTAAAAAAACACTTTTTAATGCAATGCTATTTGTAATGCTAGATTTGTTATATAGTGGCACATAACAAATTTGATTTTTTATTTCTATTGGTTGATAAATTGATTTTTTTTTTTACTTTAATAATTACAATATTCTCCCTTTTAATTATTTTAATATTAAAAGTTTATTTTTACAAGTTTTAATTTTTAATAAGACAAAAGACAAATATGATTGTTGATGTTTACCGTAATATAGCGCAAATCAACAACACGTGCTGTTGCGTAAGGTGGATAGCTCTTCCTTACTCGTCTCTGCCTGTTTGGATAGATCTGCAACAAGAGGAGGGACGCTTTGGATGTAAGAAGGGAATGGGTTAGCTAATAGACAAGGGCTCTTTGACGCTCAAGGTAGGTGTTGCTCAGTAGAGAACAGGAGCTGGTTAAGTTGGGAATAAGCATGCTTGCATGAATGCAATAAATGCACTCTATTTATAGGTTGCCACTTGAACCAGGTGTTAGGTGGGTTTTGCCCACAACCCATGTGTCGCATCAAGGCATGCAGAAGGCAGAAGACAAGTTTCATGCCCTTCGCTGGTGGATCAATTCCTATCCGGTGGCGAGTTATCCGCCATATGTTGGCCAGTGATGGCAAGTAACAGCCTACTTGAGAGTTAAAGAAAATCAAACAGAGCTGGTGTCTGACACGAGGAGGCAACCAGTTGTGGCGCAGCCCGAACGGCCCTAAAAAACACCTCAGACAGACAATCTGAGCTCATTGAGATTGGTTATTAGCTCCTAATAGCTCCTGCTAAGCAAGTATGCCGACCACCTAGAGTAGGCTCCTCGGTGGTGGCGCCAATCTCACCCCCAATAGTAGCCCCCCAGTTCACCTAGTCGATGCTTAGCTGGGTGGACCATGCCGAGAGGGTGAGGTCGGCTTAGGATGAAGCTTAAGCGATGTCTCGAGGAAACGAGAGATGAAAGGTCATGCGATGAAGCTTAGAGGGACACGTGTCAAAACGCAATTAAGTGTTTCCCTGACAGGCATCATCATTATGCCTCTTCGTTTTTTGTGCCCAAGTTTCGTGCTGAGGCAGCTATAAATAGGACTTTGTTCTTTGTCATTTTCACGTGCAAGCAAGGCCACACTTCTCAACTTCTGAGTTCTAGCTGCCAAGTTGTAGTTGATAACCTGAGGACTTTATTTTCCCGAGCTTCCATAACTCGACCAGGTAATTTCCCAAGAAGTTTACGAAAAGATGAGTGACCTCTCCGACTCCCAAAACATAGACATATCATGGTCGGATAATAGTACCAAGATAGAGAGATCGACCTTCAAAGAAGTAGACATTGAAGGATTATCCCTGAAACAGGAAGAGGCAGGCTGGCTGGCCAAAATTCTAAGGCTTGACACGAGAACAATACTTGAGAGAGTGTTCCTCGACATGTTGGACAGGAGGTGCCCTGTATGGCCATGCAAGGGCAAAGATCTATACATCGATGCCGCCACTACTGGCACATCCTAGATTACCGCACAGGAACATGCCGGCCTAGAGGCGGGTGCCAGTGAACTAAGCACCTCCAGCCGAGAAGGCAAAGACCCGATCTAGGTCACTGGTCAGGTTACCATAGAGATCTCAAATGAGGAGCAAGCAGCCGAGCAAATAGCTCTTGAGGAGAGCACCGTCGAGGAAGAGGAGGACGTGGAAAGAATCGTCATCACCTGAGTCTAGGGGGTGACAACTTATCGGAGGTCCCAGCATGGCCAAACGTCCATGGCAATACTTGAGTGCAATGACGGAGGCTCGACTCGAGGATCTGTACTGTGATTTTGGCATCCTCGACGACATCAACCTTGTCTTGCCTGAAGAGAATGATTCCCCCCTGACTCCGCCCGAGGGGTAGATAACATTATATGCGAAGTTCTTTAGGGCCGGGCTACACCTGCCATTTCACCCTTCGTCCGCTGAGCACTCAATGACTTGAATGTCTGCCCTGCCCAGCTCAACCTGAATAGTTAAACATCACTGATCAGGATGTACGTACTATAGAGGTACTATCGGGCTACTGAGATGCTATGGGAAGCCTTTAAATAGGTGTATAAAATGAAGAAGCTTTGCCGGTAGTCTGGCTGGTACTATGTCACTGGCTTCAAGAAGGATTTCATCCTAGGCAACCCCGACTCGGACAAGCTTTGAAAGTTCAAGTGGTTTTACACCAGGGGAACTACTTAGCCTGAGCCGGTGAGGTTGCACCCGAGGACCAACGCGTTCTGAGGACATTTGAGCAGGGGCATGTCTAATCCAATAGGCCATGGGAGCCGAGGAACATTATCAGGGTAGTGGAGGACTTGTTCGCCAAGCCAGAGTCCACAAGGCAACAGTCATTCCTACTCAGGAAAGAGACTCTTTCCCATTATGACTGGTTTAGGGAGTTCAGTAGAACTAATCCCTTTTCCAACATCTAGCTTGCCGGTCGGCCAAGCAGGTGACAGTGGCGAGGGCGAGCGCTATTAACATCCCGGCGTCGAGCACCTTCAGATTCGGGTGGCCGATGAGGGAGCTATCATCGTCCAGTAGCGAGGACTTGTCGAGTGGCTCCTTTGATGTAGGGCCACCCATAGCAAACGAGGACCTCGAGGATGTTATACCATTCTTGTACCCGTCGGGCCAGCTCTGGATTGGTGGTGAGCTCCGAGTTTTTTTTTTTTTTTTGCTTTGTGGAGCTCAGCTTGACTTGAGATATTTTCATGGTTCTTTTTGCAAAAAATGTCTTCCTATCCAATCACCCAAGAAGAGAGACGAGCTCTCATGGAGCATCTTTGTCGATCTAAGGGGAAGGCCATGGTCGGGTCTAAGTGAAAGAAAACCCCGAGACCGGAGCTGCCATCGAGGTCCATGCAGCCACTACAAACGGAGCAACCTCCCTAAACAGTTCAAGTCGTTTCCCTGCCTTTGTCGACTAGAGTAAGGGCTTCATCAAGCCAAGCTTAACCTCCTGCCATCACAACTGCCATGCTGCTGCCCTCGGGCGATCCTTCGAGGAGGCATTACAATACCCGCCGACTTATCCTCGACCACCTTGGTCACTTTTTTCCTAAATATTCATTTTTTGTGAACCTCTGAGGAGAGGACTATAAGGACTTGTCCCGCGTTGCCTTCCGCTCTCTGCGAAGGTAAGTGAAACTTGCACCAAGCCCTATTTAACTTTCACATTTTTCATGTTCTAATCTTCATTTTCTCAGGCTTGCACATTCTTAGACTTGGCTTATATGACCAAGTAGAAGGAGCTCAACCTCAAAAAGGAAAGGCACAAGAAGACTGTGTTTTGGAAGGACGAGGTCGAGAAGGAGCTCGATGCCAAAAACATTGAGCTTGACCAAATCAAGGATGCTCTTTCCCAAGCTAAGGACGAGGCTAGGAAGCCTAAAGATGAGGCCGAGTAGGCCAAGGCAGCAATGGAGCAGGCAAGGGAGGTAGCCCAAGGGGTGAGGAATGAGGCCGACGAATCTTGGATGAGATCAACCACCTTAGCGAACAGCTGCGGGCCTCCCAAGCCGAGCACTAGTGATTCCTAAGTGAGGAATTACTCGACCGCCTAGCCGAGGCCGTCGAGGAGTTTAAGTCATCCCTGAAGTACACAAATTATTATTACTTTAGGATGACCGACCTTCGGGACTACATTATTAAAAAACATCCCAAAGTGGTCAGCTTCGACTGGTCCCTCATCATCAAGCAGAAGCATGCCAAGGTGTAGCAGCCCAAGTCAGAAGACATTATCGAGGATGATGGTTAAGACGAGGGAGATGACCAAGGCAGCAGCGGTGGTGGTGATAATGCTGGGGACGGGGCCCAGGCTCAATTCTTGGTTTTTCCTTCTTTTTTCTCCATCTGGGCTTGGGAGGTGTTTGGTTATTTGTACCTCCCCACCACTTTCGGCAATAAAACTTCTTTTTTTCCAAGTTTATTACTTCTCAGAATTTTCATTTCTAGTTTAAATTTGAAGTTTCCTAGGCTGAATGCTCCTCAGGAATCCTAGGTTAAGAGCTCCTCGGGAATGAAGTTCGGTCTTCATTTCTTTGAGTTAGATATTTCTCGAGAGAGAATTAAGTAAAAAATTCACCAAAGTTGGATGTTCCTCTAGAACAAACATTTTGGAAATGAATTCCAAGCCCGTGTTTTCCCAATTCTGTTCTCGTCGAGTTTAGCGTCTCAAAAATGAAACGTTTTACTTTTCCAAGTTGAATGTTCTTCAAGAGCAAACTTTCTTGGAAAGAGCCGATAAGCGTTTACCGAGTTTAGCCGAGCAGGGAATGTTCATTTGTCGGTTAGGCAGCGCAAAAGGGCATGTGATACCCTATACCCTATTGGCCCCCTTGGACTTGCTTAAGTTCATTTGAACTCTTGCAAGTCCAATGTTGGTCAGGCATAGTCATGCTAAGACAACTTTGTTTGGGTGGTCGGTGTAGCGACGGACTAAAGGTTGGCATTATGCCGACCAGCGCCCCAGTCCAATTAGTCGAGATGACTCTCCTTCTTTGAGAGTTAGTGTCATGTCCCCCAAACTAGAGTTTTGGCACCTCTTTTCAGGGTTGTATCTTCCTTAACACCATTGCTTAGTGGAACAATGTAGGAATTAAAATTTTGATTGATGTATATATTTACATTCCAGCCCTGTTTGGCAGGTCTGGTTACAAAAGAATGTGGCCAAAGGTCAAAAAAGGTTTCTGGCTTTGTTTAGCAAAAGAATTTTTTTAGAAGCTCAGCATTCCAAGGATGATTGAGCGAGTTGCCCTCTATATTGATAGCCTGTAGGTGCCTGGTCGGACAATTTCGATGACCTTGTATGGCCCGTCCCACTTTGGACCGAAGGATCCTAGTCCGGGCTATAGAGTAGTGACCTTCTTTAGCACTGAATCTCTAGCTTTGAAGCTCCTTAGTTAGACCCATCTGTTATAATATCAAGCGATGACTTGATTTCGAGCAGCATTACAGATCGCAGCACAGTTCCTCTTCTCCTCCAGCAATCAAGCTCGGACATCATGACCTTAGTGTTTAGAATTTCTTCATATTGCTTAACCCTAAAGCTTGGTAGTCCAACTTCTGTTGGGATGACAACCTTAGCACCATAGAGAAGGGAGAATGGGGTCTCTTCGGTGGCAGTCTGGGCTGTTATTTGATAAGCCCAGAGCACCTTTGGGAGCTCATTGATCCACGCACCTTTAAGGTCCTTGAGTTTTTTCTTCAGGTTGTCTTTGATCGTCTTATTAACAGCTTCAACTTGCCTGTTGCTTTAAGGGTAGCTCAGAGAGGAGAAGACCTTCTTAATGTTGAGTTGCTAACATAGGCGGAGAGACTTAGGATTCGAACTACATTTAATCAGTCTACTTAAGATCGAGAAATAATATGTTGAATAGTATAAGGATGACATAAACCATGCCTTACGTTCAATCAAGGTATCTAGATAACAAAAGGACTTTAATACTAATTGTGGATTAGGTTATGTCAGATTATTGACATTCGCATAACTTCGGTAATCATAATGTCTTGCTAGAGGCTGCTTATGATTTGTGGGCCAAAGACAGAATTTCAAGCCCACTACCAACGTTATGTGAACCTACAAGCTCACACACTTAGAACAGACCAAAAACGAATTTTGGGTTTACTATGTCTAGGTTCAATGAACCTGATAATGTCTAGATTGGATGTGCTAGATATGTCTAGATTCATTGAATTTAACGTTATCTAGATTCTATGAATCATATTTGAATTATCAAGGTAGTGAAGGTTTTATTTGATTAAACATTTTTAGATTAATGTGTTTGAGGTTTTATTTGATTAAACATTTTTACCGTGTTAATTTAATTAATACGTTTACTGTTTCTTGTAACCTGTTGTTGTTAATTTTATTAATATTACAATTTAATAAGAATCTAGTAATCTGCTTTGAGTTGATTAAATGATACACTGTAAATCTGGTTTCGATTTTATTAAGGTGGCGGATTGTTTGAATGTTAAACAGCGATAATCTGTTTTGAACAGATTAATATATATCATAAGGTCTGTTTAATTGTTAAACAAGAATGATCGGTTTAAAACTGATCAATAAATTTCATGAATCCATTTGAGTGTTAAACAGAGATTAATTTATTTTGTTATGAACAGATTAGGTAATCTGATTAATTAAAATCAATGGATTTAGGCAGCAACTCATTCAAACGAGTATGGTAAATCGTTTACGTTCCCGGGGCATTGTCCCCTGATCTCCGCTTGCTAACCAGCTAGCGGGACTGCCGCCAGGGGCGCTGCCCCTTGACCCCGAATTGATTCGTCACATATATCGTTTTGATCATAATAAAAATTTAACTATAATAAAATTATATTATTATGTTTATATGTTTAGTGTGAATTGCATAGTGCATAGCATGGCCCTTTTATACCAATGTGATTGGCAGGTTTTATTTCATTTTATTTTAGGTTTGTAATTTTAAATACGACCTGCGTGTCGTTTTTCAATTTGTTGTAATTTATTTAGTAGAAATAGAATAGTTTAGATTGCAATTTGTAATGTAAAATCAAAGCCCAAGATCAAGATAGATGGAGGTTCAAGATAAGGTCCAAGATGGAGTTTGTTCGTGGCACTCTAAGAAAATCCATGGAGATGAAGATTACCTAAGATTGACCATTAACCTTCATATTGGCTTATGAAGATCAATCTAGATTTGGGCCATGCTATGACATGCTTTTTGTGTTATTATTATGCTATGTATGTGATGCTTTGTATATGATGCTATGTATGTGATGTGACATAATAATAAATAATAAAATTAAATTAAAGTAGAACCCTCGCTTAATATTAAGTCATTAAAATGCCTCCCATAATTCAACACTTGTCAAGACTTGGATTGCTAAACATAGGTTCTGCCAAAACAAGGTGTGTTAAGCCATCTAGGTAAGACAAGATGGATAATAGTGATATCCATATGTTTGAAATGGTTAGACTTAACTAGGTTATCAAAATGGTTTTGGACCTAGGGCATTGGATGGGATTTTATTTAGCCAGGACATGTGATGTCAAATCCCATATTTATCCAAGAGTTACATAAGATGTAATTGGTAAAGAGTTACCTACCTAAATAACCATACATTAGGTGATAAGCCAAAGTTTACTTAAAGTGAGGTGAAATATGGATCTTGGCCCACTAAAATTACAATTGTTGTGATTGTCAAATTAATATTGAGGGTTGTTAATTTGATAAAATTAGTGGGATTTAAATTGTGCCTCGTTAAAAATTGTTTAATAAAATGCTAAGTACTCTGTGTATATATTTATTGTAGATAATGGCATTAAACACCACATCTAACTTGTCACTACGAACGATTCTTGAGAAGGATAAGCTCAATGGGACTAACTTCCTTGATTGGTGCAGAAACTTGAGAATTGTTCTTAAGCAAGAAAGGAAGGAATATGTCCTTGATCAACCTATCCCTGATGAACCAGCTGCTAATGCTCCTAGAGCTCAAAAGGATGCTCACAGTAAGCATCTCAATGACTCTATTGATGTTACTTGCCTCATGCTTGGAAGCATGGAATCAGAGCTTCAGAAGCAACTGATGGAAATGGAGGCTTATACCATGATAGGCCATCTCAAGGAAATGTTCCAAGAGAAAGCCAAAATTGAGAGGTTTGCCACCTTAAAGGCATTACTCTCGTGCAAGTTTACTGCTAGCAGTTCAATGAGTCCTCATGTTTTAAAGATGAAGGGTCATCTTGATCATTTGCAGAAACTTGGTCTTGCGATTAGCCAAGAGTTGGCTGTTGACATCACTCTCCAATCTTTGCCAGATGCTTATGATGGGTTCGTTATGAACTACAACATGCATAATATGGAGAAGACTATTTTTGAGTTGCATGGGATCCTTAAGACTGCTGAACAAAACATCAAGAATACCAAAGATGTTCTAATGGTTAATAAAGGGAAAGGTATGAAAAGGAAAGGAAAGGGTAAGAGCAAGAATAAGGCTCCCAAGTACTTTAAGAAGCCCAAGCCTAACCCCAAGCCCAATCCTGAACCTAAGGCTAAACCACCAAAGGAGGGAGTATGCTTTTTCTGTAATGAGCCTGGTCATTGGAAAATAAACTGCAAGCTCTATTTGGATGATTTGAAGAAGAAGAAGAGTAGTGTGACTACTCCTTCAGGTATTTATGTTATAGAAGTCAATTTATCTACTTCTGATTCCTGAGTATTAGATACTAAATCTGGGTGTCATATTTGTACTAATGTGCAGGGTCTTAAGAGGAGTAAAATCTTGGCTAAAGGCAAAGTGGACCTACGAGTTGGAAATGGAGTAAGAGTTGTTGCTTTAGCTGTAGGAACATATGAGTTGACTTTGCCTACTGGACTTGTTTTAAGTTTAAAAAATTGTTATTATGCACCTGTTATGAGTAGGAATATTATTTCTGTTTCTTGTTTGGACAAGGAAAATTTTGAGTTTATTATTAGGAATAATAAATGCTCCATTTACTGTGATAACATTTTCTATGGATATGCTCCACCACCGAATGGTCTTTATGTTCTAAACATTGAAAACAAAAATGAAAAGTCCATTTATAATGTTAATACAAATAAGTTTAAATCTAAAGATTTAAACCCTACCTGTCTTTGGCAATGTCTTTTGGGCCATATAAATGAGAAACGCATTTCAAAACTCCATCAACATGGGCTTTTGAATTCATTTGATTTTGAATCATTTGAAGTATGTGAGTCTTGTTTATTAGGCAAAATGACTAAGACACCTTTTACTTGACATAGTGAAAGGGCTAATGACTTATTGGGCCTTATACATTCTGATGTATGTGGACCATTAAGTTCCACTGCCAGAGGAGGTTTTCAATACTTCATTACTTTCATAGATGATTTCAGTAGATATAGCTATGTCTATCTTATGAAACAAAAATCTAAAAGTTTAAAATTTTCAAAAATGAAGTACAAAATCAACTTGGCAAAAGTATTAAAGCACCTCGATCAGATCGAGGTGGTGAATACTTAAACCAAGAATTCGTTGATCATCTTAGAGATTGTGGGATAGTCTCACAATTAACTCCACCAGGAACACCACAATGGAATGGTGTGTCTAAACGGAGAAATCAAACTTTATTGAATATGGTTCGATCTATGATAAGTCAGTTAGATCTTCCAATATCCTTTTGGGGGTATGCTCTGGAAACTGTTGCATTTATACTAAACAGAGTTCCATCAAAAGCAGTTCAAAAGACACCATATGAGATGTGGACTGAGAAGTCGTCTAGTTTGTCTTGTCTTAAGATTTGGGGATGTGAGGCTTATGTGAAGCGTCAAATTTCAAATAAATTAGCACTCAAATCAGACAAATGCCTTTTTGTGGGATATCCTAAAGAAACTAAAGGATATTACTTCTACAATATTTCTGAGAACAAAGTGTTTGTTGCTTGGAATGGTGTCTTTTTGGAAAGAGAATTCATTTCTAAAGGAACTAGTGGGAGTAAAGTTCAACTTGAAGAAATTCAAGAACCACAAAATAGCATTGAACCACCTGTGGAATCTCAACTAGATCAACAAGTGGTTGTTGAGCCTACACAAGTAGCACAATGCCCGAGGAGGTCTGGTAGGACACGTCAGAGCCTAAGAGATATGGATTTCTATTAACTGATAATAATGTCATGATGATTGTGGATCAAAATGAGCCCACATCCTACCAAGAGGCCATGAATAGCCCTGACTATGATAAATGGCTAGAAGCCATTGAGTCAGAGATGCAATCCATGTATTATAATACTTTGATTGATCCGCCTGATGGTTTAAAGACTATTAGGTGCAAATGGGTTTTCAAAACGAAAATAGACATGGATGGCAATGTGCATACCTTTAAGGCAAGATTGGTTGCAAAAGGTTTCAAGCAAACATATGGAATAGACTATGATGAAACTTTTTCACCAGTTGCTATGTTAAAATCCATTCGGATTCTCCTCGCCATAACTACATACTATGATTATGAGATTTGACAAATGGATGTCAAAACAGCGTTTGTTAATGGAAACCTACTTGAGGATGTGTATATGACACAACCCAAAGGTTTTGTTAGTCTTGAGAATTCTGGAAAGGTTTGCAAGCTTGAAAGATCCATTTATGGATTAAAGCAAGCATCTCAGAGTTGGAATCTTCGTTTTGATGAAGCATTCAAAGAGTTTGCTTTCATTAAAAATGAATATGAGCCTTGTGTTTACGAGAAGGTTAGTGGGAGCGCAATAGTCTTTCTAGTGCTATATGATGATGACATATTACTCATTAGAAACGATATCCTTACTCTACAAAATGTTAAATCATGGTTAGGGAATTGTTTCTCAATGAAAGACTTAGGTGAAGCTACCTATATTCTAGGCATCAAGGTCTATAAGGATAGATCTAAAAGGCTTATTGGCCTAAGTCAGAGTACATACATTGACAAGGTATTGAATAGGTTTAGTATGCAAGATTCCAAGAGGGGATTCTTGCCAATGTCACATGGAATTAGTCTCAGCAAGACTCAGTGTCCAATGACATAGGATGAGCGAGACCGCATGAATAAGATTCCATATGCTTCTGCCATTAGATCTATCATGTATGCAATGTTATGTACTCGACCTGATGTCTCATATGCCTTAAGCATAACCACAGATACCAATCAGATCCAAGTGAAAGTCACTGGACAATAGTCAAGAGTATCCTTAAATATTTGAGAAGAACCAAGGATGCATTCTTACTGTATGGAGGAAAGGAAGATGAGCTTGTTGTAAGTGGTTACACAGATGCCAACTTCCAGTCCGACAAGGATGACTTTCAATCGTAGTCAGGTTATGTGTTCTCTTTGAATGTAGGTGCAGTGAGCTAGAGAAGTTCAAAGTAAGACACCGTTGCTGATTCTACAATAGAAGCTGAGTATATAGCCGCCTCAGAAGTAGCTAAGGAAGCAGTTTGGATCAAAAAGTTTATTACTGGATTGGGTGTTGTTCCTAGTATATCAAATCCAATAGACTTGTATTGTGATAATAACGGGGCCATAGCACAGGCTAAGGAACCTAGATCACATCAACGATCCAAACACATACTCAGGCGTTATCATCTGATTCAAGAAATCATTGAGAGAAGAGATGTAAAGATATGTAGATTACCTACAAATGACAATGTTGTTGATCTACTCACTAAGCTTCTTCCACAACCTAAGCATGAGAGTCATACTAGGTCAAGGGGTATTAGATACAATATTGATTGGGTCTATTGCAAGTGGGAGCTTGTTAGTGATGTGCCCTAGGCCAACTATGTAATGACCATATTTTGACTTCGTTACATTTTCATTTTATTAATAAAGAGGCATTTTCATTATTAATTTTGATTCTAATTCCATGAATAGTTAATTCTACCTAAGCTCATCAAGTATGTGACTTGATAGTAAAACTCTTATGTGAAAATTGAATTCTATTCTAAATTATCCTAAGTCGGTCATTATTATTGGGATAATAATGAATGAAGACTAGTATGAAGTTTGACTGATGATTTTGTTTTACTAATTATGTGTATGAGATACTAAGTCAACTCATAGATACATATTTGAGAAATGATGTATTGGATCAACCCGCTATGAGAATACCGCATGAATAATTGTCATAAGTGATTCTCATCACAATAGTATTGTCCTAGTCCTCTGACCTAAAATCACCATTGTTTCCTACCTGACAAGTTCTATATTTTGACATATTCTAATATTATCTTTAACAGGATGATGGAATGGATTGTTGTTGGATATAGAGTGAATCATGTGAGGAATGTGAGTAATTAAGAAGGAATTTATCCTTCATTTATTATGAGAAAGATATCTATGGGCCCCTCGATAAGTTAGACTGAAGAAATTGTATGGCCATACTGGAATGTATTGATAAGGGTTATCAATATTAGTCTATTTAAGATCGAGAAATAATATGATTGAATAGTATAAGGATGACATAAACTATGCCTTATGTTCAATCAAGGTATCTAGATGACAAAAGGACTTTAATACTTATTGTGGATTATGTAATGTCAGATTATTGACATTAGCATAACTTGGGTAATCATAATGTCTTGCTAGAGGCCGCTTATGATTTGTGGGCCAAAGACAGAATTTCAAACCCACTACTAACGTTATGTAAACCTACAAGGTCGCACACTTAAAACAGACCAAAAATGAATTTTTGGTTTACGGTGTCTAGGTTCAATGAACCTGATAATGTCCAGATTTGATGTACTAGATATATTTAGGTTCATTGAATTTGACATTATCTAGATTCTATGAATCATATTTGAACTATAGTATATCCTAGTTAAAATTTGACTCTATCTCGAAGTCAAATATATATATATATATATATCTGTTTTAGGGTTTCTAGCTGAATTAGATGAGAAAAGACGTTCTCTTATTCTAAAAGGTGAAAAACATTAAAACCCTAAAAATTAGAGAGAGTCATTTAATGCAAGGAGATGATGCTAGACACCAATTTGGTTTTTGAGAGAGTCTGTTCGTGTGGATACTGTAGAAGGCGTTGCTCTAAGTAACAACATCTGAATCTGATCCCGAATACGAAAAGCTCGAGTTAGGGTGTCACCGAAGTGAACCCGTTCTCTTTTTTCCAGAAATCTTGCCCCTTTTGTCATCCTGGTAAGATTCTATGACTTTTTAATCAATCTAATCGAATTGCATGGATCATGTGAGGGTTTTGTGGGAATTAATTTTGATTTTCTATTGCTTATTTGACTCACAAAATCCAACAAAACTCAACACGAACTGCCTAGTGTTGTCGGTCACAATGGTATAAGGGATCCTAAACCGACACAGATGTTTTTCCATATGAAGTTTATACACTTGGCCTTGGTCATGTTGGTGCATGGCTCTACTTTCATCCATTTCGTGAGGTGGTCGATGGCCACAATGTAATACCTAAATTGAGACTGGGCTTAAGGAAGGTCCAATAAGGTCGATGGTCCATTTAGTGAAAGGCCATGCCATTGTTACCAAGGTGAGCAGCTCGGTGTGGTGTCTCACAAACTGCTGTAAGAAATTTCAGTGCAAAGTCCTTACAGCCTGTTCCATGGTCGGCCAGTAGTATTCTTGTAGAAGACATTTCTGGGCCAAGAATCGGCCCCCAGAGTGATTACCATATAGCCCTTTGTGGATCTCCTTCATTAAAGATTAAGCTTCCCCAGGCCCTACGCACTTCAAACATGGTGTAGTGTAGCCTCGATGATACAACTTTTCGTCGATCATCAAATACCAGGCTGAGTTGTTGCAAATCTGGCTTGCCCCTAATCGCCGGGCAATTCTGCTGTGGTCAGGTATCGGATAATCAGGTCCATCCAGGTGGTCTCTTAGTATTCAGCTACACTTGCCACTTCCTTGTTGATACTTGGCTTGGCTAATCTTTCGATGGGGATCGATGTTAGCTCGATATCACCTAAGCCCAAAGCCAGCTAAGCAAGCACATCGACCTTGAAATTTTCAGATCTGGGGATCTACTTGAAGAAGTAAGCTTCAACCTGTCCAAGCAATACCTTAACCTCTTGTAAATATGCGGTCATGGATTTTGTTCGAGCTTGAAACACCCCAATAACCTATTGGACGATGAGCATGGAATTGTTGTGGATCGTTATGTAGTCTACCCCAAGGTCTCTGGCGATTTTGAGTCCAGCCAAGAGTGCTTCGTGGCCTTAAAATCAAACTAAAGTGCGTATATTGTTTTATATCCATCCGGGCTGGTTAGGACCAGCTCGACGCTTGAGCCCTCAACGTAGGCGTAGCCATCCATAAAGAGTTTCCATTCTGAATCCGGCCTATAGGCATAATAACCTCCACTACAGCTAGGAGTGTATGGGTCTTCGACGGGGGCTTTCTCGGCTAGTGGTGTGCTTTGTTCGACACCAGTGAACTTGATAATGAAGTCTGCAAGGGCTTGGGTCTTGATAGCCATCCTTGGGACAAAATGAATATCGTATTGACTGAGCTCAACTGACCATTCCGCCATCTACCTTGATATTTTTGGGCTCTAGAGGACTTGCCAGAAGGGGAACTTCATTGGGACTCGGATAGTGTAGCCTTGAAAATATGGCCGCAGTTTCTGAGCTAAAGTGACGAGGGCAAAAGCTAGTTTTTCCAACATGGGGTACCTTTCCTCAACACCTTAAAATGCATGACTAGTGTAATAGATGGGCTTTTGAACACCACCTTCTTCTCAAACAAGGACCGAGCTCACAACATTTTCTGAAACAACAAGGTAGGCATACAAGACTTCTCCCGACAAAGGTTTGGATAGAAGCAAAGGTGTGGCTAAGTGCCTCTTTAAATTTTGAAAGGCTTCCTTACACTCCCTGCTCCACTCAAACCCCCCTTGAGTGCCTGAAAAAATAGGTGGCATTTGTCGGTAGACTGGGAGACAAACCTAGAGAGGGCTGCTACCATGCCGGTGAGCTTCTACACCTCCTTGACTGTCCGAGGTGAATGCATGTCTATAACAACTTGAACTTTGGCTGGGTTAACCTCGATTCCTCTTTGGTTGACCAGAAATTTGAGAAATTTACCCAAGCTAACCCCAAACACACATTTCACCAGGTTGTGTTCATCATATATTCGTAGAGAATGTCAAAGCTCACTCGAAGATCAGCCATGTGGTTCGCTGCTTAGATGGATTTGACTAACATGTCGTCCATGTAAACTTCCATGGTTTGTTAATTAGCAGGGCAAACATTTTGTTGACAAGGCGTTGGTAGGTAGCCTCAACATTCTTGAGTCCAAAAGGCATGACTACATAGCAGTAAAGCCCTTGGTTAGTGACGAAGGTGGTTTTTATTCAATCTTCCTCGGCCATCCAGATCTATTATAGCTAGAGTAAGTGTCCATGAAACTTAGCAGCTCGTGCCCGATGGTTTCATCCACGAGCTAATCTATCCAAGGTAATGGAAAGCAATCCTTGGGGCAGGCCTTGTTCAGGTCAGTATAGTCTCTACAAACCCATCATTTTTCGCTCGCCTTCTTGACGAGGACTACATTTGTCAACCACTCTGGATATTTCACTTCTTGAATGAATTCAGCTTTTAGGAGCTTCTAGACTTCTTCATTAATGGCAGCATATCTTTCTAGGTTAAAGGCCCTTCTCTTCTTAATAATTGGCTTGTAGTCTGGTCGGACATTAAGCTAGTGACAGATAATGCTAGGATCGATGCCAGGCATATCCTTGTGAGACCATGCGAACACATCTCGATACTTCATGAGGCGCTTATCTAGGTTGGCCTAGATTTCAATTGAGAACCGAGTTAGACTGTACAATCAGGATGTGTCGGGTCTAGGTTAAACGACACCAGATTCTCGACAAGGGTGGCTCTCACCTCCTCTTCAAGCATACGGGGGGTCAAGGTCGGAGAGTATCTTAGGCGCTTGCTCGATCGAGAACTGTATTTCATCGACCTTATAAATGGCTGAGACATTTAGTTGCCGAGCTGATTCGGCCTTCACAGCATTAGCATAGCAAGCTCGAGAATCCTTCTGTTGTGACTTGATTACTTTGACCCCGTTGTCTATCGAAAACTTCATGGCCAGGTGGTAGGTGGAGACCACTGCCTTTAGTACATTTAGCATCAGACGGCTGATAATAATATTGTATTACGAGGGTTTTTTGACGATAAAGAAGTCGACAATGCGTGTCACCCAAGCAGGACCCTCACCAAAGGTGACTAGCAGGCCAAGCTTTCCAACTGCTTGAACGCATTCACCAGTGAAGCCATAAAGTGGCGTCTAGACCGGGATGAAGGTAACATTGCTGATATTTAACTTGTCTTATGCTTGCTTGAATAAGATATCAGTCGAGCTACCATTGTCGATCATCACACGCCCAACTATGTTTGTTGGCGATGTGGAGCTTGCACACAAGGGCATCATTGTACTAATGGATTAGCTTAACTGCTTCCTCCTCTGTAAATGTGATCGGCATGTCTTGCTGGCGGCAGATTTTATTAACGTACTTGGACATGTTGATGAGCTCGCCTCTCTCGACCAGCCGAGCTTCCCCGACGTAAGCTCATTGCCTGCTCGATGTGTCCTCGGTAACTGGCCCTCTAAATATTATGTGAACAATATTTGGGAGTTCCAGGGTGTTCCCATCGTCGTTGCGTGGGTGGTTTGGTGCATCTCGGGCTGGTTGGTCATTTCTTCCAACTGTAGAGTCGGGGGTTAAGACTCGCTCCGCAAATTCCCACAAGTGCCCATTTTGGACCAGCCTTTCGATCTAGTCCTTGAGCTAAATGTAGTCACGAGTGCTGTGTCCCACGTCCTTGTGAAAGTTGCAGTACTTGCTTTGATCCTGCTTTGCTTTACTGCCCTTGAGCTTGGGCGGATTGACTAGTAGATTCCTTCTACTCATCTAGGCGAGGACCTTATCAATACTCACAACCAGGGGTGTCTAGCTTTGGGATCTCCTAGTCGACACTTTCAGCTTCTGGGTCTTCTTGTCCTTCTTTCACTTCTTGTTCTACTTGGCACTATCTTCTGTTTCTTCTCCTTCTTAGTGCCGCTACTGTTGCCTTCTTCTGGCAGTTCTTCATATGTTTAGCCGCATCGAACATCTAAGAATATGTGCTCAGTTGCTCGACGGCCAAGGACCAGGTCAACTTTTTGTCTTGCAGACCACCCACAAAGGCGTGCTTCAGGGTCTCATCTTCGACGTGCATGACCTTAAGCATTGCTTAGGTAAACCGATTAATGTAATCTCTGACATTGCCATCTCTCTACGTGATAGCATAGAGGTAAGTTATTTCTTTTCTTCTCGTATTTGTCGTAGAGAAGGCAGTAAAGAAGGCATTAGAGAGCTGACAGAAAGAAGTGATTGAAGCTGGTTTGAGGCGCCGGAACTATTGTTGAGCTGGTCTAGTCAGGGTTAAGGAAAAGGCCTTGCACATGGCTACGTCGTTGGTGTTTTGTAGATGCATGTGCCCTCGATATAATTCAACATGCTCGTTAACATCGGTGGTTCTGTTGTAGGCCTTAATCTGCGAGACCTTGAATTTTGATGACATAGGGGCTCACATGATAGTGTTGGTAAACGGTGGATATAAGGCACCGACGTCATTCAAACTGAAATGGTTGTTGCGGATCTCATCAATTTGGCATTGTAGCTTTTAGAGCTAGCGGCTATTAGTGTCTTCGGGCAGTTCCATCCTATAGGGTGCTTCACCCTTAACCCTGTCACCAGCCCTAGGGTGGCGACCAACTGAGCTTCTTCTTGAAGCCCAAGCAGATCAAAAATGGAACCTCGAGAGCCCTACGGTGATGGAGCACAGGCCCCTTGTGGGCCTAGCCATCCTTCTCAGACAAGTCTATTGTTTGTTGAGACGCCATGGGTGGATCTTCTAGAGCGTTTGAAGTCAGCTTCACTGAGGTCGGCGGCTCCCTGTCCTGCTTGACCCCTAGCTCGGTCAGCCAGGGTTGGGGGACGAGGGATTGGAGCCAGCTGGCGTTGTGCTTGCTATGCGAGCTGCTGGATGAGTATCCAAACAACACTTGTCAGTTCTTAAATAGGGTCTTTGACAACTGGGTCATGCACCTATTCGGCACTCGTCGCACTTCCTTGACCCTTAGAACGGGATCTTGTAGCTCGAGGGCTGCCTCTAGGTCTGGCTGGATTTTGGTTTTGGTTTCGGGCTTCTCCCGACCCCTCATGTCAGGCACCTTCATCCTGGGTGTTGCCTTGAGTTACCATCTTGGATCATGGGCTTGTTGTGGCTGGTGATTTCAAGTGATGGTGTAGGTGCCCTCCTTCTAGCGCCAAAATATTGATGCTTACTATAATATGGCGGCAAATCAACACCACGTGTGGCTGTGCACAGTAGATAGCTCTTCCCTGCTCGTCTCTGCCTATTCGGATAGACCTACAACAAGAGGAGTGATGCTTTAAAGGCAAGAAGGGAATGGGTTAGTCAATAGACAAGGGCTCTCTGACACTCAAGGTAAGCATTGCTCGGCAAAGAACAGGAGCTGGTTAGTTAGGAAGGAGTATGCTTGCCTGAATGCAATAAATGCACTCAATTTATAGATTGCCACTTGAACTGGGTGTTAGGTGGGTTTTGCCTACGACTTGTGTGTCACATCAAGGCGTGTCAAAAGGCAGAAGACAAGTGTCATGCCCTCCGTCGGTGGATCAATTCCCATCCAACGGTGAATTGTCCACCATCTGCTAGCTAGTGATGGCAAGTAGCAGCCTACTTGCGAGTTAAAGAAATCCAAAAGAGCTGATGTTTGACTCGAGGAGGCAACCAATTGTGGTCCGGGCCTTGAAAAGCACCTCGGGCAAACGATCCGAGCTTATCGGGATAGGTTATTCGCTCCCAATAACTCTTGCCGAGTAGGTTTGCCGACCACCTGGAGTAGGGCTCCTCGATGGTGGCGTTGAGCTCACCCCAACAATGATATTTCAAATAGTATGATGCATTAGAGCGCAAAAAATATATATATATATATCAAATATGCTATTTTTATACTTTTCAGTAGCAAATATAATATTGAGATTGTCATTTATATTGAAGATGGTCTTACAAACTAGTGGCAGGCAACAAAACCTCCCAAAACACAAAACCTAAATACACATGGAGGGAAGAGAAATTGAATAGTTTTATGGAAAAATTGAAGGGGTGCAGACAGATTTTTGCTTTTATTTTGATGACCAAAACACCAAATTTAGAATCTTGTTTTATTTAAGAGTTGAGTGTGAAGAAGAATGTTGGACGAAGAAAAAATCATGCTGGCTTTTTTTTTTTACAAAGGTTTTGGTCTACAAACTTAAGAGTTATTTTGTTGGGAAATTTCGTCTCCCAGGTTTTATGGGCAATATATTAAATATAACGATTATATTATGGCTATTTAATTATAATAGGCTATTCTAAGTAATCTATTTATGAAAAGGCTATAGACTACTAATTGAGTATGAGTTTAATGAGTGAATATACAATACTGACCTAACTAGGCTTTATAAGACCCTAGTGGAAAAGTATATAAGGGCATCATAGGTTATAATCTTTAATATATCAAATTATTATGCAACTTTTTCCTTTCCTTATCAAGAAGCGAAAGAACCATTGAAGAACTAAAGTGATTTAATTGAAGAAGACGATAATTCGTTCTTCTATTATCATAGAAATTCCACAAAAGAACATATAGTTGCTTTCATGGATACATATATTTATTTCTTAGTTCAGTTTCATATTAATCTAGCATGGTATTGTGATATTGTTATTTTAAGGTTCTATAAAATTATAAATATCTAAAATTAACAATTCTAACATATTTTTCTTGTCCTAAAGATAAAGTTAAGGAAGATGTTTATAGGTTGGAGGAGCTTTCTTCCTTGGAAATTGCCTCCAGCTCGTTTGGAACCATTCCTCTTCAAGCTTCTCTTTGGGTGTTGGCTTCTTTCTAGCTAGCTTAAAGATGTGATAATGCGAGCTTGGGGTAGAGATGATTTATTTTTATTTTATTTTTATTATTTATTATTTATTATTTTTATTTTTATTTTATTTTTTGCTCTAGTTAAGGGTGATTTTCTGATCAGATAAGGTGTGTGGGGACGAGTGGATCTTGGGGATTTTTTTTTTTTTTTCCCCAGCAATGGGAGGCATTTTAGGTTTGTCTTCGACGGAATGGTGGTCTATTTCAATAACAATGGTTAGTAATGCAGGGCTTGATGGAGGCGAGTTGACATCCACTTCGGGACTTTTGGTCAACTCTTCTACAAGAGATCCAGATGGCACACACTAATGGACATCAGAATTGCCGTTTGGTTTTCATATTTGGGTTCTTTTTTCTTGTCACTATGTGAAGGTTCTAGAAAGGCTTGCTTGGGCAAGAAAAAGTAAGATTTGGGTTGTGAGCAATTTCTTGGCTTGTCATCCATTGTTAAATCAATAAATTCAAAATCACTCATAGTGGGACTAAATATCTATTTTCGACCAAGGTGAAAATATTAGCATCAACATCAGCATTGTGGCATGTTGACTGCATGGCCTATTTAGCATAGTGAGATGGGTCACACAATCAATCTTCTTTCACCTTGCAAAACAATTTTTTTGCATGTTCCCGAAGAGGCTTCGGCAAACACTTTGTACTGACAGCTAACCTCAACATTAGGAAGACATAGGGTTTGAAGAATTAACAAGATGACCGTAAGTATTTAACACACTTTGCAGCCTTCCAAAAAGGCTCACGTGTCTCTATGCGCGGTCATGTGCTAATGGTTGCCCATCCGTGGTACTTGGACTCGCAGAATTCTCTGGAAGGAGCTTGATGGTTGTGCAACGCATCAATAGTTGCATTCAAAGAATTCTGTTCTATCTTGGTACAAATTTTCTCGCTCTTTCCAACACAATTGCATTTTTTTTTTCTTTTAGTTTTTCAATGGATAGAGCTCCTCCTTTATGTCTCTCCTTTTTTTTCCCTTCGGAATGGATATATTTAAGTAAATATATATGTATTAAACAAATATTCATTTTTATTCCGAATAAACACATCCCTCCATCACATACAAATTCAAATAAATCTCTCTCTCTCCCTTTTCTTTTCTTTTTTTTATAGCGACCACCTAAGGGTGCATAGGTAACACAATGACGATTTTATGTGTGTCAACTAAGGTACGTCTTGGGTCAATTTGGTAAATACCACAAAAATGGTATCACTTTTAATTCCTACTACTTCTGTAGAAAGAAAAAATTTTGAAACATATGACTTTTAGAAAATAGAAAGAGAGAGAGGAGAGAGAAAAAGATACGGGGAGAGAAAAGGAAGAGTGTGAAACATAGAGTGAAGGAAGAGAGAGAGGAAGCGCTTAATGGTGAGTTTTTTTGTAAGGTAATTTGGACATGTTATATGTCAAAAGTAATATAAATCAAAGATTTGAAAAAAAAAAAAGACACAATATTAGTGGTGTTAAAGAAGTGATATGTGACTTAATTTTCTTGTACATCTCACTTGCTACAAGCGGGTCCATGTTACAAGCGGGTCCATGTCACAACCAACCATATTAAGGCCCATCCTTTTGAGCGGAGCGGGCAGCTGCAAGTTCTTTGAATTTTGGGCGCCTGGTGAATTAGAGTAATATTTAGAGTGTTTGGATAATTGGTTAGAATCAGTGGTTATAACTAATTTTGGTTAAAATTGCTATAACATGTAACAGCTTTACACTGTAATATACTTTGTCTTCTATAAGTTTGATATTAAATATATATATTTTTTGAAAAAATTAAAAGTCAGTTTCACATCAAAATATTTAAGTGAATAACTAATCTTAGGGCTGTACAAAAACCGCCCTGCACCCGCCAACTACCCGCGCTCGCGCCCGCCCATCTCAAAAAAACGGGTTTACGTTAGCAACCCACTGGTGGGTGGGTCCAATATATTCGGTGGGCGGGTCCAATATATTCGGTGGGCAGGTTTGGTTTTAAGTTTTTGAGAGCAGGTTCAACCCGCACCCACCCACCTATATATATTTTTTTAAAAAAACTTATCATTTATTTGATTTTGTTCTTATTTTAGAGATGATTGAACAATCCAACACTTCAAGCATGGGCTCGGCTGCCTCTTGACATATTAGAAACTGAAAATTCTCCTATTATTTTATGAAGTGATCAAAATTCAAATCAAGTAAGTTAGTAAAGAAGCCCTAAAAGAAAAAGAATACTTGACTTTGTTCATCATTTCATTTGTAGCATTCTATTATTTTCGAACCTAGTGAATAGGCTTTAATTTTTATGGACTCTTGACTTTGTTTATCACTTTATATGTAGTTGATGTTTCTCGTTGCAGTGAATGATTATGTTTCTTAATTTGTACTTTTGAATATGGTCACTATCTTTAAGCATCAAACTTGTTGGGAATGCTTTATGTATTATCATCTTATATTTTCTATAAATTTTCTTCACTTTCTAAAAAAAAGTCCAAAAAATTACATTGGACAATAACATAGGTCTAAACTACCTCAACCCACCTACACACACCCGCAACCACCCAAAACCAAACCAAAACCACCCGTCATGTGGTGGACGATTTGTGTGTTGCTTAATCACCAACCCATCATCTAAAAAAATCGCACCGTATCCATCCAAAAACCATCAAACCGTCCGTCGTTCACCCCTAACTAATCTTCACAAGTGGTCTATATTGTATTTTACACACGTTACAGGCCCTATTTAATTGGGCCTTCCTATACAAAACTTTCTTATACATCTTTTTCTGCGTGTTTCGTGTTTTTTAACAGGATCTTTTTTGACGTTTTAAGAATAAATTTTGTAAAGGACAAAAAAAGGGTTCCCGGAATAAATTCTCTACTTCCAAAGAGAAGAAATTTTTAAGAAAATTCCACCATGGGGCATAAAAAACACTTTATTGGTAAGGCATATTTGTCGCGCTAAATCATCACACTTTTTTGTTAATCCATTGTGAATTTGATTCTCCAAATTTCGAATACGTGTCTTTTCTTGACTCACATCGTGTCTGATAACTCACCACGATCGTCAGTGTAAAATGTTTCCACAGTGCACTTTTCTAACCCCATCTTCTAAAACTCTTAACAAAAAACGACAAATTCACGTAAAAAAGACAACTTCTTCAAATGGAAAAGACTCGTCATTTCATAGCAAAATCTTATTAAAAAAAAATTGCAACTTGCGACTAAATCTACAAAGTAGGACCAAACAATCAGGATTCGCACTGCGAAGGACTTCTCCAAAACCCCGTACCGTAGAACCGGTCCCACATCTCCTCCTCCGGAAAGTCATCGGCTCCAAACGCCGCATCATCACCGTCAATCTTCCCCCCCTCCTTTACACGCTTCAACTCCGCCTCCAACTCCTCAACCGTGGGCCAACGAGCATCGGGCCCACCGGGCCTCTGCTGAAGCAGGCCATTCCTCTTCTTCGCCATCAGCTGTCGTCTCTTACTCCTCCTTGCCCAAGCCCGCCGGATTATCCCGGCCGGGACCCTGTACAGCGCCAGCACCAGAAGGTTGACGACGGTGCAAGGGCAGCAGCAGCACACGGCGGCGCACTCCGCCGCTGTCCCTCCCGCAACCTCCCCGATCCGCCGCCTTTCCCGACCGATCGTTCCCCGTTTCTCCGGCAAAAGCGGCGTTCTCCTATTCAACGGTGGCGATCGCATCACGGCTTGCCGATTCATTGGAAATCGAATATTTCGTCTTTTTTTTTTCTTTTTCTTTTCGTCCTCTTTTGTTCGTCGGAAATTGATTTTCTTTCTCTAGGTAAACGGAACTTCCCGAGAAAATGAAGAGTGAGAAGAGAATCGCGGTCGTTGTGAACTCATCGTTGAGGAGAATCACGTCAATTGGGGGCCGCAATCCGCGCCGAAACGACGGAGGAGGAAAATCTGTTGGGGATTGGGGATTTTCCGGGAAAATTCCTAGGAAAAAGTACGAATAAAAGGGTAGGATTTAGGAACGGTAAAAGAAAGAGAAAATAGGGTGTTCCGGTCCAGCTGTGAGAAAGCGAAAAATAACTGGAAAGAATTCTGTTTGGATAGCCGGAAAATCCGAAAGACTTTCCCTTCCACGAACCGTGTTTTGTTATTGTGAATTTGCCTTTCTTTTCTCTCTCTGGAGGGTTTTTTTTTTTTTTTTTTCTTTTGGGTTTGAAAATGTCTTTTGAAAATGTGCGTTTTAAATGATGTCTCTCCTCTAAATTCTACTGACTGTTGACCTGTTCTGGTGTGATGGATTCGAAAGAACTTTTGAGTGGGGTCGGGAGCACAGTTATCGTCTGGGTTTACCCACTGCATGGCTGCGTGGGCTCCACGCTCGCACTAAAAGACAGTTAACACCGACAACAAAGATAGGGTGCGCCGTGTGCGACATAGATTTTCTGAGGTTTCGCAAACTACAAACTACACGTTTTCTTTCTCAAAATAAATAAATAAATAAATAAAATTATGGCTGGACTATTTTTTTTTTTACGGTTTTTTTAGGGGAGCTGAAATGCTGGACTAATTTTAATATTAAAAATAGCTAGATATGTTTTTTTTTTTTTTTAAAAAAAAAAAACTGGGCAGGGGTGCGGATTTATCCTTTACAGGGTATTCTAGGTATAAATACTTTACAGGATATTCTAGGTGTTTGAATAATTAGATTCAATCAAAATTTTTAGTTGTTAATCTAAAAGTCTCGTATGTTAAATAGATAAGTATAAAATTCTTACATGCTACAAGATTTTTAACGAAAATTAATTCAAACCATTGGTTTAAACTAATGCTCTAAACACCTTATAAATTTACAATTACATGGTTTTTCTTCTTCTACAATACTAGAGCTAAAAAGTGTTTTTCTTTAAAAAAGTATTCTTTTCTTTAAAAAAAAGAGTTTTTTTTCTAAAAAAATGGAGAAGATACTATAGTTGTTAGATATAATGCCCTAAGAAGTAAAATATTGTAATAAGTTTTTGAAGACATTTTATCAATAAAGAGTTTATTTATTTTTATATACCAAATGTTATCCTTTTTATGTTCATTTATATTGAATGTGTAATAAGCAAACAAAAGTCTGAGGCTCAGTCTAAAACTTTAAGAATCGTACATATAATAGACAAATTATGCGAAAGACATGAATCTTAAAGATAATGGTCTAAACAATAAGATCCGCAATCAAGGGAATAAAGTTGGGCACTTTATTTATGCTAGGATTGTAATGTTGTTTACATCACTAATGGGAGATGACTTATCTTGGTCATCAGAATGGGACTTTGTTAGATATGTATGTCTTAAGTAGTAAAAATGTAATATGTTTTTAGAGAGATTTTTTATCAATAAAGAGTTTATTTATTATTTATATACCCAATCTTGTCTTATTTATGTTCATATTTGTTGAATGGATGTTAAGCAAACAAAACTCTGAGACTGTCGGTCTAAACTTTAAGAATTGGGTATATGATGGACAGATTATGCGGAAGACACGATTTTTAAGGTGATGGTCTAAATCATAAGATCCGCAATCGAGGGAATAAAGTTGGGCACTTTATTCATGCAAAGATTATTATGTTATCTATATCCTTAACGGGAGATGGTTTGTCTTGACCATCAGAGGTAGACTCTGCAAATAGAAACATTGGCACATTATCATAGGTGACGATGTGTTGGATTAGGACATAAAGTGAATTAATTTGGATTAATAATTTTGTCTCGACAAATTGATTCACTTTTGACAATCATATATATTGTATCTTAATTCTTAGATGAATAATGAGCCCGTTGTCTTAACTTGTATCTTTTGATGTACCAAAGGGTTACATCCACATTTTAATAGTTGTACACATGCCGGTACGTTAAAGGCATTACTCTTGATAGCGTAGACCTGTTATTAATAGATATGGAATCCATAACTCTTCTTTAGGAATAGTGATATGCGTTATCCTATAATTGAAAAACTGGAGTGTTCAACTATTTGAATACATAGGTCTAACCAAATGGTATACTGTCTTTGGATGGTAAGTTTTTTGATGGTGAAATAATAGAACGTAAGAGAAAATAATCGAGAAGGTAAGACAGAACTTGTTCTTAAGCCAATTGTAGATAATCCTATGGGATACGATACATTATGATATGTCATGGAGACTTAGCTATACGGGCTTTGAAATTCTATATGGTTCGAGAGTGCAGCTCGAAGTTTTTAGTGAAGTAGCGTTAGAGTTGATAATTATGAAATATATATCTGAGATATTGGGTTTCACAATTATCGGGAGCTTGAACTTAATAAGTCCATTAGCTCCCCTTTGCTAGCTTATAAAAATCTTATAACGATACGGCATGCTTTTTCAATAATTGATGACTTCTGTCATATTATTAGATTGGCTGAAAATTTGATAGAATCAGATAATTCATGTCCATTTATCGGTTGAATTAATTTTGTAAAAATTAATTCAAGATAAACTTATTGAATTATCAGGATTGAATAATTCATGTCTGTTTATCGGTTGGATTAATTTTGAATAAATTAATTCAAGATAAACTTGTTGAATTATCAGAAATATTTACTTTCCTAGAGATTATCTAGATATGACTGTTTTAATCAGATAACTTCTCTATTGGGTTATTTTAATAAAACTAACGCTCCATCCCAAGAATCTCAAGTGGGAAATAAAGATTTGTAGAGATCATTTATCAGAAGTTTGGTAGGCCGATCTTTAAGTTCGGCCTGTTGATGGGGCAAATTTGACAGGCCAATCTAGCAATTCAGCCTGCCGACCAAGCGTTAAATAAATCATGCATTTTCACGCGGATTTTATCAGATATTGATCCGAATTTGATTCTGATTCAAAGTTTCGAGTCCTTATCTGATAAGGACTGACTCGGAAGCCCAACCTCTATATAAAGGGGAGTGAGACTCATTGTTATTTAGATTAATTGAGAAATCTAGAGTGAGACTCTATGACTCCCTAGAGAGCTATTGTTCACAAATCACGAACTATAGCTTTGGGTATTTCTCATTAGTTGGAAGGAGAGTCACTGGGGAAAGGCTAAACGACGTGCGCCCACACGCAATAGAGAATAGCAAAGAAAACCAGTTGGTTGAGGCTCTTTGGAACATTACTTCTTTTCACGAATTGCAGGAGCTTTTTCAGCATTTACGAGGTTAGTAAGATCCGGTTAATTTATGCATATAGTATGTCAAACTTGTGTTTTGAAAAATACTTTGGTATAAAAAATTTTAAAATTATGCTACGTACTATTTTTTCAACAAACTCCGCAAGTAGAAACATTGGTATATTGTCATAGGTGACAATGTGTTTGATTAGGACAAAAAGTTGAATTGATTTAGTTAACAATTCTGTTTATTTAAATCAATTCACTTTAGACAATCATATGTATTGTGTCTTAATCCTGACATGACTAATGAGCTTGCATTCTTGACTTATGTCTTTTGATGTACCAAAGGATGACATCTTGATTTGATGATGGTACGCATACTAGCATGTTGGAGACATCATTCTTGATTAACGAAAACTCGTTATTCATATATATGGAATCCATAGCTCTTTTATAGAGTTAATGATATTATCTTGTATGCATTATTCTATAATTGGAAGACTGGAGTGCTCAACCATTTAGATTCATAGGTGTAACCGAATGGTATACTATTTATTAATAGTAAGTATTCTAATGGTGTGATAATTGAACGTAAGATAAAAATAATCAGGAAAGTAAAATGGAATTTATCCTTAAGCCTATTATGAATATCCTATGGAGATGTGATACATTATGATATGTCATAGACGGTTAGCTTTTTGGAGCTTTGTAATTTCATATAGTTCAAGAATGCAGCTCAAAGTTTTTAGTAGAGTAGCATTAGAGTTGATAATTATAAAATATATATTTAGGACATGTTATTTTATAATTATAGGGGCTTAATCTATATATGTCCATCGAGTCCCCTTTGCTAGCTCATAATAATCCTGTAATGATATGGTGTGTTTTCCCTACATATTGGTGACTTATGTTAAATTATTAGATTGGCTAAAATTTGAGAAGAGTAGATTTAATAATTCATGTTAGTTATCGGTTAAATTAATTTTGTGAATTAATTCAAGATAAGCATGTGGAATTATTTGGATAATATTTTTTTTACTATGAGATTATCTGTATATGACTGTTTTAATAAGATAACTTCTCTATTGGGTTATTTGAATTTAAACTGATACTCTATCTAAGATTCTCAAGTGAAAATAAGATACTATAAGGATTCTAGAGTATCGCACGGCTGGCAGGCCAAGAGGAAAGTTTAGCAAGCAGATGGAGTAAGTTCGGTAAGTCAATCTCCCATATCGACATGCTAAACATGTGATTATCAGGTTACGTGTTTTTGACGTGTTTTTTCTCAGAAGTTGATCTGGACTCAAATTTTGGGGTTTAATCTGATAAGGTTTAACCCCAGATTCGACCACTATAAAAGGGGGTGAGTTTTATTTGTTATTTAAATCATTTGAGAAGCATAGAGTAAGTACTCCAGTGAGACAGACTCTGAAACTCCCTAAGAGCTATTGTTCAACCTTAAGAACTTTAGCTCTAGGTTTTCTCAAGTGGTTGGACGGAGAGTCATCGGAGTAAAAATTATACAACGAACGACCACCCTACTCCGATTGTGGATAGAGAACAGCAAAGAAAACTAGTTGGTTGAAGCTCTTCTAGAACGTTCTTCTCTTTATGAAATCCTACTACTTTTGGTATACAAAAAAAGAATATAAAATTTATCATTAATTTATGTATTTTACATGTTAAACTTATATTTTAAAAAATACTTTGATGTGTAATTTTTTAAATTATGCTACGTACTGTTTTCTAGCAGTAGTGTGCACTGGAGAAACACTGTTGATGGTGCTCCATCATAAGCCGAATAACTAAAGAGAAACGACATGTGAGGCTTACAGTTAACGCAAATATGAGTTGGGATTCAGCATAGCACAACCAACCCCATCTTCTTCAACTTTCTTTTTTGACAAAACATCTTTTTCTGCTTTTTTTACAGTATTGATATTCTTTTTTAAATCTGAGTTTTGAAATTTCGCTTGAAATTAAATGAACGGATCGATTGCCCATACCCATGAAGTCGGAAGTGATTAAAAAAACAAAAAATTCGAATGAAACTTACTGTTTGATGTAATCAAACAATCTTGGAATAAAGATTATGCAAAAACTAGGATTAAAGAAAAAAACGAAGACTTGGAGAAATATGAAAGTATAATAACTTTTCTCTAATCTTTTCTTGATAGCTTTATCCAATGGTGTAGATATGTGTTGCAGATGGTCGGCGGTGAAAACAAAACCAAAAAAAAGAAAGAAAGAAAGAAAGAAAGTAAACGAAAGAACAAAATGTCTAGCTGATGGAAAAAATGCAAAGAAAAGGATGGGTTTGGGAGGGATTGAGGATCTAGGTAACTTGATTTTGATTTATTATTCCCAAATTTAATTTAATGTTCTGATAACAAGAGAAGATTAAGGGCTCCAATTGTGAAACTGAAGGAATCATGATCTTTTTCGCTTAGATGAATAATTCTTTATACAAGAACATTTGATAAGTTGAACAATTCATCAGCTACTTGGATTTATTTGATATTAATATTAATAAGTTTGATCTGTCACTCTTCCAATTTCACAATTTTTTATTCTCGTTTAGATTTCTCTACAATACCGTAGTATCTAGATTAAGTTATATATACCTTCCATATTGTTGATTACCGGATTTTATCTCTATAGCCTAAAGTATGCACCATCTATAGTGCATCACAAGAAAGCACTACCACATCTTCTCTCAAAAAAAATTATACGATGTGTATTAGAAATAGGGGAGAAAATGTGGTGGTGCTCACTTATGATGCACTGTAGATGGTGCATACTTTTAGGCCATAGAGATATATCCGATGGTCAGCAATATCGAAGGTGTATGTACCATAATATAGATACTACGGTATTATAAGGTAATCTAAACAAGAATAAAAAATTAAGAAATTGGAAGACTTGCACTTATTGCTCCTTCCTCGTCATGACAACAGATCAAACCTATTAATATTAGTATCAAACAAATCCAAGCCGTTGATGAATTGTTCAACTTGTCAAATGTTCTTGTACGATTAATTATTCATCTAAGTTGAAAAGATTACGACTCCTTAGTTTCTGGGTTTGACAATTGGAGCTCTTAATCTTTTCCTGTTATCAGAATATTAAATTAAATTTAAGAATAATAAATCAAAATAAAGTTATCCAGATGCCCATTCCTCCCAAACCCTTTCCTTCTTTCCATTTTTCCATAAGCTAGACTTTTTTTTTTTTTTGTTTTTTTTTTTTTGTTCTTTTGTTTTTGTTTTTATTTTGTTTTCAACCTCAGCTGCAACACATACTTACACCACCAGATAAAGCTATTAAGGAAAGATTAGAGAAAAGCTATTATTCTTTCATATTTCTCCAAGTCTTCGTTTTTCTCACTAATTCGAGTTTTTGCATAATCTTTATTCCAAGATTGTTTGATTACATAAACAGTAAGTTTCATTTGAAATTAAAAAAAAAAGTGCCCCTCTATAGCTTATCACTTCAAGCTTTTTGTGTATGGGTAATATATGCCTAGATATGTTCATTTCATTTCGAGTGAAAGTCTGAAACTCAGATATTGAAAAGAATGTCAATACCGTGAATAAACAGGAAAAAATGATCTATCAAAAAAGAAAGTTGAAGAAGATGGGGTTGATTGTGCTACAATGAAACCCAAGTCATATTTACGCAATTGTAAGCCTTACACGTCATTCCTCTTTAGTTATTCACTTACGATGGAGCACTGTCAATCGTGTGTCTAGAGTGCACACTACCGCATCTTCTCCCTAGAAATAGATCCAAGTTCCTTAAAAAAAGAACAAGAAAAAAAAAAAGATCCAACTTGTCTTTAAAAGAAAAAAAGTTTCATATAGAACCACGTTATACACACTAAAGTTTAGAGTTAATTTCACCTCTAGTCCTTAAATTATACATCTTGTTCGATTTTGGCCTCTAAATTTTAAACTTTAACAAATCACATTACTGAACTATAAAATTTGTCATATTTTTACCCTTCAATAACTAAATCTGTTAAATATTGATAAATTAAGCTACATAAATGTGCACTTGATCAATTAATTATAAATCGACAGTCGAAATTAAATCTTTTGTAATCGAATTTCATGCATCTTAAATATATCAATAGGAAATTTCATAAACAAATATACATTTTTTGACTTAAAATTAATACGAATTTGGTTTTTGTGATTATTGAGTCCAATTAAGCGAAATATTTATTGCTATGTCATTTACGTATTTTTCAACCTAAAATTTGATCATAAAAATAACAAATAAGTAATATTGTAGTATCTATGTGTCATTTTCACTAGATACCCATATACCTAAGTGTTTTTTCCTTATTTGTTTATATGTTATTTCATTTTAAATCATATGATAGAGAAAATACAAAAAAAATTCTTGAGCAAGAAAAAAATAGTAAAACTTTTGTCAACAAAATTGTAAAAAATAAAGAAGAAAAAAAAAAATAAAACTTATATAATGGATAAACAAAATTTAGATATTTTAACTTAGAACTATATGTTAAAAACACATTTAGAGCCAAAGGTCAAAATGTCATTTGTCTCAATCCATCAATATTTAACATATTTAGTGATGAAAAGAACAAAATAGGACAAGTTTCATAGTTCAAGGAATGCTTTTGTTATAATTTAAAATTTAGGGGTCACAATGGGAAAAATTGCATAGTTTAGAAACCAAAAGTGAAATTATTAGCTCAATTCCTATTTAATGAATTTGGTAACAAAATGGTCAAAATAGGACAAGTTGAATAATCTAGGGGTATGATTTGTTACGTTTTAAAGTTCAGGGACAAAAATGAAACAGGTTAAATAGTTCATAGGTCAAAAGTGAAATTAATCCTAAAGTTTAACATGAAAGATAGTTGAATATGGATGTAAATTAATCATTAGGCTAAATTTGCAACTACACGATTTCTTTTTCTACAATACATATAGAAAAAAAAAACATATATATTTTTTTAAAATTACATTATGTGTGTTGAAAATAGATCCAAACTGTCTTTAAAATAAGGGTTAAATTTACTTTTGGCCTTTGAATTATGCAACTTGTCTCATTTTGACCCATCTTGAACTTTAAAATGTAACAAATCACACCTTTATATTATTCAATTTATCTCATTTTGGCCATTTCATTATTTATTCTGTTAAATATTGTAATGACTGAGAAAAATTTCATTAATAAAACTTAATATTTCATTAGGTTTAATTAATGAATTTACTTTTAAAAATATGAATTTTTGTAAAAATTACGATAAAGTAGGAATAAACGACATTTATTGTAAATTTTATGGCAAATGTGATGCAATGTTGGATATTATCGAATACATATTTTATGAGTTTAATTACTCAGAAATTTGTAAATAATATCCATAAAATGAATTTTATATCACGATTAATTGTAAAATTGTAATATAAACAAGTGGATGATTAGAATGTAAATAGGACATAAAAGTTGTCCAAACCCAAATCAGAGGTAAAAAGGAGGCTAAAGCAGTATGAGTATACTGCTAAATGAAAATGCAGATACGAAAAATGTTATGATTGGCCTTCAAAAGTAAACGAAAAGTAAGTCAAATATTTTTATACAGTCTAAGGATAGAAAGTACACTGATTTGACCACGACAGTATAAGAAAAATACTGTGTGGTAAGAAAAATTACACAGTATAAATTTTTAATTCCATAAAGTGAACATTTGCTTGAATTCTATGGGGCCAACAAGCCATGCAATGTGGCCCAATAAGATGAGGACACCTAGGGTAGTCTAATGGATGACCATGAGTCATCAAATGTGATAAGGAAGCATTTAATGCATGGTTATCACAAAATTTCATTTCCTTTCTTTTGCTCCAAGCTCCAGCAGCCATAACGAAGACTTCTAAAAAAATTTCTCAGCCCCCAAACTTTGCAAAAATAACCCCAAACAAGTTTTACAAGCAAGTACAAGGATTTCCCACAAGTTTTAAGGTAAAATCCTAAACTTTTTAATGAGTTTTCAAGGGATTTTTCATGGGTAAAGAGGAAAAATTAATCCATGGTATTTTTGCATGAAAAGGAAGTCTAGGAGGGAGTTCAAAGGAACTTTGAAGGCTAGAAATAAAAAAAGGTACCATTTGGGTAAGTTTTAAGTTTTAAAGTTTTGAAATTTTATGGATTTTATTTTAATTTCTATTCTTTCAAACCCATGTGGATTCTTGAGCATGTATTTGATGGAATCTCATGTATATGTGATGAATAGTAAGTTTAAGTTGTGAAACTTTGATTTGTGGTGCAAAATGATAATTTTTGCAAACAATGTTATTTTTGTAATTTTGATGTTTGACTATGCAAAAGTGATGTTTGAGCATGAGAATGTTTTGATTAAGGCATGGAATGGTTTTTGTAGAGGTAGAATTGCAAGTTTGAAATGGATTTTTGTAAAAATCCCATAGGGACTAAATTGAAAGAAAAAGATTTCTCTCGACAGAACTGAAAAATGGCCAAAAACACCCCTGTCTAGTGAGATTTTGAGAAAAGTTAAAACATGAAAGTTGTAGATCTCAATGAAACTATTAGACATTGTGGACGGTTTGTCAAAAAAATGAATCCTTTGTGAGATTTTGATTTTTCAAAGAATTTACAGAAATTATGAAAAATTTTAAAAAAGGACAAAAATGTCATTTTCCAAAGGATTTGAATATGTTACTTTGAGCAAAAATGATCCTTGAGAAAATAGGAAATTTTGATGCAAAGAAGTAAATTTTAGTCCTGGAGGCAAAATCGTCAAAATTTTTAATTCAAGGACTAAACCGCAAAGTTTGATGAAAATGGGGCATAATTGAGAAATAAAGAGATTTGACCCACTAGGGTGTTATTTTAAAATTAGTATGTGGTTATTTTCGTAAGAATAACAAAATCGAGCTCGGGTAGGTTAGTGGACCCACGAAGGGCAAAATCGTCATTTTTGTCCAAATAACCTGAACCGCTTTGACATGTTTCCAATTGGATAAGAAAATGACTAGAAAGGTTCCCGCCCTTCGTTGGAAACGATAGGGTAAAGTTAGATAGAAATAAAAAAAATCAGTGGTTTTTAAAGTTGTACATAGTAATGCAACTCAATTTATTAACTAACGGATGTTTCATATTGAAACATAGTAAAATTTGGCTAATGGCTTTGTAATTGGCCAACATGATCCTAGGAGTCTAGGAGAAAGAAAATCGAGGTTAAGTTGTCCGACATTCGTATCAAGTAAGTACCCATCCCACCTATAGTATGAAATTATAGGCTTAGAGTGTAAAATGTGTATATGTATACCTGTGTATATATCAAGGTGTATACTTGTATGTATGCAATGACATAAGTATTTATAAAAATGAAAGGGTATACTTGTGAGTATATGGAATATATATATACCTGAGAGTATATAATGACATATACCTGAGTGTATATGATGATTTGTACCAGTTTGTATATTTTATGTTAAGTACCTGTGAGTACATTATGCTATATACCTGTGCGTATATTAATGTATACCAGTGTATATATTTTATGTTAAGTACCTGTGAGTACACTATGTTACATACCTGTGCAAATATTAATGTATACCAGTGTGTATATTTTATGTTAAGTACCTGTGAGTACATTATGCTATATACCTGTGCGTATATTAATGTATACTAGTGTGTATATTTTATGTTAAGTACCTGTGAGTACATTATGCTACAGATATGTGTGTATATTAATGTGTACCAGTGTGTATATAAAGTATGTACTGTGTTTACTATATCGTACAAGAGCATTTTTGTAGATTATGTTATGTATAATATGTGATCATCACTTCATGCATAGTATGATAACCATAATAAGTGAATTGGTAAACGAATCACCAAAAGTTAAGAAAAGTGTCGTACCGACTCCTGACTCAAGGGGAGTTTAAGGATTACAGGATGGTCATGGTATTACGTAGACCTAAGTGTGCAATAGGACGAACACTTGGGCCCTAGTTAAAGATAAGAAATGATAATGATAAAGAAGGACTATAAGAAAGCATAATGTGATCATGCATTTTATTGAATGTGCATGTGGGTTTATGTGGAACTTACTGGGCGTTAGTTCATTAAGTTTTTCATGCAGTAGGTATTCCAAAAAAAAGGTTAAAATAAATCGTAATGATGAGCTGGCGGACAGATGATGTGTGCAGACTAGGTATGGTTTTCGCCACAATATATTTTCCGTTGTATGGTGTTTTAAAATATTTTGAAAGCAATGTTTGATAAGCTATATTGTAAAAGAAGGATGATTATGTAAACACAAGTATATGTACAGTATTTATTAAAAAGAAAAAAAAATTCCTAAATTTTTGCCCTAAAGTAAGTAAGAAAGAGTTTTATCACAGCCCAAAAAGACGGGTTGTGACAGTTGGTATTAGAGCAAAAATCTTGCCACCTTACTGCACATTGTCGTCTGCTCCATTGCCATGGCTCAAGTAAGATAGTTTGATTTTAAGTATAGGAATGTTTAGTTTCTAATTTTATATGGTATTGATATGTTAATTACAACAATAAATATAGTATATGGCGGAACCGCATCATGATCGTGATATAGAAGCTGATCGAAGAGCCAGTATTGCCTTTCAATATGCAATGCCACCATGATACACTGGGAATTGGCAACCTATGGTGTTGATCGAATGGCTTCATGCAGTTGAGGTAATCTTTGATGCTTGTCATAAGCCACCACATCTCTAGGTATTATTGACCTCAGGACTGTTGTTGAGGAAAGCTTTAGTATGGTGGTTAAGGATTGGACCTGATGAGCGACCAGGGAACTGACAAGTGTTAGATATGTATGCCCTAAGGAGTAAAAATGTAATACGTTTTTAGAGACATTTTTATCAATAAAGAATTTATTCATTTATATATACCAAATCTTGTCCTCTTTACGTTCATATTTGTTGAATGTATGATTGAGCAAACAGTACTCTGAGACCGTCAATCTAAACCTTAAGAATTGGGCATATGATGGACTGATTATGTGAAAGACACGGTTCTTAAGGTGATGGTCTAAAACATATGATCCGTAATCGAGGGAATAAAGTTGGGCACTTTATTCATGTAAAGATTGTTATGTTGTCTATATCTCTTTTGGGAGATGGTTTGTCTTAACCATCGGAGTTGGACTCTGTGAGTAGAAACATTGGCATGTTGTCATAGGTGACGATGTGTTGGATCAGGACATAAAGTGAATTGATTTAGATTAATAATTTTGTCTCAGTAAATTGATTCACTTTAGACAATCATTTGTATTGTATCTTAATCCTGAGATGAATAGTGGGCCCGTTGTCTCGACTTGTATCTTTTGATGTGCCAAAGGGTGACACCCACATCACAATAGTGGTATGCATACCAGTACGTTGGAGGCATGACTTTTGATAGCGTAGACTTGTTATTCATAGATATGGAATCCATAGCTCCTCTTTAGGAGTAATGATATCCTCTTATATGCGTTGTCCTGTAATTGGAAAACTGGAGCGCTCAACCATTTGGATACATAGGTGTAACCGAATGGTATACTATCTTTGGATAGTAAGTTTTCTAATGGTGAGACAATGGAACGTAAGATAAAAATAATCGGGAAGGTAAGATAGAACTTGTCCTTAAGCCGATTATGGATTTTCATATGGGGACACGATACACTATGATATGTCATGGAGACTGAGCTATACGAGCTTCGTAATTCTATAAAGTTCAAGAGCGTAGCTCCAAGCTTTTAGTGGAGTAGCGTTGGAGTTGATAATTGTGAAATGTATATCTAGGATGTTGGGTTTCATAATTATCATGAGCTTGAACTTTATAGGTCCATTTTGGTCCCCTTTGCTAGCTCACAAAATCCTGTAACGACAAGACGTGCTTTTTCAATAATTGGTGACTTATGTCGGAATTATCAGATTGGTTTAAAATTTGTAAGAATCAAATAATTCATGTCTGTTTATTGGTTGAATTAATTTTGTAATAAAATTAATTTAAGATAAACTTGTTGAATTGTTGGGATCGGATAATTCTTGTCTGTTTATCGGTTGATTTAAATTTGGATAAATTAGATCAAGATAAACTTGTAGAATTATTGTGAATTGATTTATTTTCTTAGAGATTATCTTGATAAAGTTTGTTTTGATCAGATAACTTCTCTATTGGGTTGTTTGAATCAAAACTGAGACTTTATCTTTTGAAATCTCAGGTGGAAAATAAAAGATTCGCGGAGATTTTTTCTCGGGAGTTCTGCCTACCGATGGGGCCTGTTCGGCCTGCCGATCAGCGAGAGATAAGATTATGTGTTTTTATGCAGATCTTATCAGATATTGATCCGAACTTGCTTCTGTTTTGAATTTTTGAGACCTATTCTGATAAGGACTGACCCCTGGACCAATGGCTATATAAAGGGAGTGAGTCTCATGATTTACTCATATCAATAGAGATCAATTTGAGAGATTAAGAGTGATACTCTTCCGGTGAGCATCTGAAAACTCCCTGAGAGCTTTTTGTTCACAAATCATGAACATTAGCTTTAGCTTCTCTCTATTGGTTGGAAGGAGAGTCACCAGTGGAAGAGCTGTACGTGTGAGCCCACACTCACTCCGGTTGTGGATAGAGAATAGCAAAGAAGACCAATTGGTTGAGGCTCTTCTGGAACGTTACTTCTCTACACAGGTTACAGAGGTTCTTCGACACAGAGAGGTTAGTAAGATATGTCTAATTTATACATATAACATGTCAAACTTGTGTTTAGAAAATTACTCTGATATAAAAATTTTAAAATTTCACTACGCATTGTTTTATCCAACAATTGGTATCAGAGACATGATTTTTAGATAAATTTACAAGTTTGTGATCATGTTATATGCATAAATTTTGTGATCTTTAATCTCTCCTATACTTGAATTGAATTTTATAGAGAGTTGGCACTCTAGGTTTCTATAAATTATATATATGTTATCATGGATTATATGGTGAATGTTTATTAATTAATTATTGTTAATTAAATCATTATTTAATTATTTATTAATTAATTTATACCGGTTATGGTTCCTTAGATGTTAGAATATGTATCTAGGTTTTTTATGTAATTAGATGACGGACTATCATCTCCATCTAGGAATTGTTATTTAATTTTAAATTTGTAAGAATTTTGTAATTAAATGATTATTCGGAGAAGACGGAAAGAGAAGTCGGCTCTTAAAGATTGATGATGGTGCAACTAGGTATTTCCTGAGTCTCTAATTTTATGTTTTTGAATTGTTGAAAATAAAGTTGATGAACTGCATTAAAATTGTATGCTCGGTCGGCATGCTGGACGTCACAGTTCGGCAGGCCGATGGTCACAGATCAGTAGGCCAGACGTGTGGTCCGGCAGGCAAATAGTGGGGCAGAAATTGGGGTGCTCTGCCGGTAGGCCAAACTTTCAATTCGGCAGGCCGAACTTTCATGGATCGGTAGGCCGATGAAGCATGACCGGTAGGCCGAAATCGAGAGCTGCCAAGTGTTCAGAAAAGGTGCAATTTTTTTGGTGCAGTTTTAATTTTATTTTTGGGACGATTCTGAGAAACATTAAATTTGGATATGACCAGAAATATGAAGTATTTGATTCATACAGGATTAAAGACTTGAAGATAGGTATTGCATGAAGAAGGATACAGCTTGAGGATTCAAGGATGAAGAATCGATAAATGTCTTGATTATTCTCTTGTAATCTTGGTTTTCTATTCTCTAGGGTGGAACCATAATATTACAGTTATTATTAGTTTGCTTGTAGTTTTGCTTGATTGTTTTGCTTGTCTGCATTATAATATGATTTACCATGTATATTGATAACATGTCATATAGAATAGGGAGTGCCACTCATATTAAAATTGTGCATGCATAATTTTAAAATAAAACCTTGATTTCAAAAGATTGAGTGGGAGAAGGTTTTCGAAGAGAGGACCTAAGGCCTCCATCGTTGGTCCATAGGAAGAACAGGGTGGTCCGGACCCCTAGGAAGGGATTTCTATCATGTACCAGATTGGATCTCTAAAAGGATAAGGTATTTTAGTATGATTTATGGTTGCACACCCTTAGGTGGTGATTATAAATCATGGATAAAATATTGAAACGATGGTTATACACTCACGTTAATTTTATTATTAACCTCCCCTAGGAGCTCTGTTAATAAAATTAATGGCCAAAGAAACGATTATTAGTATATGCTGGATCATACGGGTCCTGGATGGCATATATTAATCAAGAGGGGATCCGTGTTCCTGATTGAATTTGGCATGACTCCCCTAGGAGCTTGTTGAATTCTGAGTTGGGAATTATCGTTGTAAGGTTGTGATATTTTCAAGGTTTGACACATAAACACTTTTGTATGATTTTACATGATTGTGTCATCTTACTAAATTATTATATGTTTGCTTATATTTGGTATATGATTCTTTATTGTTGATTGAAAATGTCTAAAAACGCTTTATCATCGATACTTGACAAAAACCAATTAACCGGTGAGAATTATAATGATTGGAAACGGAACCTGGATATCATCCTATCCTTTGAGAAATTGAAATATATACTGACAACCCCTTGTCCTCCCGAGCCTACGGGAAACTCAAGTAATGAGCAATTCCAAGCGTACGATTGCTGGAAAGATGCTAATGATCAGGCCCGCTGCTATGTTATGGCTAGCATGAACAACGTGCTACAGGCTCAACATCAGGATTATGAGACTGCCAAGCAGATCTTGGATAATCTTGAGGATATGTTTGGAGGCCAGGCCATAACAAAGCGGCAAAGGGCGCTTCAAAAACTCCTAAATTGTAGACAGAGACTAGGGACATCTGTGAAGGAGCACATGATGTTGGTCATGGGTTACCTCGCTGAGGCTCAAACCAATGGAGCCGACATCGATGCTGAAACTTAGATGACTATGGTCTTTGAGACGTTGTCTAAGGAATTTATTCCATTTAGAGCTACTTTTAATTTAAGTAATAGACGGGATATGACCTTGACAGAATTGATGAAACAGTTACAGGAATTCAAACTACTGATCAGGGAGTCTCCTGCTGGTGGTGAGGCCAACATGGTAGCTGCTTCTAGTTCCAATCCTCACTCAGGGAATGGAAAGAAGCAACAGGCCAAGAACAGGAAGTCTTCTATTCTTGCTGCTACCAAGAGCAAGAAGAAGAAGAAGAAAAACCCAAAGAAGCTTAAGTGCTTCTTCTATGGCAAGGTCGGGCATATAAAGAAGCATTGCAAGGACTTCATTTCCAAGAGAGGTAGGTGTGATCTTCTATATTTAGAAACTTGTTTGGTTGAGGAATCCAGTGACATCTGGGTCATAGATTCTGGTGCAACTAATCATGTTTGTGTTTCTCTGCAGGGGTTCAAAGAAACGAGAAGTCTGCTACATGAGGACTTCACGCTTCGGATGGGCGATGGATCCTTGGTCTCAGCGGAAGCAGTGGGAGACGTCCATCTTTATTTTGATAATTATAGGAATTTATTTTGCTAGATTTTTTTTATGTTCCTAAATTTAAAAGGAATTTAATTTCTGTATCTTCTTTATTTAAAGACTCCTACGTGGTATCTTTTAATAAAAAAGTGGTGATTCATAAAAACAAATCTTTTATCTATTCTGGATAGATGCAAAATAATCCATATTTTATCAAACCTAAGATGGACTTATTGCTTAATGCTGAGATGAATGATAATGACTCAAAAAGACTTAAAACTTCTCACTCTAATAAGACTTATCTTTGGCATTTGCACCTTAGCCATATTAACCTGAATAGGATTCAAAGGTTGGTAAGGGATGGACCTTTAAGTCAGTTAAAGGTGAAATCTATACCTCAATGTGAGTCTTGTTTGGAGGGTAAAATGACCAAAAGACCATACGGGTCTAACGGCAATAGGGCCGAAGGGGTTCTAGAACTTGTGCATAGTGATGTTTGCGGACCGATAAACATCAGGGCACGAGGAGGGTATGAGTACTTCGTCACTTTTATTGACGATTACTCAAGATATGGGTATGTGTACCTGATGCACCACAAAAGCGAAACTTATGACAAATTCAGGGAGTTTTAGGTTGAAGTGGAAAAGCAATTGGGTAGACCCATAAAGGCACTTCGATCTGATCGAGGTGAGGAATACCTTTCTGATGAGTTCTTAGGACACTTGTTAGTGAATTAGATTTTATCCCATTTGACTGTACCGGGCACTCCGCAGCAAAATGGCTTAGCGGAGAGAAGGAATAGGACTTTGTTGGACATAATTAGGTCCATGATAAGTTATTCATCATTGCCTTTATCCTTTTGGGGATATGCACTGCAAACTGTATGTTATCTTTTGAACAATGTGCCTTCAAAATCGGTCCCTAAAACTCCTCACGAGTTGTGGACAAGACAAAAGACATCCTTAAACCATATTCGCATATGGGGATGTCTAGCTCATGTCTTGTTTTGTTGGCTCCAAGGTTTCACAAAGCTATTTTGATGATAACAAATACAATTTTTATTATATGTGCAAAATATTCTTCTAAATAAATTATTATCTTGAGTGTCTCTAAGCTTACTTTTCAAGATATCAAGTGAAGATAGTTCAAGAAAGCTTGTGGAAAAAGTCTTTTGAAAGGGAACTCACAAGGACTTGAAGATTACAAGTTTTATTTTATAGTCTAGAATTGTAAGTGAGCAATTCTCAAATTGAATGATCAAAAGAAAGCTCTGTTAGACATGTATGCTCTAAGGAGTAAAAATGTAATACGTTTTTGGAGACATTTTTATCAATAAAGAATTTATTCATTTATATATACCTAATATTGTCCTCTTTACGTTCATATTCGTTGAATGTATGATAAGCAAACAGTAGTCTGAGACTATCAGTCTAAACCTTAAGAGTTGGGCATATGATGGGATGATTATGCGGTAGACATGATTCTTAAGGTGATGGTCTAAAATATATGATCCGCAATCGAGGGAATAAAGTTGGGCGCTTTATTCATGTAAAGATTGTTATGTTGTCTATATCCCGCTTGGGAGATGGTTTGTCTTGGCCATCGGAGTTGGACTCCGTGAATAGAAACATTGGCGCGTTGTCATAGGTGACGATGTGTTGGATCAGGAGATAAAGTGAATTGATTTGGATTAATAATTCTGTCTTGACAAATCGATTCACTTTAGACAATCATTTGTATTGTATCTTAATCCTGAGATGAATAATGGGCCCGTTGTCTCGACTTGTGTCTTTTGATGTACCAATGGGTGACTCCCACATCTCTATAGTGGCATGCATGCCGGTACGTTGGAGGCATGACTCTTGATAGCGTAGACTTGTTATTCATAGATATGGAATCCATAGCTCCTCTTTAGGAGTAATGATATCCTCTTATATGCGTTGTCCTGTAATTGGAAAACTGGAGCGTTCAACCATTTGGATACATAGGTGTAACCGAATGGTATACTATCTTTGGATGGTAAGTTTTCTAATGGTGAGACAATGGAACGTAAGATAAAAATAATCGGGAACGTAAGACAGAACTTGTCCTTAAGCCGATTATGGATGATCATATGGGGATGCGATACACTATGATATGTCATGGAGACTTAGCTACACGAGCTTCGTAATTCTATAAAGTTTGAGTGTGCAGCTCCAAGCTTTTAGTGGAGTAGCGTTGGAGTTGATAATTGTGAAATGTATATCTGGGATATTGGGTTTCATAATTATCATGAGCTTGAACTTTATAGGTCCATTTTGGTCCCCTTTGCTAGCTCACAAAATCCTGTAACGACACGGCGTGCTTTTCCAATAATTGGTGACTTATGTCGGATTTATCAGATTGGTTTAAAAATTGTAAGAATCAAATAATTCATGTCTGTTTATTGGTTGAATTAATTTTGTAAGAAATTAGTTCAAGATAAACTTGTTGAATTATTGTGATCAGATAATTCTTGTCTGTTTTTCGGTTTTAAATGATGAATCATGGCTTTGGCATAGAAGACTTGGCCATGCAAGCATGCATTTGATTTCACAAATTTCCAAAAATGATATTGTTAGAGGTTTACCAAAACTAAGTTTCGAAAAAGACAAAGTGTGTGATGCATGCCAATTCGGAAAGCAAGTCAAAATTTCTTTTAAATCCATTTCCGAAATTGCTACCACTAAACCCTTGCAACTTTTGCACATCGATCTTTTTGGCCCTTCTAGGACCACAAGTCTAGGTCGTAAAAGGTATGCTTTTGTTATAGTTGATGATTTTTCAAGATTTACATGGGTTTTGTTTTTAACAAATAAAAATGATGCTTTACAAATGTTTTCATATTTTTGCAAAAAAGTTCAAAATGAACAAGGCTACATGATCACCTCCATTAGAAGTGATCATGGAGGCGAGTTCGATAGTGATGCCTTTGAGTTGTTTTGCAATGAGAAAGGCTATGAACATACTTTTTCGGCACCTAGAACACCACAACAAAATGGAGTTGTTGAAAGGAAAAATAGAGCTTTGCAAGAAATGGCTAGGACTATGCTAAATGAAAATAATTTACCAAAATATTTTTGGGCCGAGGCCGTTAATACTTCTTGCTATGTGATCAATAGAGTTCTTATTAGACCAAAAATGAACAAAACTCCATATGAGCTTTGGAAGGGTAGAAAACCCAATATCGGCTATTTTAAGGTTTTTGGTTGCAAATGTTTTATCTTAAACACCAAAGACAATTTGGGAAAGTTTGATTCAAAATCCGATGTTGGTATCTTTCTCGGTTATTCTACCTCTAGCAAAGCTTATAGAGTGTTTAACAAAAGAACTCTTGTGGTTGAAGAATCCATGCATGTTGTTTTTGATGAAACTAATGCTTCTATGGAAAGAAGAGAAGATGATGATGATCTAGGTTTGGAGAATCAAATGAAGAATCTAGAAATCAAAAACAATGCAAAGGATACAAAGGATGACTTCATTCAAGCTTCACCAAAGGATGATGAACAACTAGAAGAAACTCCTAAAGAAGAAGGTACTTCACAATCTTTTCCAAAGGAATGGAGGTATCATCCTTATCACCCTCAAACCGACATTATTACTCATGATAGTCCAACTCATGGGGTGAGAACTAGAGCATCTTTTAGAAATTTTTGCAACAATTTAGCTTTTCTTTCTCAAATTGAACCAAAAAGTTTTGAAGAAGCCGAAAATGATGAGTTTTGGATTTTAGCAATGCAAGAAGAGCTAAATCAATTTGAAAGAAATGATGTTTGGGAATTTGTTCCTAAGCCTAGTTCTCAATCCGTAATTGGAACTAAATGGGTATTTAGAAATAAAAAGTATGAGCAAGGTCATGTTTTGAGAAACAAGGCTAGACTAGTGGCCCAAGGTTTCAATCAACAAGAAGGTATTGATTTTGAAGAAACTTTTGCACCGGTTGCTCGTCTAGAATCCATTAGAATGTTACTTGCTTTTGCATGCTACAAGGGTTTTACTCTTTATCAAATGGATGTCAAAAGTGCATTCTTAAATGGATACATTTTAGAAGAAGTTTTTGTTGCTCAACCTCCCGGTTTTCAAAATCATAAGTATCCGGATCATGTCTTCAAACTAAAGAAAGCTTTATATGGTCTAAAGCAGGCTCCTAGAGCTTGGTATGAAAGGTCTAAAGCAGGCTCCTAGAGCTTGGTATGAAAGACTAAGTAAATTTTTGATTAAAAATGATTTTTGTGTTGGAAAAGCGGATACTACTCTCTTTATCAAAAATAAAGGTGAAGATCTAGTTATTGTTCAAATATATGTTGATGATATTATTTTTGGTGCTACTAACCACACTCTATGTGAAGAATTTTCTAAGTGTATGCACAGTGAATTTGAGATGAGCATGATGGGAGAATTAAACTTCTTCCTTGGACTTCAAATCAAGCAAACAAAGGAAGGAATTTTCATAAATCAAGCCAAATATGTTAAGGATCTACTCAAACGATTCGAAATGGATGATCTTATGCCAATGCCAACTCCTATGAGCTCTTCAATCAAGCTTGACAAAGATGAACATGGCAAGGCGGTGGACATTACAAAATATAGAGGTATGATTGGATCCTTGCTATATTTGACTGCTAGTAGACTCGACATTATGTTTAGTGTAGGAGTTTGTGCAAGATTTCAATCAAATCCTAAGGAATCTCATTTAGTGCCGTTAAACGTATTTTTAGATATTTGAGTGGTACTAAGAACCTAGGATTGTGGTATCCCAAAGGCACACACATAGACTTGCTAAGTTATTCCGATGCCGATTGGGCCGGTTGCACAATTGATAGGAAAAGCACAAGTGGTACTTGTCACTTTCTAGGTTTTGCCTTAGTTTCATGGTTTAGCAAGAAACAAGCCACGGTGGCACTTTCTACCGCGGAAGCGGAATACATATCGGCGGCTAGTTGTTGTGCACAATTCCTTTGGATGATGCAAACGCTAAAGGATTTAGGTCTATGCTATGATCATGTTCCCATTTTATGTGACAATACTAGTGCAATCAATTTGTCAAAGAATCCGATTTTACATTCACGCACAAAGCATATAGAGATTAGACATCATTTTTTGCGTGACCATGTTCAACGAGGGGATATCACATTGGAATTCATTAGCACAAATGACCAACTAGCAAATATTTTCACAAAACCTCTTACACTAGAACGTTTTTCACATCTTAGAAGAGGACTTGGAATCATTGATCCTTATGAATTGCATTTGCTTGATCATTGATGTACTTAATGCTTATCTTGATGAACTCAATGGTTGATTCAGTGTTTTACTGTGTTTTTATGCTTAATTTATGTTTACATATGTTTGCACATCATTTTGAAATAAGTTTGTGTTTTTAAATTGGGCATAACAGCCTTTTTTTGCATTTTTTTGGTAATTGCTCGACTGCATTAATCGGCCTGCCGATTTTGCTGAGTTCGGCCTGCCGAACTTAAAGTTCGGCCTGCCGAACTTAAAGTTTGGCCTTCCGATTTGTCGGGGTATATAAACCCCGAACTCGAGCAAACCCTCATTCATCTTCATTTTCTTGCTTTCCTCGGCCGCCTCTTTCCAATCTCAAGTGCAAAAATCATCACCCACTCTACGTTCATCGATTTTCTTGCATTTTTCATCAATTTTGTGGACTTTCATCGTTCTCCCTCACTTTTTCTTGAATTTCCCGTGTGTTCTCACACTTTTCTTTCAAGATTCTCCACTTTCCCTCAAAACCCGCTGTTCCCTGCTTGTGTTTGAGCTCTTCCTTCGGCATTTCCAAATGGCTTCAGGTTCTCGTCCTTTCAAGCGCACCAAATTTGTTGCTCACAAGGAAACCCACAAAGCGGTAACCTTAGAGGAATTTTCAAACGAAAATTATGTTAAATTTTTCTCCTCTAGGAAAATTATTGATGGAAAGTATGTTTGTTTTGAGGATTTTGCTAGCTTTGGTATAGAACCATTGTTTGATAGACTAGGATGGAAAAACATTATGCTTTTGAAGGAAAATACATATCCTAGGCTTGTTAAAGGGTTTTATGCCAATCTTAGAGCATCATATGATCCCCTTGAAATTGAGGTGACTTTGAAACAGAGACACATAGAGTTAAACCCAACTGTAACAGGGGAAATCCTTGATATGCCACTAGAAGGTGTAGATATTTATGGAGTCAAGACTTGGATGTTTGATAAAGAACGTATGGCTAAGGTTATTTTTGAAAATGATGATGGTAGCCTACCTAGGAAAATCAATGCAGCATCTTTACCTCCTAGGAGTCGAATTCTTCATAGGCTTATTACTACCAGCATCTTACCTAGAGCTGGCCATAAGGACGAAGTCCAGTTTATTGACCTCCACCTTATTTATTGTCTTCTTAGCGGTACCAAAATAAATTTACCCCTCTTGTTGGTGCGACGGATGATTGATGTCGCTGAAGGAAAGAAAAGTGCTGGACTGCCATATGGAATGCTTCTTTCTAAAATTTTTTATTCATTTAATGTACAAACTGCTGATGAGAAGGACGTGGCTCTGTATAAACCCCATAATGCTTTTGGTGTCCTAACCATTAGCAAAATGGGATTTGAGGAAGTTCACGGGCAATGGATGCCAGCTAGTGGGTGAGCCGTTCCTCTAGGTGCTCAAGCAGAAGAAGAAGAAGAGATAGCCAACATTGAAGCTCAAGGTGGCCAAGATGACGACGAAGAGCCTATCACTCTTCAAAGGCTTTACTCGCATCAACAGCTCCTCTTTGAGCAGCAGCAAAAGATGGGGGCCGACATTGCAAATCTGCAAGCCGGTCAACAAGAGATTCTCAATCTTCTTTGTCAAATGCACTTTGGCGGAGGATCATCAAGCCAACCGTAAAATCCCTCATCATGCTTGATCATTCTTTTGACTTTGAAAATTTTATGAACTCTACTTGTAAATTAATTACTATTTTGATTATTTTCTTCTTTTATATCAATTGCCTATATTTTGTTTTCTTCGTTTTGTTGATGACAAAAGGGGGAGAATATGCATATTTTTTATTGTGGAGCGATAAGGATGGTGGTTCTTGATTATGTTTCTTGATTATGTCTAATGATTATGGATGGTGGTTCTTGATTATGTCTAATGATTATGATGATTACGTTTGATGATTGCTATATTTCATGTGGAGATTGTTTGATGATTGTGGAGATATAAGGTTGGTGGTACTTGTGATTTTTTTTTTTTGTTTTAATCCTTTATTGGTTTCTTGACATTTGTAATGAAAATTGCTGTAAAGGAAAAGCATATTTTTCAGGGGGAGCTCTTTCAAATTTTTTTTTTACATGTTGTATCCCTGCACATATTAAGGGGGAGCTATTGCAATTTTTCAAAATCAATCAAAAATTGTTTTGTCATCATCAAAAAGGGGGAGATTGTTGGCTCCAAGGTTTCACAAAGCTATTTTGATGATAACAAATACAATTTTTATTATATGTGCAAAATATTCTTCTAAATAAATTATTATCTTGAGTGTCTCTAAGCTTACTTTTCAAGATATCAAGTGAAGACAGTTCAAGAAAGCTTGTGGAAAAAGTCTTTTGAAAGGGAACTCACAAGGACTTGAAGATTACAAGTTTTATTCTATAGTCTAGAATTGTAAGTGAGCAATTCTCAAATTGAATGATCAAAAGAAAGCTCAAGAGCACACACTCACATTGCATACTTGCATTTAATGTTATTTTTGAATTCATATTGCATGTGAAAATTATGATTTAAACTGTTTTAGAAGTGCTTAAATATGTTGATATAAAACAGGTTTCAAAATCAGGTCACAAAGGCTTTTTGGCCTCAGACAGATCGGCCTGCCGACCAAATTTGGTCGGCCTGCCGAATATGATCGGCCTGCCGAAGATCCTGCTTCGGCCTGCCGATCTGGGGATTTTTTTAACCCCTCACTACAAAGGCTCTGCCGGCCTGCCGAAGTTATGGAGATCGGCCTGCCGAACTCCCTGCTTCGGCCTGCCGATCTGAGGGTTTTCAAAACCCGTTTTTGCAGAAACTTTAGCGGCCTGCCGAACTCAACTTTCGGCCTGCCGATGGTTCAAAGTTCGGCCTGCCGAACTATGAACCGGCCTGTCGATCTAGTGACCGTTGAGAAATTGATTTTTAGCGTCGCATTCTTCGACCTGTCGATCTTTACTTCCGGCCTGCCGAACTATCTGTAACGACTAGTTTTCTAACCGTTGGAGATCCATTTGTAACGGCTAGTTTGACTCAAAATTGATTTATTCAGATGTTTCTAAGCACTAGGAGGCTATATATACCTATCCATTCAATGTGCAATAAATGATGAAGGAATTGAAGTGAAATTTGACATTATTCTACCTTGTTCTTCTCAAGCATTCATTACACACACTTTCTCTTGAGCCAAAATTGTTTCATACTCTAATTGAGAATTACTCACACCTCCAAACACACACTATATTTGTATTTTCATCTCTTTCTGTTTTGGAGTGTATATCTTGTGAGTGTACCAAAATTACAACTACATTATTTTCATTGTTGGTTTCCAAAGCCTTGTAAATTTGGGGAATTCTTGGTTAGACAATCTCCGGGAAAATTGTCACTTTGTAAGAAGGTGTGGTGAGCCTCGGGTTGAGCAAGTCACCGGTTGTATAAAGGAGTGATCGTGCCGAAAAGACGGTCTATTAGTGCAAGAGGTCAAGCAAAGGAGTTTAGCTTGGCGACAGTGGACGTAGGCATATTGGCCGAACCACTATAAATAGCGTTTGCATTTCTTCTCCTTACTCTTCACTTTATTGCCGCTTAATTGTTGCTTGGTTGTGCTCTTATTATCTCGTTCTCATATTTACTTCTTAAGCATTTTACTTTAGAAAATTTCCAATAATTGTAAAAGTTTCAAAAACCCAATTCACCCCCCCTCTTGGGTAGTTATTCTTGGGATAACATGTTTAAGGATCCAAATAAGTTGGAAGCATGTTCGAAAGTTTGCGTGTTTATAGGATATCCAAAAGGGACTAAAGGGGGTTATTTTTATAACCCAAAGAAAAATAAAGTCGTGGTTTCAACTAATGCGACTTTCCTTGAGGATAGTTACATGGACGACTATAAACCTCGAAGCAAAGTGGTGCTTGAGGAGTTAAGGGATGATTTGTTCACTCCGGAGGTTCTGAACGAAACCATTCCGATCGGTGTAGAAAAACCAAACAAACCTGAACAACAACTTCAGGGGCTTCGGCGTAGTGGGAGGATCGGACGTCAACCTGAGATGCATATGTTCAATGGGGAGGTCTTCATGGCTGAACCGGATGAAGATTTCCAATAATTGTAAAAGTTTCGAAAACCCAATTCACCCTCCCTCTTGGGTAGTTATTCTTGGGATAACATGTTTGAGGATCCAAATAAGTTGGAAGCATGTTCAAAAGTTTGCGTGTTTATAGGATATCCAAAATGGACTAAAGGGGGTTATTTTTATAACCCAAAGAAAAATAAAGTCGTGGTTTCAACTAATGCGACTTTCCTTAAGGATAGTTACATGGAGGACTATAAACCTCGAAGCAAAGTGGTGCTTGAGGAGTTAAGGGATGATTCGTTCACTCCGGAGGTTTCGAACGAAACCATTCCGATCGGTGTAGAAAAACCAAACAAACTTGAACAACAACTTCAGGGGCTTCGGCGTAGTGGGAGGATCGGACGTCAACTTGAGATGCATATGTTCAATGGGGAGGTCTTCATGGCTGAACCGGATGAAGATTTCCAATAATTATAAAAGTTTCGAAAACCCAATTCACCCCCCCTCTTGGGTAGTTATTCTTGGGATAACATGTTTGAGGATCCAAATAAGTTGGAATCATGTTCGAAAGTTTGCATGTTTATAGGATATCCAAAAGGGACTAAAGGGGGTTATTTTTATAACCCAAAGAAAAATAAAGTCGTGGTTTCAACTAATGCGACTTTCCTTGAGGATAGTTACATGGACGACTATAAACCTCGAAGCAAAGTGGTGCTTGAGGAGTTAAGGGATGATTCGTTCACTCCGGAGGTTCCGAACGAAACCATTCCAATCGGTGTAGAAAAACCAAACAAACCTGAACAACAACTTCAGGGGCTTTGACGTAGTGGGAGGATCGGACGTCAACCTGAGATGCATATGTTCAATGGGGAGGTCTTCATGGCTGAACCGGATGAACATGATAGGGATCCTTATCCTTACGCAGAAGCTATGGAGGATGTTGATTCAAGACTCTGGACAGAGGCTATGAACATAGAGATGAAGTCCATGGAGACTAATCAGGTCTGGGAGCTTGTGGATCTTCCCGAAGGGGTAAAACCCGTAAGGTGTAAGTGGATCTATAAAAGGAAAAGAGGAGTAGATGGAAAGGTCGAAACCTTTAAGGCTAGACTGCTAGCTAAGGGTTACACGCAAAAGGAAGGAATCGATTATGAGGAAACCTTTTCGCCTGTAGCCATGCTTAAGTCCATCCGGATTCTCTTGTCTATAGATGCCACTCTCGACTATGAGATTTGGCATATGGATGTCAAGACAGCTTTTCTGAATGGCTATCTTGATGAGTCCATTTATATAGAACAACCAGACGGGTTCAAGGTCGCAGGTCAAGAGGATAAGGTTTGTAAGCTGCTAAAGTCAATTTATGGACTTAAGCAGGCTTCTCGTTCTTTGAACATAAGATTTGATCAAGTGATCAAGACTTATGAGTTCTGACAAAATGTGGATGAACCATGTGTTTACAAACATATTAAGGATGGGAAGGTGGTTTTTCTACTGCTCTATGTGGATGACATTTTGCTAATTGGCAATGACGTTGGGGCATTGTCATTGATCAAATTATGGTTGACCAAGTAGTTTGACACGAAGGACTTGGGTGAGGCTAATTTTGTTCTCGATATCTAGATCTTTCAGGATAGGAAGAATAAAATAATAGCTTTGTCTCAGGCCGACTACATAGATAAAATTCTCATGAGGTTTGCAATGCAGGATTCCAAGAAAGGTGGGCAACCATCTAGGTCTGGAATTACTCTTTCTAAGAAAGACTCTCCAAAGTCTTATGAAGAAAGAGAATACATGAAGAAGGTGCCTTATGCTTTGGCAGTGGGTAGTCTCATGTATGCCATGCTTTGCACACGACCGGATATTAGCTATGCAGTTGGGATTGTAAGTCGATTTCAGGCGGATCCAGGACCGAACCATTGGGTTGCAGTAAAACATATTTTCAAGTACCCGAGAAGGACTCGAGGGTATATGCTTGTGTATTCGGGTGAGGATTTAACTCCTCTAGGATACACTGATTCAGATTTTCAATCCTGTCTGGATTCTAGGAAATCGACTTCGGGGTTTGTGTTTACTCTGGACGGCGGTGCCATCAGTTGGAGAAGTGCGAAACAAGATTGCACATCAGATTCAACGATGGAGGCCGAGTATGTAGCGGGTAGTGATGCTTTGAAAAAAGCAGTGTAGCTCCGCAAGTTCCTTGGGGATCTTGAGGTAGTTCCTGGTATGGATAAAACGGTATCACTATACTGTGATAATAGTGCGGCGGTAGCTAATGCTAAGGAACCAAGATTTTACAAGAAGAGTAAGCATATTGATCGAAAGTATCATGTGATAAAGGACTTCGTTGAGGGCAGGTATGTCACGGTGTGCAAGATCGCGTCAGAGGACAATTTAGCTGATTCATTTACGAAGACACTTATAGGGAGAGTCTTCGAGAGGAATGTGGAAGCTATGGAGATGCGAAATTTGCTGTATTTACTCACTTAGTACAAGTGGGAGATTGTTAGACATGTATGCCCTAAGGAGTAAAAATGTAATACATTTTTAGAGACATTTTTATCAATAAAAAATTTATTCATTTATATATACCAAATCTTATCCTCTTTACGTTCATATTTGTTGAATGTATGATTAAGCAAACAGTAGTCTGAGACCGTCAATCTAAACCTTAAGAATTGGGCATATGATGGACTGATTATGCGAAAGACACGATTCTTAAGGTGATGGTCTAAAACATATGATCCGCAATCAAGGGAATAAAGTTGGGCGCTTTATTCATGTAAAGATTGTTATGTTGTCTATATCCCTTTTGGGAGAGGTGACGATGTGTTGGATCGGGACATAAAGTGAATTGATTTGGATTAATAATTCTGTCTCGGTAAATCGGTTCACTTTAGAGACATTGTTAGACATGTATGCCCTAACGAGTAAAAATGTAATACGTTTATAGAGACATTTTTATCAATAAAAAATTTATTCATTTATATATACCAAATCTTGTCCTCTTTACGTTCATATTTGTTGAATGTATGATTAAGCAAATAGTAGTCTGAGACTGTCAATCTAAACCTTAAGAATTAGGCATATGATGGACTGATTATGTGAAAGACACGATTCTTAAGGTGATGGTCTAAAACATATGATCTGCAATCGAGGGAATAAAGTTGGGCGCTTTATTCATATAAAGATTGTTATGTTGTCTATATCCCTTTTGGGAGAGGTGACGATGTGTTGGATTAGGACATAAAGTGAATTGATTTGGATTAATAATTCTGTCTCGGTAAATCGGTTCACTTTAGACAATCATTTGTATTGTATCTTAATCCTGAGATGAATAGTGGGCCCGTTGTCTCGACTTGTGTCTTTTGTTGTGCCAAAGAGTGACACCCACATCTCAATAGTGGTAAGCATACCGGTACGTTGGAGGCATGACTTTTGATAGTGTAGACTTGTTATTCATAGATATGGAATCCATAGCTCCTCTTTAGAAGTAATGATATCCTCTTATATGCGTTATCCTGTAATTGGAAAACTGGAGCGCTCAACCATTTGGATACATAGGTGTAACCGAATGGTATACTATCTTTGGATAGTAAGTTTTCTAATGGTGAGACAATGGAACGTAAGATAAAAATAATCCGGAAGGTAAGACAGAACTTGTCCTTAAGCCGATTATGGATTTTCATATGGGGATACGATACACTATGATATGTCATGGAGACTTAACTATACGAGCTTCGTAATTCTATAAAGTTCAAGAGTGCAGCTCCAAGCTTTTAGTGGAGTAGCGTTGGAGTTGATAATTGTGAAATGTATATCTGGGATATTGGGTTTCATAATTATCATGAGCTTGAACTTTATAGGTCTATTTTGGTCCCCTTTGCTAGCTCACAAATTCCTGTAACGACACGGCATGCTTTTCCAATAATTGGTGACTTATGCCGGAATTATCAGACTAGTTTAAAATTTGTAAGAATCAAATAATTCATGTCTGTTTATTGGTTGAATTAATTTTGTAATAAAATTAATTTAAGATAAACTTGTTGAATTGTTGGGATTGGATAATTCTTGTCTGTTTATCGGTTGATTTAAATTTGGATAAATTAGATCAAGATAAACTTGTAGAATTATTGTGAATTGATTTATTTTCTTAGAGATTATCTTGATAAAGTTTGTTTTGATCAAATAACTTCTCTATTGGGTTATTTGAATCAAAACTATGACTTTATCCTTTGGAATCTCGGGTGGAAAATAAAAGATTCGCGAAGATTTTTTCTCGGGAGTTCAACCTGCCAAATGACGTGTTCGGCCTGTCGATGGGGCCTGTTCGGCCTGCTAATCAGCGAGAGATAAGATTACGTGTTTTTACGTGGATCTTATCAGATATTGATCCGAACTTGATTCTGTTTCGAATTTTTGATACCTATTCTGATAAGGACTGACCCCTGGACCAATGGCTATATAAAGGGAGTGAGTCTCATGATTTACTCATATCAATAGAGATCAATTTGAGAGATTAAAAGTTATACTCTTCTGGTGAGGGTCTGAAAACTCCTTGAGAGCTTTCTGTTCACAAATCTCGAACATTGGCTTTAGGTTCTCTCTATTTGTTGGAAGGAGAGTCACCGGTGGAAGAGCTGTACGTGTGAGCCCACACTCACTCCGGTTGTGGATAGAGAATAGCAAAGAAGACCAGTTGGTTGAGGCTCTTCTGGAACATTACTTCTCTACACAGGTTGCGGAGGTTTTTTGGCACACAGAGGTTAGTAAGATCTGTCTAATTTATACATATAACATGTCAAACTTGTGTTTTAGAAATTACTCTGATATAAAAATTTAAAAATTCTATTGCGCATTGTTTTATCCAATAACAAGGCTTCAGACAACATATTCAAGCTAAATTTGCTCCTTTACCTGCAGCAGATGTCATGCACATCCAAATGATTCTGATGCTGTGGGCTGATTGACAATGCAGGTTGTACTTACGTGTAGAACCAGTTTGGGGAAGATATGTAGGGGAGCTGATAGATCACTATATCTTGAGGTTTCACCGAACCATGATGCCATTGATTCCCTCTGAATTATCTTTACGGCACATTTGCGATCTTGTTTGGAGGGATCTTCCTAATGTAGTCCAGTAACATATGCAGTATATAGGGAACTATCTCAGCATCCACGACTTTCTTATGACAGTGCTACAAGCAGAGCAGAATGTAGTCGCACCCCTAGAAGATCCCCCAATGGATATGGAAGATGATGATGATGATGATGATAGTGATGAAGAGCCCGAGCCTCCTGAACCCATTATTGCAAGTGATGACGAATCCACTGATTCAGATATAGAGAAAGAGGAGGATCCCGAGGAGGATTCTGAACATAGTGACATGTCATGAGTCGAGTTAAACTAAAAGAAATTATGAAGACTTTTGTATAGTCTAATGTATATAGATGTGTGATCATCATAGTTTTGAGCCTTGATGTTTTGTATATGTATGACCGGCAAGTGGTATTCTTCCTGGCAATAGGGTATATGTAGCCGGAAGTGATAACTGCTCCTGGAGATGATATGAATAGTTATGTATGAAAGGAAAGTATGTATGTATATTAGTTATGCATGTAATGTTGCAAAGAATGTAAAAAAGAAATGAAAGAGGTTCATGAAATGTATGAACTGAAATGTATGAAATGAAATGTACGAAGGTTATTGAAATGAAATGCATGAACTGAAATGTATGAAATGAAATGTATTAATGTTATTGAAATGCAATGTATGAAGTAAGATATTGAGTTCATGTAATTGTGCATGTTTGCATGTATTTATGTTGTTTAAATATATGCAATTATTGATTGGATACTATTAAGTTAATAGTATATGTCGACCTAGTAACAAAAATATGCGATGGGTATATAACGATTGATATCGATGGCTGATACACCCGGAGAACCTATGAACCCGGATTTGATGGCCATGATTACGGAGTTACAACAGAAACTCTGAGCTCAGGAGTCAAAAATGTAAGTTAAGAGCGCAGCTAGTGAATCATAATCTCGAACCATAGGCACGTGCGAACTCGCCACCCCCAGTACTACCACCTCAGCAAGTGGAACCAGTTGCTCCAGTTGTTCCAGTTGTTCCGGTAGCATCTGCTACCGAATTTTATGAAAGATTCCAACGGATGAAAGCCCCAGAATTTGACGGATCTACGGATCCATTAGAAGCCGATGATTGGCTTACTGGTATAGAACGATTTTTGAAATTTATGGGGCTTAGTGACTGTGAAAAAGTCTTGTGTGCCTCATTTTCTCTCACCAAGGATGCTAGGAGATGGTGGGAATCGGTAGAACATAGAAGGAATGTAAATGAAATGACATGGCCTGATTTTGTGGAAGAGTTCGATAGGGCCCAACAAGAAGAATTCAATAATTTTAAACAAGGCAACATGTCAGTGGCAGATGCCGTGAAGAGGTTTAACCAATTGGCACGCTTATGTCCTGAATTGGTACCCATAGATCAGGAACGAATAAGAAGATTGATGAGAATGTTTCAAACTAACATTGCCCTTATAGTTGATAGTGGAGGGCAAGCCCCTATGGATGTAGAGGATTGTATTGAACGGGCTACTAGAGCCGAATTCAGAATCGCCCATGACAAGGAAGAGAGGGCAAGAATTTTCAAGACTCTAAAAGAGGAGAAGGCTTTAGCTAAGTAGAGCCAAGTGGTACAGGCAAAAGGGCAAAGAAGTGTTCCAAGTCAAGGGCAGTCCCAAAACCATCCAGTTGGACGCAACCGCAACATTAACAATAAGAGGAAATGGAACGCAATTAGTGCAAAGAATCAAAAAGGACAACCTCAGAAAAGAATTGGTGATGGAAGAAACAATAAGCCTCTCTGCAATCAGTGTGAAAAGAGACATGCTGGAGAATGTAAAGCTGGCACCAACAAATGCTTCCTCTGTAACAAAGAAGGGCACTATGCCAGAAATTGTTTCTCCAATCCCTAGAATCGGAATAACCAGAATCGGAATAACCAAAATCAGCAAAGTTCTTAGGGAACCCAGTTTCATGCAATCCAAGCACAGATTGAAGGCCCTAGTATCAGTCAGGAATGCTTGGAAGCTCCAGAACCAAGTGGACGAATTTATGCTTATATGAAGAAGGAGGATGATGCAGGAACGTCGTCGGTGGTAACAGGTCAATTTTCTGTTGCCAATAATGATGCCTATGTTTTATTTGACTTTGCAGCAATGCATTCATTTGCCTCGTTTAAGTTTGCTAAACGGTTAAGGAATGAATGGGATAGAATAGAATAGACTTTTAAAACTGCACTTCCCTCTGGGGAGGTATTGAGTTTTGATTATTGGTTACGTCATGTACCGATAATCATTTGTGGAAGGGAATTGTATATTGATTTGATCATAATTGATATACAAGACTACGATGTTATCCTAGGAATGGATTTCTTGGGAAAGTACACGGCCAAGATTAACTGTAGACACCACAAGGTTACGTTCCGACCTTCTGGAAGTGAGAAGTTTGTGTATTTAGAAAAGGTTCCTAAGGCTCCAAAGGCGCTAATTTTGGCGTTAAAAGAAAAGAAGATGTTGGAGAGTGGATGCACCGGCTATTTGGTGAACTTAGTAAGCAAGCCACAATAGGCTCAGTTAGGACCAGAGAAGGTTCCCATAGTAAAAGAATTTGTTGATGTGTTTCCAGATGAGTTACCAGGCTTACCACCAGAATGGGAGATCTCGTTCGAGATTGAGTTGACACCAGGTACAGCCTCGATATCGAAGGCACCGTATCGTATGGCTCCAGGAGAGCTCAAAGAGCTACAGGTGCAACTACAAGAGTTGCTGGATAAAGGATTTATTCGGCCGAGTCATTCCCCATGGGGAGCGCCTGTATTATTTGTCAAGAAGAAAGATGGAATGTTACGAATGTGCATCGATTATCGAGAGTTAAACAAAGTCACAATTAAGAATAAGTATCTACTTCCGAGGATTGATGACCTATTTGATCAATTGAAAGGAGCGTCAGTATTCTCGAAGATCGATCTACGCTCTGGATATCATCAACTACAAGTTAAAGAGGAGGACATGCCAAAGACGGCATTTCGAACGCGGCATGGGCATTATGAGTTTTGTGTTATGCCATTTGGACTGACTAATGCCCCCACAGCATTTATGGATCTTATGAACCAGATTTTCAAGGACTACCTCGACAAGTTTGTCATAGTTTTTATTGACGAAATCCTGATATATTCAAGAACACCAAAGGAACATGCAGAGCACCTGAGGATCGCACTACAATTATTGAGAAGACATCAATTGTACGCCAAGTTCTCAAAATGTGAGTTTTGACTGGAGAAGGTCCATTTCTTAGGACACGTGGTGACACATGATGGAGTATTCGTTGATCCCACCAAAGTGGAAGCAGTGAATAAGTGGCCTACACCAAAAAGCGTAACCGAAATCAGAAGTTTCCTCAGTTTCACAAGCTACTATTGACGTTTTGTGGAAAGATTTTCCCGACTAGCAGCACCACTCACTGCACTTACACGGAAGCGGTAAAATATAAATGGACTAAGAAGTGCGAGGAAAGTTTCAAAGAATTAAAGAGACAACTCACGAGTGCCCCGGTACTAGCAATACCAGATTCGAACATAGGAAACTATGTGATTTATAGTGATGCATCAAAGACAGGCTTGGGAGCTGTTCTTATGCAAAATGGAAAAGTGATTGCGTATGCATCCCGATAGCTGAAGGATCATGAAAGGAATTATCCAACACATGACTTAGAGTTAGCAGCGGTCGTGTTTGCATTGAAGATTTGGCGTCATTATTTATATGGAGCTAAATGCGAGATATATGCTGATCATCAGAGTCTAAAATATATCTTCACACAAAAGGAGCTTAACATGAGACAACAAAAGTGGCTAGAGTTAGTTAAAGACTACGACTGTGAAATTTTATATCACCCGGGAAAGGCTAACCGAGTAGCCGATGCCCTTAGTCGTAGAACAATGTCTTCGTTTGCAATGATATAGTTAATACCAAAACCCCTTCAGAAGGACCTGATGAAAGCAGGAATAGAGCTAGTCATTGGAAGATTAGCCCATTTGTCGTTCTGACTAGTTATTTTGGAAAACTTAAAAGAGCGACTAGAAGCAGATCCATTGCTACTAAAAGCTAAGAATGAGGTTCTTGAGAACAAAGAAACAGAATTTAGCATCTTAAAATATGGAATTCTCCATTATAAGGGCAGAATCTGCATCCCCAATGATGAAAGATTAAAGAAACAAGTATTACAGGAAGCTCATGAAGCACCCTATGTGGCTCATCCAAGAGCTCCTAAAATGTACCAAGACGTGAAAGAGCACTATTGGTGGCACGGAATGAAGAACAATGTCGCACAATTTGTCACCAAATGCCTCACATGCCAAAAGGTGAAAGCTGAGCATCAACGGCCAGCCGGTGAATTACAGAAAATTGAAATTCCCGAATGAAAATGGGACCAGATAACTATGGATCTGGTGACCGGGCTACCCAGAACTACGGGTGGACAAGATGCTATATGGGTAATCGTTGATAGATTGACGAAATCAGCTCACTTCTTACCCATTAAACTCAGCAATTCTGTGGAAAGACTAGCTGAACTATATGTAGCCCAAATAGTTAGATACCACGGAGTTTCGAAATCTATCATTTCTGATCGAGATGGCCGATTCACTTCCAAGTTTTGGAGGAGCGTTCACCAAGCTATGGGAACGAAACAAACTTTTAGTACAGCTTTTCACCCCTAAACTGATGGTTAATCTGAAAGGACCATTCAAACCCTAGAAGATATGCTAAGAGCCTGTGTGCTAGATTTCAAAGGAGGATGGGATAAAAAGCTACCATTGATCGAATTCGCTTATTATAACGGTTATCAAGCTTCCATAGAGATGGCTCCTTCTGAAGCTCTTTACGAAAGAAGATCCAGATCGCCATTGCATTGGTATGAAACGGGAGAAAAGACATTGTCAACAATAGATTTTGTGCAAAGGACGACGAAGGATGTAAAATTAATCCGTCAACGAATGGAAACCGTCTTTAGTCATCAAAAGAGTTATGTAGATCAACGAAGACCCCTAGCATTCCAAGCAAGGGATCTAGTCTTCTTAAAGGTAACGCCAATGAAAGGAGTAATTAGGTTTGGAAAGAAAGGAAAACTTGGCCCAAGATACATTGGACCATTTGAAATCTTAGAACGGGTAGGCAATGTAGCATATAAGTTGGTCTTACCCTCTGATCTAGCATCGGTATACAATGTATTCTATGTATCCATGCTAAAGAAGTACGTACCGGATCCTTCGCATATTTTGCAACCAGAGGAAATTGATGTGCAGGAGAATTTGTCTTATGAAGAGAAACTAGTTCAAATATTGGCACGAGAAGAAAAGGAATTAAGGAACAAGAAGATACCTCTCGTCAAAGTTCTATGGCGCAATCAACAAGTGGAAGAGGCAACGTGGGAACGAGAGGATGCGATGACGAAAAGCTACCCTAAATTGTTTTGATTTTCGAGGAGGAAAATTTCTGAAGGGGGGTAGATTGTAATAACTGAGAAAAATTTCATTAATAAAACCTAATATTTAATTAGGTTTAATTAATGAATTTACTTTTAAAAATGTGAATTTTTGTAAAAATTACGATAAAGTAGGAATAAACGGCATTGATTGTAAATTTTATGGTAAATGTGATGTAATATTGCCAAATACAGATTTTATGAGTTTAATTACTTAGAAATTTGTAAATAATATCCATAAAATGAATTTTATATCACGATTAATTGTAAAATTGTGATATAAACAAGTGGATGATTAGAATGTAAATAGGACATAGAAGTTGTCCAAACCCAAATCAAGGATAAAAAGGAGGCTGAAGCAGTATAAGTATACTGCTAAATGAAAATGCAGATACGAAAAATGTTATGATTGGCCTCCAAAAGTAAACGAAAAGTAAGTTAAATATTTTTATATAGTCTAGGGATAGAAAATACACTGATTTGACCACGGTAGTATAGGAAAAATACTGTGTGGTAAAAAAAATTACATAGTATAAATTTTTAATTCCATAAAGTGGACATTTGCTTGAATTTTATGGGGCCAACAAGCCATGTAATGTGGCCCAATAAGATGAGGACACCTAGGATAGTATAATGGATGACCATGAGTCATCAAATGTGATAAGGGAATATTTAATGCATGGTTATCATAAAATTTCATTTCCTTTCTTTTGCTTCAAGCTCCGACAGTCATAACCAAGACTTCTAAAAAAATTTCTCAGCCCCCAAACTTTGCAAAAATACCCTCAAACAAGTTTTACAAGCAAGTACAAGGATTTCCCACAAGTTTTAAGGTAAAATCCTAAACTTTTTAATGAGTTTTCAAGGATTTTTCATGGGTAAAGAGGAAAAATTAATCCATGGTATTTTTGCATAGAAAGGAAGTCTAGGAGGGAGTTCAAAGGAACTTTGAAGGTTGGAAATCAAAAAAAGTGCCATTTGGGTAAGTTTTAAGTTTTAAAGTTTTGAAATTTTATGGATTTTATTTTGATTTCTATTCTTTCGAACCCATGTGGGTTCTTGAGCATGTATTTGATGGAATCTCATGTGTATGTGATGAATAGTAAGTTTAAGTTGTGAAACTTTGATTTATGGTGCAAAATAATAATTTTTGCAAACAGTGTTATTTTTATAATTTTAATGTTTGACTTTACAAAAGTGATGTTTGAGCATGAGAATGTTTTGATTAAGGCATGGAATGGTTTTTCCAGGGGTAGAATTGCAAGTTTGAACGGATTTTTGTAAAAATGCCATAAGGACTAAATTGAAAGAAAAAGATTTCTCTCGACAGAATTGAAAAGTGGCCAAAAACACCCCTGTACAGTGAGATTTTGGGGAAATTTAAAACACAAAAGTTGTAGATCTTGATGAAACTGTTAGGCATCATGGATGGTTCGTCAAAAAACTGAATCCTTTTGTGAGATTTTGATTTTTCAAAGAATTTACGAAAATTATGAAAAATTTTAAAAAGGGCAAAAATGTCATTTTTCAAAGGATTTTGAATATGATACTTTTCATGATCCTTGAGAAAAATAGGAAATTTTGATGCAAAGAAGTAAATTTTAGTCCCGGAGGCAAAATCGTCAAAATTTTCGATTCAGGGACTGAACCGTAAAGTTTAATGAAAATAGGGCATAATTAAGAAATAAAGAGATTTGACCCACTAGGGTTTTATTTTAAAATTAGTATGTGGTTATTTTTGTAAGAATAACGAAATCGAGTTCGGGTAGGTTAGTGGACCCACGGAGCGCATAATCGTCATTTTTGCCGAAATAACCTGAACCACTTTGAAATGTTTCCAATGGGATAAGAAAATGACTAGAAAGGTTCCCACCCTTCGTTAGAAATGATAGGGTAAAGTTAGATAGAAATAAGAAAAAACCAATGGTTTTTAGAGTTGTACATAGTAATGCAACTCAATTTATTAACTAGCGGATGTTTCGTATTTAAACACAGTGAAATTTGGCTAATGGCTTTGTAATTGGCCAACAGGATCCTAGGAGTCTAGGAGAAGGGAAATTGAAGTTAAGTTGCCCGACATTCGCATCAAGTAAGTACCCATCCCACCTACAGTATGAAATTATAGGCTTAGAGTGTAAAATATGTATATGTATACCTGTGTATATATCAAAGTGTATACTTGTATGTATGCAATGACATAAGTATTTATAAAAATGAAAGGGTATACTTGTGAGTATATGGAATATATATATACCTGAGAGTATATAATGACATATACCTGAGTGTATATGATGATCTGTACCAGTGTGTATATTTTATGTTAAGTACCTGTGAGTACATTATGCTATATACCTGTGCATATATTAATGTATACCAGTGTGTATATTTTATGTTAAGTACATGTGAGTATATTTTATGTTAAGTACCTGTGAGTACATTATGCTACATACCTGTGTGTATATTAATGTATACTAGTGTGTATATTTTATGTTAAGTACCTGTGAGTACATTATGCTGCGTACCTGTGTGTATATTAATGTGTACCACTGTGTATATAAAGTATCTACCTGTGTGTGCTATATCGTACAAGAGCATTTATGTAGATTATGTTATGTATAACATGTGATCATCACTTCATGCATGGTATGATAACCATAATAAGTAAATTGGTAAACAAATCATCAAAAGTTAAGAAAAGTGTCATACTGACTCCTGACTCAATGGGAGTTTAAGGATTATAGGATGGTCACGGTGTTACGTAGACCTAAGTGCGCAATGGTATGAACACTTGGGCCCTAGTTAAAGATAAAAAATGATAATGATAAAGAAGGACTATAAGAAAGCATAATGTGATCATGCATTTTATTGAATGTGCATGTGGGTTTATATGGAACTTACTGGGCGTTAGCTCATTAAGTTTTTCATACTGTAGGAATTCCGACGAAAATGTCAGAATAAATCATAATGATGAGCTGGCAGACATATGATGTGTGCAGACTGGGTATGGTTTCCGCCACAGTATGTTTTCCGTTGTATGGTGTTTTAAAATATTTTGAAAGTAATGTTTAATAAGCTATATTGTAAAAGAAGGATGATTATGTAAACGCAAGTATATGTACAGTATTTATTAAAAAGAAAAAAAATCCCTAAATTTTTGCCCTAAAGTAAGTAAGAAAGAGTTTTATTACAGCCCAAAAAGGTGGGTTGTGACAAATATTAACAGAATTGAGCCAATAATTTCACTTTTGGCCCCTTAAACTGTGCAACTTGTCCTATTTGACTCATAAACTTTAAATTATAAAAAATCATGCCCTTGAACTATGAAACTTGTCTCATTTTGGTCTTTCTATTGCTAAATCCTTCAAATACTGACGGATTAAACTTCATATCTATAGACCTAATCAATTTATTGTAAATTAACGGTTGAGATTAAATCATTTGTAATCAAATTCAATGCATTTGGGATATACAAATAATGGATTTTATTGACAAATGTATATTTTGTTGACATGAAATTAATAAGAATTTCCTTTCAAATAAAAAAGAGAATTTTGAGGTTTTTCTAATGATTATTAAGTCTAATTGAGCGAAGTATTCATTATTATGTCATTTGCAGAATTTTAACCTTAAAATTTAGTCATAAAAATGATAAGTGGATTATATATAATATCTATGTGTCATTTTGTTACTTTGAACACTTACCTATGTATCCAAGTGTCTTTTTCTTATTTATTTATTTTTGTTAATTTTAATTCACAATAGTACAAACCCAACATTGATGGAGAAAATTTGTTAAAACTTCTTGATCCAAAAAAAAGGAGAAACTTTTATTAAAAAATTAAAAAAGAAGAAAAGATAATTATTTTTTTGAATAAAAGTTATCTGTTATTATTAATTATTCAAATCATGTACACTAACAAAGCTTACAGGAGGACACTCCTCCAACCAAATTAGTTCCCCATTTAACTGGAGAGAGAATCTATCAAGAACATGAGCAGCCTAGTTTGTTGCCTTTACTGTATGCTTAACATCAATTCTAGAAAAGAAAGATAGCAAACTAGATATATCTAACAATACACATCCAAACTCATTATTAAATTGACTATTATTCTTGAGAGCATGAACAATTGTTAATGCATCCAACTCTACAGATTGAAGGTTGAAACCAATATCACAAGCCCGTTGCAAACGATAAAGAAGAGCTTCTGCCTCAACATCCCTCAGAGTCAAAGTACCATGGAAATTAGTACCCAATGCGGCCCAACACATCACCATCCGAGTATGCAATAACAACTGCTACATCAACTCTACTTCTAATTTTACAAAGTGCGGCATCAACATTAAAGGACCGTTTGGTATTGTTTTTACAATAGGTGAACATATTTTTATTTTGAAAAATGAAACTTTTTTTAGAATTGTGCTGAGAGTGTTTTTAAAATTTTTGTCTCAAAAAACGTGCGAAAACATTTCTAAAAATTTTGAGAACGAAACCAAACGGGCCTAAGTATTTAATGCCTAAAACTCAGTGGTTGCCAACTAACTTTGCTTCTGTCACTTGACAAAACTCTTCTAGAACAATTAGGCTTGTTCCTTGTACTCTTGAAATCAAGCATAAATTGGGAAGTTCAATTAAGTACCATATTCGGAGGTTTTGTATGCCTATTATGAAATTTATTGTTTCTTTGAGACATACTCCGCACAAGACAAGCCATCCATTCTATATCTCTTTTTTTTTTTAATCTTTGGCTTAGATTTAAAAATGCATAATATCCTGGATAGACCAAGCAAAGATATTTTTAAAATTATACCTTACTATGGAAGCCTTTCAAAAAGCCTTAGCATGTCTACAAGAAAATAGACCGTGAGCTTCGGATTCCTGTCACGCCCCGCAGTACGAGAGGTGACGTGGCGAGTTATATAAGTTAATTAAATGAAAATTTAATTAAAACATGAGTTCAAGATTTAAATTAATTATAAAAATGTGGAAATTTTTAAATCCTTTTTGAGAAAAGCATTCATAATCATTAAACAGATAAGAACATTGAGGCAAACATTAAGTAAGAAATAAAACAATAAAAAGATGCGAGTATGGGTCCCACTGGCCCACAACTTGTGCACACACATAGTACTGACAATATAATAATACAACCACAGTCCATGTCAAGAGAAAGTTAAAATGTTACATGCTTTGATATTATAATTAAAATAACCTCCTAGATCCTTCTACTGCTCCTGAGTCCTACCTGCGGACCCTTCTCCAAACCTAAGCTAAAATCCACCTAGAGGGGGAAAGGGTTTAAAACAGATAAAACATGAGTGAAAGGCTCAGTAAGACTATATTTTAAGAAACATTAAATTTTGAAAGAAAATATCACTAATTAGGAATTTACTTAATAAAAGAATTGAATAAATAGGGTTAAACAAAACCAATCTCACCCAAAACAGTTTATTGGTCGACTAGAAAGAGTATCATTTTCTTTTCCTGGGCAAACCATATGAATAACATCACCGTAGTGGCCTAGTTGGGTTTTGGGACCTGTCCACAAGGTCACACGCTACACGACCCAATCTCTGATATGGCATCATGCCCATATATTCATTTCTATTATCATTTAAAACTCATTTACCAAGTATTTTCATTTACATTCATTATGGGGTTCATTATGAAGTTTACTTCAATCCACGGTTTATAAAATAACCGATAAAATTTCTTTTTCAATCAACTGTTGAAAAACATTTTGATAAAACCCCTTTTTGAGACCAAAATCATTCGAAACCCTGGCTACCAAGGAAAGGGCTAGAAGTCCTACCTCAACACTCATACCGGTGTCCCACACCGTAATCTCGGTCCGCTATACGTTAGCTCCGCAGAACTACAAAAGACCTTAAATAGAAACAAGGTCTATCAGTATCTAGTTTAAGATATTCTATGTTGCCAAACTACTTCATGGTGTCCTAGTGTGCCATTTGTATTCATAAAATCATTTTATAAAGTTGGAATTTCAATCGGGGTTCAAAACAGTAAAAATGAATGAAAAATCACAAATTTTCTCCTTGTTTGGTCGGCCAGCCGGTCACCCTGGTTCAGCTAGTCAAACTATGCAGTTCGGCCTGCTGGAGGACCAGGTCCGGTCGGCCAAACTTTTCGAGGTTCGGTGTGCTGGACGAATGAATCCGGCTTGCCGAACCCTTGAATCCAGCCTGCCTTACTGGAAAATTCTAGAATTTTTCAGGCATGGGTTCTCAACCATCCAGTGTCCAAATCTTCATTTCAACTTGTTTTGCTCAGTTCTCAGGCATGGAAAACAATCATAGATGATAGAAAAATATAATATGACACTTTTAAACTCTTTTAAACAAGATTTGCACACAAAATCCAGGAAAATCCAAAAATGGAGAAAAATGGAGAAAAATGAACAATCTTGATTCGAATATGTTTTCTTCAAATAAAGCTTAGATCCTAGTTGTTCTAAGTTCCTCTAACTTAGATCAAAGGTTTTCTAAGCTCAAATGAGCTTAGATTTCAAAATGCAAGAAAAATTGAAATATTGAAAAAGTTTTAAAATTTAAAAACTAACCTAGAATCGAAGCTTTAAATTGTGTTTTAAGTTGCTCAAACACGTTCCTGAGCCTCCAATCCACTAAACCAAAGCTTGGGGCTTGATTTAACTCAAAGATTTTGAGAGAAAATGAGAGAGAAAGGGAAAGGCAGAGAGAGAGAGAGAGATGCACAGGAGAGAGAGAGAGAGAGAGAGCTGAGAGAGAAAGAGAGAATGAGAGGAAGAGAGGGAGAGTGAGAGGTATAAATAGAGAGAAAAAGTAGATGGTTTTACTGTGGAGAAACCGTGTGCTACCCACGGTTTTGTAAAACAAAACATATTTGACATTTGGTAAATTGTTATGTTCCAAATATTCAAAATGACAATTAAAATAATTAGAAACAACTAGAAATCTTTAAAATAATCAAAATAACTTTAAACTCAAAAATTTCACTAAATGATCAAATTAAGTTTAAAATATTCATTATGGCACATTAATCCACCATTTTACATTCTAATGTCATTTAATAAATTTCGGGACATTACAATTCCCAAGTAGATGAGCACATGGCACATCTTGCAAAATCAACAACTTTTCTTCTGTGTAATCCCACGGCAACAAGTAAAGCCCTATTATAAGCTCTCCAAAGAAAACTCTTGACCTCATTGAACAAATTTAAAGACCATAACTTTTGCCACCATGATCTCAAATCTTGAGAATTAGAAGATGAAGCGCAAAGTTCTTGTGCATCTGCCAACCAATAATGAAAAAGAAAAAAAAAGTTAAACTTATATAATTGAGAAACAAAATGTAGGAATTTTTCCTTAAAAACATATGTTGAAAACATAAATAAAGCCAAAGATCAAATAGTTATTGGTCTCAATTTGTTAGTATTTAAAGAGTTTAGCTACAAAATAACCAAAATAGGATAATGTTCATAGTTCAAGGGTGTGATGTATTATAGTTTAAGTTTAAGAGACAAAATGGGACAAGTTATATAATTTACGAGCCTTTGGCTCAATTTCTTCAATATTTAACAGATTTAATAATGAAAGGGCCAAATGTGACAAGTTGAATAGTTCAATGGTGTGATTTTTTTACGTTTTAACGTTCAAGGGCAAAAAAGAGACAAGTTCATGGGCCAAAAGTAAAATTAACCCTTAAGAAAAACAACAGAGCTAGGTTTTTTAGGATATGAAAATACTATTACTTAAACTAAATATCAGGTAAAGTTAACGTAGTTACCAATATCAATTAATTTTGACTGCTGTTGTTTGGTCACCGAGTTGGGCCCAGGCCGGGTAATGGTGTGATTACCTGTCTTCTCGAGCCATTACTTAATTTATTTCTTAATCTTAACCTTACTTACTAGTAAGAAAATTTGGAGTATTTTTTATCTTAAAAACATACTTAAAATTGTTGTAACTTTGTTGTAATATAAACTTTAACAGAAACATAATTTTCAAAATTTATACTCATACTTTAATAATTACAGAGTTCTTCAATACAATAGAAAATAACTGTAATAATGTTCATAACCCAAGCTTTGCATTTGTTTTACGGCCATGTCAAGCCCATGAAATATTCACATTGTTCTTCTGCATTTTCTCTTACGCCATGAAGGAACTTTAATGAGCTTTTGCTCAATAAGCTCAAACATTTTTTAGAAAAAATTTCTCATAAAACATTTTCATAAAACGTTATTCGTAAAACCTTTATCATAAAACCTTTCTCATAAAAACGTTTTCATAAATGTTTGTCACAAAACGTTTTTCGTAAAACTTTGGTTCATAAAACGTTCTTTCATAAACGTGTCTCATAAAACCTTCTCTCATAAAACATTATTCATAAAATGTTTTCATGTAAAATCTTATCCTAAGATGTTTTCTTATAAAAGATATTTCGTAAAAACGTTTTACATAAAATGTTTTTCATAAAACTTTTTACATAAAAGTATACAATCAAAGACATTATGCATGATTCTATTTATGCTTCTTTATGAACTTCATTTTTATTTTATTTATCTTGAACTTTAGGTCCAAGTGTACGTACCAAATGTGCAAGACCGTCAAACAATGAGATTATAACTTAACTTAACTTGATCCTTCCCTTCAAGTAGAGATCTACAACTTCTTGATCCATTCCTTAGGTCTAGAGGCTTAAACTTTTAACTTTAAATACCACACATCAAGGACGTTGGTACGAAACTTTTTTATTTTTTCTCTCATATTTGGGTTACCAACTATATAATCTTAGTGAGCATGCTTCATGTTATGACGTAACATCTAACTTTATAACATATTAAACATTCATAATTTCTTGAAAAGCATATCAAATGCAAACATATTTCAGTCAAACTTTAAGAATTGAAAATCATAATCTTAGGTCATAGGTGAGGTTAGAACTTACTTCAAAATTTCAAACATACATAGTAATTGAAAATCTTTTGCATCATGTTGTAGGCGAGATTTGATACTTACTTAAATTTTACTCTAGAATTTTCCAACTTAATCATTTCCTTCTATTAATCAGCTTTGTGTCATGTTCAAAGGACACCCAACTATTAGCTTAAATCTTTGTCAACGATTTATTTCCACACTTCATAATATAGACAAACTATCGTAGGATCATGCATTCCATCATATGGTTTTATACTTAACATAACGCGGAACATTTCTTGCTCAAGGACATTAACCTAATTCGTAGAGCTCGGGCTCGTTTCAAAATAGTTGCAAAAATCTTTGTAATTAAATTCCCTAAAATTTATAACTTAAAATTCATATAGAATTGACTAAAACTTCATTCACAAAACTTCACAGTTTCAATAAGATCTATAAATTTCATGTTTTAATTTTTTTCAAAATCAAACATCTTGATGGACTTTTGGTCACTTTTCAAAATGGACAAAATTGAAAACTTTATTTTCAACTTGATTCAATAAAAATTCGAGAAAGATTTCTTCTCAAAAGTTGTTCACCTCGTCGTTTCCAATAAATCTTATATTAAGTTCAAAAATTAATTCAACCTCTAAGTATTTTTAAAGCATAAGTTTTTGAAATTCATTGTAATTTTTGTTTCAAGAGAATCTGCAATTGATTTGTTTTCTCATGCATGTAGGTCCTTTTTTAGCCTTTTTGACATATCCTCAACTACATAATATATAAACTAGTCATACCATATAACTTTCCTTTTATATCACTTTCTATAACATTTGTCAAACACTTAGTATGCATGATCAATCAAAACATAACCTCACTATGAGTTTGTGTTCACAAATTTCTAAAACACTTATATTCAATTTTGACATTCACAAGTCTTTAATTCTATTTGAAAATGAATCAAAAACATACTCAGAACATAACCATATCATAATCATAACTTATCCATCAAAAGCCCTTACTTTATGCTTAAAAATCACTAAATAACATACTTAGACTAGGTTAGGGTTTTTACCTTAAAAGCTTTTTTGATCTCTTCTAAAGTTCTAAGCCTTGTCTTTAATGATGATTAAAGGTTAGAACCATCAAATTTTGAGCATAAATGGGCTGTAAGAGTGGCTGATTTTGGAGATAAAAAAGTGGAGAAAAAGTTTTGTCTTTAAATGAACCCTTGGGTATTTATAGACCAAGTCTACTGGCATTTTTGTAATTAAAAATTTTGAATTCTCCTCCTCCTTAAGGCCCACGAAATTGGCCTTAGAATTGTGTGGAATTTTCTTCACTTTTAAGGAAATAAAGGTTTGACTTTTTTTTTACTTGTGTAGTCCAAGTTTCTACTGCGTAAAGTTTTCCAATACTGTCAGTATCCTTCATAAAACCTTCCACTAGCTTCTACAATCTTCCATAATTATTCATACTTTTTATTTAGTATGGCTTCTATATTACATTATTTTATTCAGTATAACACCTATATTGCATTTCCATTGTAGAATTTGTTACGACAAATTCTTTGACAGTTTTACTTCTAGCTTTCTTTTCACCTATTCATCATCTAACCTTCATCTTAATGTCTTTAAATATTCTTTTCATGAATATTTGTCATAAAATTTGGATTTAACAAAAATTATTGTGACATAAGATTGCTCACAATAACTTTTACAGATTGCATATATAATGCACAATAAATTATTTGGGTGTTACAAATGGGCCCAGAAAGGCCCGAGAAGGATCTCGACCTATATAGCCTTGGTGCATTTCAGAATCTTCTTAAACATATAATATCCATGAAGGATAAAATGGTCTATTCACTTTAGTATTTAAATAAGAAGACCTCTAAGATGACGATAAACACTTAAGCTAATCAAGATCAACCAAATCTAAACTACTTTGAAGGGATAAATTCTATAAGAGATCATAGTGACATCATTTAGTCAATATGAAAAAAAGATTTTCATGTATTTTAATTTAATTAATGCGAGTAGTATAATAAGATGTCAGCGTTAGAGAACAGCCTAAGTCTAATTCTTAGCACAAATCTTTTGTATCCATATTTTCTCATAGTGAAATACCACCCAAGAAAACCTAAAGTAGATGTAGCCTTCAATTGAGGTGAATCACTACAAATTTTGTGTTCTTATCATTATTTCTTTTACTATCTCATTTACTTTGCTCGTAAGTGACTATTTAGATGAGGAATTTGAGAGATTAATTGTTAGATGAATTTTGCCTGTCAAAATCTCCATTAATATATATATTTTTTTCATATTAAGGCTTGTAATGTGTACATATATAAAGCACCATTTATACTGAGAATATTCTCACTTTTTTTAGTCTATAGATGGAGGCACCTTGTTAACTCTTCATGTTCTCTTTTTATATTGAAACCCTATTTAATTGTATTTTTATTATAAATTAACACGTTTGTTGGTACGAGTCAGGTATGAGGATTAGAAAAGATGTTAATATATCTATTAATGAGTGATTGAGGAAATTTTGGAGGCTTTTTTTAACCAAAAAAAAGAAAAGAAAAGAAAATTGGCATCGCCAAACCCCTTAGGGGGAAGAGACAGACCCAACCCACTTTGTGATGGGATGGTCTCGGTCTTCCTTCCAAAATAAGCGACGGGAGCTTTACATATATGACCTTTTTAGACTATGAATTAAAATATACCACATAAAAAAAATTAAAAATGCCACAAGTCATTCTTTTTTATATAATTTTCCTCTTTTATTGATTCTTATGAGTGACATATAATATAAAATTTTTTTACAAGTGATAAAAGTCAATCTACTATTCAATAACGTGACATTAGGTATAAATATCTCATAAAAAACCTAAGTTAAATCTAGAATTTTTAGGCCTTTTAGAAGAGGTGCACAGGTAGGCAGTTTGGCCTTTGTGAGCGGGTGATGGGCAGGTTGAGTGCCTTGGGCGCAGGCTTTATTGCAAAATTCTAAAAAAAATGAAAAAAAAAAAACTTAAAAAGTTTCGTTGGTATGTTTGCAGGACAATTATTATCAACGTACTATTTTTAAGCTAAAAAAAGATAACCAACATCAAATGATCATCATGAATGATTCATATTTCATACTTCATACTTGATACTTTCATAGTATTTCACATGAATCCGAGATCATGCATTCATGCTTATAAAATAATAAAAGAGTTTTTGAAATTCAGACATTGGACGGAAGCTTAATAATATAATTAATGCTTAATAAAATGCCAACACATATGTAATGAAGTGAAAATGCTCCTACTATTTAGAATGGAAAGGAACGCCAATAGACAAATTGCCTCTGGATTTGCTCACTCAACTCGAGCATATTATTGCACATTATCTGCACGTGTTAAGCCCACCTTGAAATATCTCCCCTACAATGCTAAATTGCTCACTCAACTCGAGCATATTATTGCACATTATTTGCACGTGTTAAACCCACCCACCTTGAAATATCTCCCCTACAATGCCAAATCTTAATATTTAAATAAGAAAACTACATTTTAATGCAATGGTTTTTTATGCTAAATTAAAACTTGGTGTCAAAGTTGACGCAACGTTTAGACGCCAAATATACTAGTATATCATATGCGTATTTCAAACATTGATTGCTATTGGTTATTATATTAACCTTTTCATTTAATAAATATAAGACCATCCCTTTGAAATTATTGCAACTTAAAAAATAATGTTTTACCACTTCTAAAGCTTAATAACAAAAAAATAGACTTCACATTTAAAATAGCATTATATACACGTTTAATATACTATTTTCACACTTTTAATAAACAAATATAGTATCAGCATCGACATTAGATAATCTTAGGTGCTTTATTCCTCTATTCGAATTAAAGGACAAGATAATTGTCTTAGCCAAAAAAAAAAAAAAAAGGACAAGACCGTTGAGGGCTTGAGGCTTGCAACAGGAAAAGGAAAAAAAGAAAATCGGGAGAGAAAAGAGAGGAAAAGATTATTTGGTTTCTAGTTATCCAAGAGTAGTCTCTATCAAAGAATATCCATGAGCAAAATCATTTAGGAAATGTACTAGTCACCCTTGCATGATATAGTTGAAAAAGGAAAAAAAATTGTGCACTTTGCCTTCAGAAAAATAAAAAATAAAATCATAATTTATAATGAAGTGCAGTAAATTAACAACACGCATTAGATCTCTTTTGTAAGGTCCCATTTTTGGCATCTTCATCTCTAGGACTAGCATTAAACAAATCTTATTGTACAGTGGAAATAATCTCGACAAATGAAATAATAAGTTAACTCGTAATCGACAAAAAGGAAGCCTTTGGCACCAAGGCTACCGACCAAATTACAAGCCCCTCTTTCCTTCTTTTACTTTTACGTTGACCAATACCATCTCACCTCCATTAAATATTAGACCGAAAAGGATGTATATTAATTTCTGAAGATTTTCCCCCATCTACAGGTTTAGCTAGCTGGGAGTCATGAGAATAAACAAAAAGCGCCCCATTCTACCCACCGATGTAGCCCAGCCGGTGAAGGATCATCGCTAGAATAAGCATGCATATTGCCAAAATCATACCAGGCCGACCCAGAAGCCAATTCTTTGTCTTCTTAATGCCTTCCGCTCCCCTTTGTATTCTATCTGCCCACCGCATCTGAAACAAGAAATTAAACAAAGATAAACTTTTCAAGTCCCAGAAAAGTGAAGGAAAAAGCGGAAACGGGGTAGCTTTTCTTTTTGCCGAAAGAAAAACCATCCACACAAATTACTTAGTTAATTATCACACTGAGAATCCTCTGTGTGATGACTAAGAAATATTTATAAGGTTGACACTCTGAATAAAAGGGCTACTACAGAAACTTCTTAGAAGCTCACATCAATTCAAGGATACAAGAAATTGATAAAAGTTCAAAGAACTGAAGAAAGAACACATGACCTCCGAAGAACCAGCAATAGAACAATAGAACAACACCAAGCTGACGTATTAAAGTGCAAGTTAACCTTATGAAAGAAAATAGAGCATCTTGGTGTTAATATTTTAGAAAGTGCATATTTTTTGGCAGAAACGTGACAAGTTACATAAGCCATTTCAAAACAGGACAATGAGATACATACGAATGCATGAAGTGAAGGATTAAACTGCAAATTAACCTTATGAAAAAAATACAGCATCTTGAGGTGAATATTTTAGAGTAAATATTTTTTGACAGGCACGTGACGAATTATACAAGCCAATCCAAAACAGGACACCGAGATACATACAGATACATAAAGTTCCCATATGAATATAATGGCATACTAATAGGTTTGACATTAATCATCTTGCTATTTAAGACTCCCTTCTAAGAAAAAGAAAGAATACAGAATTGAAAAAGAAAAAAAAATCTCAAAGCCAAACTTGGGTAAGAAGGTACCATTTTATCCAAGTCTTCAGGTGATAAAGATGACATTGCTTGTTGAGCCTTCTCCGCATCTTCCCGAGAAAGCTTAAAACCAAATTGTTCGCCCATGTTTGCCATCATTTCTGGGCTCATATTATTTATCATTGACGTGAACATCTGCAAGATTAAATTTAACCAAAGCTTAAGGGTTGTGTTGGAAAGATATATAACTCTGTGTTTTCAGTATGCAAATGATTAGGCATCCAATCAAAATATCAACCCATCTTCGGTTAATTATTAAATTGGCTCAAGAAATAACAAAATTTTCCAACAAAACAATGAATGTAATAAAACTTTCCCATAAAACAATGAATGTAAATTGGCTTTAAATGCAATACAATATTGTAATATGAGCCTTAACATGTGAAGAATGGAGCTACAAGTGAAGTCAATTCAGAGACAATAATTCTAATGCTCCATTGCTCTGTTTTAAGAGATCACAGGCTGGGTGCTCTCTTCCAGAGTACAAAATACAATACGTAAGCCAATTATAAAGCAGACTGTGAAAAGGGAAAGGTATAGTTTCCTTCCATGGTGAGTTTGTAACAGCAGAATGCAAAGCAGAGTCTTCTCAAGTCTCGCATTAGCAATTTGGTAAGAAAGGACCAACCAGACTTTGTATAATTTCAGCTACCATGGAATAAGCAAAAGCTAAAGGAACTCCTTTAACAGCCATTTTAACAGATGCATATAATGAATTAAAGATGTTCATCGTCATGTTGATTATATAGAAGCAGAAGATGTATTCAACAAATACAGTGGCAGCTGAAGTAAAAAAAGCAGAATGCAAAGCACAGTCTTCTCAAGTCTCGCATTAACAATTTGGTAAGAAAGGACCAACCAGACTTTTTATAATTTCAGCTACCATGGAATAAGCAAAAGCTAAAGGTACTACTTTAACAGCCATTTTAACAGATGCATATAATGAATTAAAGATGTTCATCGTCGTGTTGATTATATAGAAGCAGAAGATGTATTCAACAAATACAGTGGTAGCTGAAGTAAAAAACGAGGGACAAACCTGCCGCATTGCTGGATCTTTCATTTGGTTTCTCATCTGTTCTTGCATATCAGCAGTTGAAGTGGGCAAGCTTGATGGAGGCGTAACACTTCTTGAATTTGCAAATGAACCTCGAGAACTACTTTCACCTCCCATGTTAGTTTCATTAACAGAACTCTCCCCACCAACTGAATATCTTAATCCACTATCCGAACTTGGTCCATCTGTATTCAAAGCTGATGTTGGCATTGAAAATAAGTCTTTTCCCCTCAAACGAGATGCCGTTTCAAACATCTTCTGAAGTTCCTCAGGTGACATTTTGCTCATCATGTCACTTGCTGTTTTAAGCATATCAGGTGACACATTTGAGGGAACCGACCCAGGTCTGAAACTATCAGAATTAGCACCAAGTGGACCTCCCCTAAAACTTGGATTATCTCCCTGAAACGAGGAAGCCAATTGGAGCATTCTTTGAAGTTCTTCAGGTGACATTTTGCCAATCATGTTTGATGCTGTCCTGAGCATGTCAGCAGATACCTCTCCAGAATTTCCAGGATTCAAAGCAGCAAGAGTTTCAGGATCAGCATTTGCAATGAAATTTTGGAATGATCTATAAAGAAGACACATATGCAAAGGTATATTACTTGGTTTGACAACTCTAAGACTGAACAAAGTTGAAGAGAAAAAACATTGCAGTTAATGGAGGATCAAAACCTACACAAGTAAAATTAGCAAAAAATATATATATATATTTTCCAATGTGAAAACTAAACGAATTTGAAATTTTAATTCAGCTCTCAGAAGCCACGCAACAAAGAGACCTCAAAGTAAGCGAGCACTCGCATTGCATGTCAGAATAAGCACACAATGCAAACTTAGCTACAGCATTAAAAGAAATGTCAACCAATAGTTATTTTGTCCAACTTCTGCTCTTCCAGACTTTTATTTTGCCAAACAAAATTTCCAAATTATGCTTGAAGTAACACATTCAAAGTTGAATCAAATTACTAGACTGCCAAAATTAGCACAATTTAAACGTTCCCTTTCTTGGACAGATTATAAAATAAAGTGCGTTGTACTTTCGTGTAACTGCTGGAAAAAGCGTTTACTAAAGATGATGAGTCAATTTACCAATCACAAATTAGTTCACCTCACAAATACTCTTAGAGTGACAGTAAACTTTCGAATACTTTCACAACCATGATTGTAAAAATTAACAGAAATGAAATAAAACATAAAGAACCTGAAACAGGGTAAATATAGAAATAAAATGAAATACTACTGATTTACTATAAATGCTCCAAGGTCACAAATTCAATATGAATTCACTATCTAATTTATTTGATAAGTTTCAGTGCAAAATACAAACCTCATAGCTTCAGGATTATTTTTTAAAGCTTGCAGATGGTCGGAGTTGGATGACAAGCCATCATTGCTAGCCACTCTTTCATTCTTAATGGAGTCACTAATTTCCTGTGATTGTGCCTCTGAATATTGCGAAGATGAGCCTTCATAGTTGCTAGAAGACACAGTCTCTTCTTCCTCATTTATCTCTTCAATTACTAAACCTATTAGCAATCAAAATTTTCAAAAATACAAAAACATTATAAATTCTAACAAGGAAACCACTTATGCCTCATAAAAAGCGAATGAAACAAAAAAGAGTGTGTGTATACATAAAACAACATACCTCTTGGTGCAGGTTCACCACCCTCTTTAACTAATCTTTCCTCGGCATCCCTGTTAGAAAAATAGGTGCCAAGTAACAAATCAAAACAAACAAGAACCGCTGATGTGCTAAAAGTGTCTCTCTAAAATGATAATGATCTTGATTTCAAATATCATGGATGTACCAATAGCAATGAAAACAACAAAATAGTGGGATCACAGAGAAAATGAAATCTGCTAGGCCAATTGTAAACAATTATGATGTAACTAAACCTCTTCTCAGGAGAATCCAATCACAAGACACTATTTTTCTCTTTAAAAAAAAAGGACACCATATTTTTTCCTCAAACTAGAGAAGCTGCTGCAAGTCATCTGATAAAATGACATGAACGTACGTAGGGCTTGGATGAATTCAAGTAACTAAATTAAGGGCTATGGAAAGTCTAGCAGCAGGCCAGTAGCAAGGATAAAAAGGACAAAAACGAGAGTGAAAATAAGAGCCTACAGAGGCTTGGTGTTCGCTTGGAATCCTTAACAGTCATTTAAAACATTTATTTAACGTATATAAGAAAAAGGGTGCATGCAGACTCTTTAACAACGATGAATAGAAATGAAGAAAAGTCACACCTCAGAACATCTGCAATGGTCTCATCATCAGGAGAAACTTCATGTGCCTTCTTAAGTTCAGAGACGGCATCCTGACAAGAAGAATGACCATCAGATAATGCAGATAGGTCAGCAGGTAAATGCAAAGCTAAGCATCTATTAGAAGACAAGAAACTTACTTTCAATCGCCCTAATTCTTTGTATGCTTGACCTCTCCGGTAAAGTGCTTTCACATTTTTCACGTCATATGCCAACACCTGAATGGATAAGAACCCGTAATTCAAGTTGGGGAATACATGACAAATGCTTTTTTTTGTTTCTATATGGGCATGTACATCCTGAAGAAATAAGAAAACAATACCGAAACCCGGGAAAATAGGAACTTCAAAGTGGATAGACCGAGAAAAGAAAAAAATATTAAAAACTAAAATTTAATAATCTTACTAATGGTGTCCCATTGAAATTGAGTGTTCAGATATAGATAAGAATTGATGTATTAGAGAGCATGTGGAGCAAACGAGTTAACAAGGTCTTCATACCTCAGAACCTTCGGTTATGCACTCATCATACTGCTTTGTTTTCAAATAACACGACATCAAGTTGAGGGAGCATGCCAACCGTAGAGATTGGCCTTTAGACGATGGAATGCCTTTCAAGTTATTTTTGGCCTATAATTTAAGACAAGGAAAATAAGAATCTTACAAAAACAGGGACATCATTCATCTAAAGGAGGAAGTTCTCTTTTTAGTAGAAAGAAGAAAAGGTCAAACAAACAAACAATACACTCACAAGCAAGTACTTCTGCAAGGCATCCTTGTACTTTCCCTGGCTATGAAGCTCATTCCCCTGCAAAATTAACAAATAGATGAATGGCCGTGCAGATAACTCTACTCAATGGTAAAAAGTAAATGAATAATAATGTACAGAACGGGCTAGTAGGATACTATTACTGCTTGAGAATAAGATTCCACATCCTATTCAAAACCAACTTCAAACATACTTTAACCGTGGAATAAATTTCAATAATTCACCAAAAGATGTTTAGATTAAAAGGTAAAAAAAAACCAAAGAAAAACCTGTTTCTTCAGCATTTGAGCTCCATTCAGTTCATAATTGACCTGGGCATCGAGACGGGTGCGCATAGTAGCTATCTCCTCAGGAGTTGAGTTAGCCATCTTCTCCCCGATCTCAGCCATCTCCTCCGGACGGGTATGCTTCAACTGTTCTGCTGCATGCCTCAGGTCTTCGGGCCTCAAGTTCTTCATGCTTTCGGTAGCCATCCTCATTAACTCTGGATTAGCCATCATCTACAAATGCCGGTTAGGCACATTGACCGTCAAACTATGAGACAACCGTTTGGCTAAAATCAAACAAGAACATCATCTAATTGTTGTCACGGAGCAGATTTCTGCGACCAAATGCATGCATACCAAAATGCCAAGCTAATTGTTTCATAGATTCAAAAAATAAAGGTGCTTAATATTTTTTCACCTTGTTTTCAATGTGAAAATTTCCCCTGAAGTTCTATACCTGAAACTGTGTTTTCGGAACTAATTACAAAGAGATTTTGGAACCTCACTTATTATAACTACCATTTAAATCCCCCATAAGCCGCTCTGCACTGGGTTTTTGGGCGGTGACAATTGTTGTACAAACAAAAGCCATGAGAAGCCAAAAACTAGAAAAGCACCGTCTAATATACACCAAAATACCAAATTCTTAGATTTCATCAGCATTGTCATGATTACACAAACTAAAACCTAATCATGCATTATACCCTTTAAAGTGATAATATAAGCATAGTACTACCAACTTAAACACTTGAATTCCATTTTTTTTTAAAAAAAAAGAAAGATTCGAAGACATGGAAAACAATGGAAAAATCACAAGCAATTCCAAATAAAACTCTCGAAAAATCGAAAGAATCAACCCAATTTGAGCAATTAAAAGTGCGAGAATTCAGACCTGTTGCTGGATCTTGGCAAAGTCGGCGGGAGACATGCGACTCATCTGCTCCTGGGCGAGCCTGATGAACTCGGGATCCATCATGTTCATATTCTCAATTTACGTTTTCCCCCAAACAACCAATCGGATCGAGTTCCAAATTTCCCCAAAAAAAAAAAATTCTTCTTCTCCTTCGAATTCCTCTTAATAAATTCCTCAATCTCCGATTCCCAGGTTCCGACTGGCGCAAATCGGAAATCCAAAATTGAAAATTCTCAGATTTTCGCTTTAAATTTTCTCAGAAAATCTTGAAAGAATAATGTCTAATAGGAGTATATATAGGAGAAGAAGAATAGTCAGACTGAGAGAAGGAAAGAGAACAAAATAAAGGTCAGAATGAGGAAGATGGAAGTCGCCTACCAAACCTCAAAAAGGACCAACGAAGTAGCTCGTCTTCTTATTCTTTCTTGTTTGCATAAATTCCCGTTTCAAAGTGGTATGTTCTAACTTTTGTTCAACACCTCCGTTATAAAGCATCGAATATGCGCGTCCACTCACAAGTCAAATTACTTTCTTGACCTTTTTTTTTTTTTAAATTCGTGGTGGTGTGGGATTCAAATATTTTAAGTAAAATCCACGTGGTTTTATTGTTAAGCTAATCTTCAATCATATCTCTTTTTCCTCTTCGAATTGTTATTATTATTATTATTTGAGAATTATTCTTATTATTTTTTTTGGTGGGTCTTTTATAGGGCCGATAATACGGATTACGACACGACACGAATCCGACACTATTTTTTGCGGGTTAGTGTCGAAAAATTTGACCATGGGTCATTTTAGTATCGACTTGAAACTGATCCGTCAAAGAACGGGTTGTGTTTGGGTCAACCCGTCTGACACTAAAATGACTCGTTTCTAACCCGTATTTAATTAATTAACTTTAAAAAAATTAATATTATTTCATATATAATATAAGCTCTTAAAATATCAAACCCTACCTCTCTTATCACTCATCTTCTTGTTGAAGTGGTATGAAACTCTTCTAATTTTATGTTTTTTTTAACATTATATATATTAATGTAGGCGGGTTGTAGGTCACAATCGGGTTACGAGTCAAAAACGGGTCGCGAGTCATATTTTTTGACACTATGCATAAGAAACGGGTTGACACGGGTCGTGTTCATATCAACCCGTATCAAAACGGGTCATGTTAGGGTTGAGAATTCTTTTGTTTGGGTAAATTGACAATTGTGGTCCCCATCGTTCGCCACAACCCACAGGGCCAAGCACCGGATTTTTTTATTTTTATTTATTTATTTATTTATTTTTGTTGTAGAAGTACTTATCCCAAAAGGGCGTTAGATCTAACGAAGTCTTGAACGAGGTATAATATCTGTCGAGTTTTCATGCAACACATGTTATCAGAGTAGTGGGTCAATTTGAAAAATATTGCTTCTAGAGTAATGTTTTTAATTTTACAATTTTAATGATAAGTTTGAAATTATTACTTTTAAAGGATATAAAAATATAATTAACCACAAGTATTTTAAATTAAAGTTAGCAAGGAGAAAAGGTATAAATCTAATGGAGGAGAAAAATGATGGAATATCATAAAAGTATTAAAAAAAGATATATCACCTAATTTAGTGGGGACAGTGTGCACTATTTTTTAAAAATAAATGATATAAAAATTATATCATATTTTTGAAAAACTACTAAATATACGTTGAGAGTTTTATGCTATGAAATATACCCTACTAGTAGGGCTTTGTCATGCAATGTTCGATTTGAGGAAGTTTAGCATTTTTAATTTCAATTAAAACTTTTTATTGCTACAATAAAAAGCTCTCACATGATATAGTGTCAAGAATAATGAACTATAGTGTAAAGCTTTCATATACTATTGTGGTTTTAACCAAAATTGGTTCAAACAAATGGTTTGAACCAATGCTCTTAAACACCCCACTTGTGTTGCATACCTTTTTTTATTTTAATATTATTTTCGTCATACCTAGTGTTCAAAAATAGGAACTAACAATAAGGATATCTTATTATAGTTTTTTATTTTTTTATTTTATGCCTTGTATTTTGAGGATATGAAAAGTTATCAAGTTTAACATATGATAAATTTGGCACAAGAAATGACATTACATTAGAGTTTTTTTGCACTCAAATGTCAATATTTGATATTAGCACAGCATTATAACATTGCATTTGAGATGCTCTAAGAGTCAATAAAAGCATATATGAAAATATTAAATCTCAGTACAGACATAAAAAAAATTATAAAGTTTAAATTGTCAAATTTTAATTTTTAAAAAATAACCGACGACGACAGCCTCTACTCGGTCTCACCTCACTCCACCACTATCGACTTTCACTTTTTCGAGTTTAGAAAAAGAAAATTGTACCGACCATGAGAATTTTATATTTTTCATTCATATGCCTTAAATTACTGCATATCATACGAAAGTTCCCTCAAAATCAACAAATTTCTTGTATGGACTACGAACAACAGAGCAATAATTTGACAAACATTCGTGTGTGCGTGAAAGTTTTCATGAGGGTATTATTATTCTCTTGGTTATTATGGTGATGATTAGAGTGGGAGGCTTGGGTCAATTTAGTACAAAGAGAATTAAGTCGATAGAGATGTGGGTTGAAGGCAAGAGAAGAACTTGGATGATTCGAGAGATGGCCTTTAGCGAGCTTTGTGGAACGGAAGGACCAAAAATTTATGCGGTGAAGCCAAAAGTTAGACGTCGTTTTGTTTTGGGCATATTTCCGCGTTACGTAAAAGATTACTTAGGGTCTGTTTGATAATATTTTCAAATTTTTACCTTAAAAAACATACAAAAATATTTTTAAAAATTCTCAAAACAAAACCAAACGGGGTCTTAATGTCTACAACTCGTCCTTAGTCAAGCTAAATGGGGAAATATCGAATGCTTCTCCTTTTAATGTTAAATTTAACAGGTCGACTCAAGTAATTTTGAGACCTTACCTTTTAAAAATAATAAAAAAATATCAATCAAAATTTAAAAACTTAATTGGAATTTATGAATTAATGTTCAATTAAATCTTGTTTTTAAAGAAGAAAAACTCTTTTTTTAGAAGTAACACTTCACTATAATTGTTGATAATATTATATTAATGACATACACATTTAACAAAGAACTGTTACTTTTCTTTTAGACTACTTTTAATTCATAGTAACTCTTACTGTTAATAAAGGAAAATATGTCTTCTATCATAAGTTAGAATGTCTTCAAATTTCAAACATTACTTTTTAAATACCTTTCTATCTAATGAGTTTAACTTCTACGAGTTAAACAATAACTAAAAATTGTTTTCATATACTTTAAATTGCCTAAATCTACTTAAAAATAAAGAAATAAATTGATAAATTATGTAGACAGAATAATTATTTTTAAAAGATACTTCCACTGATTGTATTATTATTGTTGTTGTAAATACAATTTTTTTTTTTTTACAAATGACATATTTTATGAAATTGAGATTATGTTTTATTTGTAATTGCTAGTTGAAGTATAACGAATATATATTTTTTTTATATGAACTTCTTTTTTTACAAAAAGGCTTTCTTATTCATAATCTGTTTTGAAGGCACTGACTCAACCTAGAGTCTTAGACAACTACCTTGATGACCTACAGATTTAGAGCAAATCCAAAAAAAAAAAAAAAACCCCTAAGTTTTAGTTAAATCCAACATTTGGCCCTATGTTTTGATCATCGAAAAAGTATCCCTATGTTTTTAAATATCTAAAAATTATTCCCTACATTTCTTTAAAAAGTAAAAAAAATCCTTTAAGGGGTCAAATTTTTTGAAATACCCAAAACAACCTCAATAATTACTATTTAATTTATATTTGTCATCAATTATTTGATTTTTTTGAAAAAAAGATTTAAAAGTAATAAAATTAAGAAAAAAGGAGCTAGTGTGTTCAAACGATTGCGAAGATGGACCCAGTATAGGGCTTGGGTAGTCCAATAAGTCCAACTTTGACCAGTTGTGTGTAGACGTCACAAGGACGCCGATTCTTTGTAGAGCTAGATCAATATAACTTGTTAAGATTTGAAATTTTAAGAAAATATAATTTATTTTATTGATTTTGTTTTACTTTTTTTCTTTAAATTTAAGCTCTTAGTTATAAATATTTAAAATAATTTTTAACTATTGATCGTTAAGAACATTTATGTTATTTTTGACAATTTAGCTAATTAAAGGGTTGTCTTTTACATCTTTCCAAAAACTTGAGGGATTTTTTGAGAGTACTTTAAAAACATAATGTATACTTTTTGGGTAATCACAAACACATAAGTAAATGTAGAATTTAGCTAAAACTCAATGGATACTTTTTGAATTTGCTCCTGAGATTTAGGTAGAATTCTCTAAGGAGTTGCTTTGTACAACTTTTGCCATATACGAAATTGGACCAAAACGATTGGAGAGTTGATTTTAGGCTACTGAGAATTGCTACTAAACTCGGCCATTAGATAGAGGATAAAAACCAAACGAGAAAATTACTTTCGTATGCCATGCTTTTAAAAAATGAGTTTATTCATGTTACATTTAAAAAGGTTGTATCATAATATCACTTATATTACTGTTTTGAAATAAGTTTCAAATATACATGGCATTTATACAAAATAAGTTTCAAAAAATGACATTATGTCCCAAACCAAACTGACTCCCCTAATAAAAATACGGAATATTGTACGTAGGTGATCATATACCCTATACAAGGTTTACTTGTATTTTTATTTGTTGAGGACTTTGTCTAGTACTCAAGCTAGGAGAGAAGATCTCAAATATTTTTGTTGGTTGGCCTGACATGCGAAAACAAGACATAATAAGGGTATTCATGATAATCAACCTCAAATGTTGCTCAATTATTTTGAAACCATATGCAAGTAATGTCTTATTGACCCTATAGATGATAGAATGTATGAATGCATAGGTGTTTTGTTTTCAAACGTATGCAAGTATTTTTTTTTTTTAATCAATGCATCGGTGTTAGCATCACATATGATTAAAAAAATAATACAAAGCTAAATGACATGCATGTAGTGATATGTGCACTAGTCAATGTATAATAAGTAGGCGCACCTAAGGCTGCACAAAACCGTCCCGTATTTGCTAACCCACCCGCTTTGCACCCACACCGTCTGAAAATTCACGTCAAATATGTCATTAACCCGCTCGCCAAAACACCTATGCTGGTGGGCTGCGGTTTGGCTATTCTAGTGAGGGGTTTCAACCTAACCCACCTGCCAATTTATCTTAAAAAACAATAAAAAAATGCCTTAAAGTCCTAAAACTAAAACTGAAGTCTCTTAGAAGGGGTGATTTTTAAAAATGGCCTTATGAGAAAAAATTTTTGGACAAATGGTCTAAATTTTTTTGGACAGTTTTTGTCATAAAAAAAAAGGCTTTTTAGACATTAAAACGGTTTCAGTTTTTTTTTTTTATCATCTTGAGGTTCCTTATCCTGTTGTAGTCATTTTTCTCATTTTTTTGAAAAAAACTAGGATAGTTTACTTGCATAAAAAAACGTGTTTTTTAGTTAAAAAAAAAAAGGGTCATTTATCCAATTAGGATTTTTTTTTGGCCCTTTCATCAAAATCTTCCCTTAGAAGTATTCATCTTTTTTCCCTTTTTTTTTTTAATTTTAAAGAACTAAACTAATCGTTACTGAGTTTTTCTTTACTAACATTAATTTAACAAGTACTCCATAGTGATGGAAGTAAATGAAGCTAATAGAAACAAAAGTTTTATGATTAAAACCTATCCGTGAGTATGATGTATGAATCATGGGATTAAGCTAATAGGACTAAGTAGTAACTAGCAAGCAACTATGCAATATGCATGCTATGGAAAATTTATGAGATTGGCTATTTTTCTAACTTCTTTTCTGTTATTTATAGTTCAATGGACTATGTTCATGTTAAAGTGTTTTCAATTTCATGACATGATTTTTTTTATTAGAGAAAAAAACCACCGAAAGCATTGCCTTTACTTTCATTTTTAAAAAAAAAAAGGAATTTTCGTTTTTTTTTTTTCACCAAAAGACTCAAACAATACATTGGGCCAATCGTAGTAGCCCAACCCTCCTAACTCACGTAAATTGCCTGCAATTCCACCAACCCGCCCGAAACTACCAATTCGTCTGTGTTCCCCCCTAGGCGCACATTAATAAATACAAAAGTACTGTAATTGTATGGTAACATGACATATTATAAAAAAATGAATTTATTGTTTGTGTGAAACATGTTGATTTTAATGTTCTAATTACCAATGATATTATGATATTTTTGCGGCACATGAATCTTAGATGATGGTTAGAGATTTGCATAAGGGGTGGCAAAACAGGTTGGCGGGTCGAGTTCGTGTCGGGTTGGAGTTAATTTTTATAAAATTAGGTCGACACTAACCCGACCTGTGATACGAACAGGTTGAGAATTCTCAACCCTAAACCGACCCATTTTGACACGGGTTGACACGAACACGACCCGTGTCAACCCGTTTCTTATACACAGTGTCAAAAAATAATAACCTGTGACCCGATTTTGACCCGTAACCTGATTATGACCCGCAACCTGCCTCTAACCCGCAACCTGCCTCTAACCCGCCCATATTAATATATATAATATTAAAAAAAAATAAAATTAGAAGAGTTTCATACCACTTCAACAAAGAAGATGAGTGATAAGAGAGGTAGGGTTTGATATTTTAAAAGCTTATATTATATATGAAATAATATTAATTTTTTAAAAGTTAATTAATTAAATACGGTTCATAAACGGGTCATTTTAGTGTCAGATGGGTTGACCCGAACACGACCCGTTTTTTGACGGGTCAGTTTCGGGTCGACACTAAAATGACCTGTGGTCAAATTTTTCGACACTAACCCGCAAAAAAACGTGTCGGATTCGTGTCGTGTCGTCGTGTCGCAACCCGTATTGCCGGCCCTAATAAGAAAGTGATATACTAGTAAGATTATGAAATCAATCGGTGCTTAAGAAATAAAAATATACGACAAAGGACAAAATAAATATATTAATGGATTAAAAATAATTTGGTAAAATGAATTAGTAAATAAGCGAGAAATTATTAGAACTGAAGATACAAGTAAACCATTATGGGAAAAAAAAAGAGGCAAGACAATGACAAGAAAAATAATAAGAAACCACTAACTTATCAAATAATGTATAGAAAATGTCGTTTTGGGAGATGAGTCAAATGAAGTACATGCGACTAGTACTATAATATGTTTAAATAAGAAATGTGTTTTAACAAGCTTTTTCAATTCATAGTTGTTTTTATGGCTAAATTAGTTTTTTTAACACAAGAATTGAAAAGGGGCGTGCTTTAATAAAAAATTTATTTTAACAAGTTCTTTCAATTATCTATTATTTCTATGGTTAAATTAGTGCGGTTTTTTGACACAATAATTAAAAAATGGGCGTGCTTCAATAAAAAAATTATTTTAACAAGTTTTTCAATTCACTATTATTTCTATGGTTAAATTAGTGCGTTTCATATGAACCTTAAAAGTATACACAAATATACAAACTAGACCAGAATTAAATTTTACCTTCCTTTTATTGGTGTTCAAGTTTTAAAGGATCTCCTTGTATGCTTTTGTTTGCAGATGAGTTGTAAGAACTAGAATGAATTCCTTTATTTGCAATATCACTTAGGTTTTGCATGGCATCAGGTGTCCAATCAACCAAGTAACCAGGCCTTGAAATTTCACTGCTTAGTTCTAAATCTCTTGAAAGCATTGCCACCACTCGAGACATTGATGGTCGTGCTGTTGGTAATGTTTGAGTGAATTAAAGAGCTACTCCTATGACTCTTCTCACTTCTTCGTCATTGAAATATGATAATTCTGAATCTACTAATTCAAATTCCCGATGTTGTTCATACAAGTTCCAAGCCTAGAAACCGAGAAATCATAAAAAAATTTGCATCAAGTCATGACTTATTTGAATTCTCAAATCAAAAGCAAGTTGTCCGATGAGTAACAAAATATTACTCAATTATGGTGAAAAGTAGGAAGTAACAAAGGGTTGAAGCATTGTTCAACTTCTACAAAAAGAAAAGGTTTAGTCCCTAAACTTTTGGAGTGAATTTCATTTGGTCGACCTTGATGTTCAAAACTTCAAACAAGTAGTTCTTGATCTATATAATAATTTATAAAGTCCTTTCATCAAGAGTCTATTAAAAAATGAACGGAGAATAATATGTAACAGTCATATGCTACTTCAATAATGACGTTTAAAATAGCGTCATATGACTGTCATATATCATTTTTTATTTTTTAAGAAAAAAAATTCATTCATTTCAATGGATTCTTGTTACGCTCCAGAGTACGGGAGGTGACGTGGTGGATTAATTAAGTTAAAATTTTAATTGAACACAAGTTAAAGAATTTAATTAATTATAGCAAAGGTTAAAAATTTAATTTTTCATACAAATATTTATGATAATAAAACAAATAAAATAAAACAAAATGAAATAAAATATTGAAGAGAGAGTAATGCGTGTTGGGTCCTACAACTTGTGTAAAAACATAGTATCCATAATATGTAAATTATAACCATAATCCAAAATAGAGAGAGAAATTAAAATAATACATGCCTCGATTTATTTATGCAAATAACCTACACGGATCTTCTACTGCTCGCAAGTACGGTCGGCAAATCCTTCGTCAATCCTAGGCTGAATTTCACCTAGGGAGAGGTTTGAAAACAAATAAAAAGTGAGCGAAAGGCTCAGTAGGACTATGCTTTAAAAACAGATATATAATTTAGACATAAAATTTGTCATTCGAGAAACAATTAGAAAACAATATCAAATATATAAATTCACTTAAATTATCCTTATCAAAATCAGTTCGTCCAAAAAGTACATTTTTATCTTTCTTGAGCAAACCATAATTATCACAATCGAAGTGGCCCAGCTGGGTTTCGGGACCTACCCCCAAGGTCGCACGCTACACGACCCGATCTTTGAGTATGGCATCATGCCTATCTATACTTTTCTATAATTATTAAAATCTCATTTTTACCAAGTATGGTCATTTACATCCATTATGTGGTTCGTATGAAAATCACCTCATTCTACTATTTATAAAAACAACCAATAAAATCCTTTTTCAATCAGTCATTGAAAACATTTTAATAAAAATCTTTTTGAGGCCAAAAATCATTTAAAACTTGGCTACCAAGGAAAGGGGTTAAAGTTCTACCTCAATATTCGTACGATGTCCTACACCGCAGTCCCAATTCGTTATACGTTAGCTCCACGGAACCATGAACAACCTTAAATAGGAACTAAGTTGTTGCTAAACTATCTCATGGTGTCATAGTGTGCTGTTAAAGTCCATAAAATCACACTGCAAGATTAAAATCTCAATTGGGGTTCAAAAAACAATGAAAATAGATGAAACAGACAAATTTTCATGATGCCCAGTCGGTTTGTTGGTTTCCCTGGTCCGGCCTATCAAACTGTGCAGTTCGGCCTGCCGACTATCTAGGTCTGGCTTGCTAAACTTTTCTAAGTTCGGCCTGCTAAATGTATGAGTCTGGTAGGTCGGACTCATGAATCCGGCCTGCCGAACATGAAGTTCGGCCTACCGAATGGGAAAAAATCTAAAATTTTTCAAACACGGGTCTCGGCCTCCCCGAGCCCAAATTCTCTTTTTCAACCTGTTTTCTCGAATTCCATGCATACAAAACACTCATAGAAGATAGAAAAACACAATAGAAGACCTTTAAACTAATGTAAATAAGGTTTGCATAGAAAAATCCAAGAAAATCTAAAAATAAAAAAATTTAGAAAAATAAAAAATCTTGATTTAAATTCGTTTTTAATCAAACCAAGCTTAAATTCTAGATGTTTTAAGTTTCACTAACTTAGATTAAAGGTTTTCTAATCTTTAGAAAGCTTGGATTTCAAAATGCTAAGAAAATTAAAAAAATTTAGAAAAAGTTTAGAATTTGAAAACTAATCTTAATTTAATCTTTGAGTCAAAGTTGTAGTTGTCAAATCCCATTCCCAAGCTTCCAATTTCAACAGAGGATTGAAGTTTGGACTCAAAAGTTTTTGAATTAAAAGAGAGGAAAGAGAGAAAGAGAGAGACAGTGGGAAAGGGAGGGAGACGAGAGAGAGAGAGAGAGAGTGAGGGTGAGCGTGAGAGAGTGAGGGAAAGGAAGGAAGAGAGAAATAAATAGAGAAGGGAGTAGAGCAAAACCAGGAAAGGGAAAACCTTGTCCCGCACATGATTTTCCAAAGTGGGATTTGCTAGTCATTTGACAATTTGTTTTGTTTCAAAATTTAAAATAAAAAAATAAAAATAATTAAAAGTAATTAAAACGATTAAAATAATTAGGAATATTACAAAATAGTTAAGTTTAAAAAAACACATCATGGCACACTAATCTACCATTTTATACACTAATATCACTTAATTAATTTCAGGGCATTACAATTCTTGAGGGAAGGACTTGAATGGGACAATTTTTTACATTAAGTTGTCTGACATTTTGAGTTTGATCAGGGACGAAAATGGATTACAATATTAAAACATAAGTTGACTTTCATTCTCCAGTCCGTTACATTAAGATATTTAGAAACTGTTTTGCAAAATCGCTAACCAATTGATTATGAAACTTTTTGAATAATGATTTGAAGCTGTATTGTGGTATGTGTAATAGTAATTCTCCATGCCCATTCAAGAAGATACATCTTCCTTTCTTCCAAGCTAGGGTTAGAATTTGGTCTGCCACTAACAATCTCTAGAGCCACAATACCAAAGGCAAACACGTCTGTTTTTCTGTAAGATGTCCACGCATGGCATACTCAGGTGCAAGATACCCTCAACTTCATTTTTAATTAATATCCATAAATTACTAATATTATAAAAAGGGAGACAAGGAAACGAAAAAAACTAAAACTTGAACCAGTTGAAAAGAAAACTAAGAAAATAGGTGTGATCAGAATTTTCATTGTTCCAGCTATACGTGTGCTTATATGGGTCTTTTTATCATCATAAAGCTTGGCCAAACTGAAATCCGATATCTTATAAATGGGATTGGAATCAAGCAAAATGTTGCTAGCTTTCACATCTCTATGTACAATTTGAAGAAGTGACTCCTTATGAAGATAAGCTAGACCTCTTGCTACTCCCAAGCAAATGTCAAATTAAGCTTTAAGTTATTCTTTTCTGGTCATATCAGCCATAAATACTAATTTACTCAAAGCTACACATTCACGTATATAAACATGTATATATAGGTGTAACAATTTGATCAGTAATGTTGCTATTGTTCTCAAACCAAATAATGCTTGACCAGGGCTCTTGTTCTCCAGATACTCGTAAATAAGAAGTCTTCGTTCTCCCTCATGGCACCATCTGTGCAATGTCACCAAGTTCAGATGTTGCACGACAGATGTTGTAGCAATTTCGGTCACAAATTGGTTCTTCCCTTGATGAGATGTAAAAGAAAGTTGCTTCACCGCGATTATTCTTCCATCATCAAGTGTTCCCTGTTGGGTATAAGCACGTATATGCTTATGCAAAAGGTTTATTCTCGTTTAAAGAAAAAGTCATGTCAATGCTCGGTGTGTCAGGCATAACTAATATTAACTGATGCAACCAACCAAAGCAGGTGTCACTAATCCTATTAAAGGTGGTGTCGAGAAGATGTGTTTTTCTAACATCATAGTATATGGCATCAGGAAAGGACTGGGGAGTTCAAAGATACCATGGATGTTAGTGGACAAACCCTTCCCAAATGTCTTAAGGCTTGGCCAAATTTTGGATGCCAAGTTTGACACCTTGAAACTTAATAGTGGAGGTAAAAACCACACCTATATCAATTTCAATAATTTTGCAATGCATGATGGTGTTAGGAAAAGGTTAGCAAAACCATCAAACATCTCATTTGCTCTTTTATTTTTTTCTCCTTTCTACCTCATTTATCTCCCAGGCCTAAAGCCATCCTCCTCCTTTGTGTAGTTTATCCACCCCTTCACCCAAAATCTCCTAGCTGCCTTTAGTGGCTACAATAATGTAGCGCCCCAGAATTTATTTAATGTTATTGTAATATAAGTGATGAATTAGTATGCCATAATTAATGTTTCAACATTAATTTGAATATTTAGTTGAATTTTGAATTTTTGGTTATTTTGTTAATTTAATAAATTCAAATAATTTCTTGTTGTTGTAAAATGATGTTTTGAGTTTTAAAGCACAACAATTTGTAAAATGTTAAAAATATTCCGTTTTACAAAACCGTGGGTGGTATTTGGTTTTCGCACAGTAAAACTGCCCACCGTTTCTCTCTATTTATTCTCTCACCTCTCCCTCTCTCTTCACTCTCAGCTCTTACTCTCTCTAATCTCTCCCTCTCTCTTCCTGTGGCTTTCTCACTCTCCCTCTCGGTCTCTCCTCTTCTCTCTAAATTTCTCCTCAAATTTTTGAATCAAAATTCGAATCCAAGCTTCGGGTTAGCAAGAAGGAAGCTCGGGGACGAGATTTGGCTACCAAGAACGCGGATTGAGGCTTCGATTCGAGGTTAGTTTTGAAATTTCTAAACTTTTTTCAAAATTTTTAATTTTGTGCATTTTTGAAATTTAAGTTCGTTTGAACTTAGAAAACTCTTGGTTTGAGTTAAATGAACTTAGAACAACTAGAATCTAAGCTTAGATTGAAGAAAAACAGATTAGATTCAAGATTTTTCATTTTTCTCCTCATTTTCCCATTTTTGGATTTTTGAGATTTTTGAGTTTAAATCTTGTTTGGATGAGTTCAAAAGTGTTCTAGCATGCTTTTCTATCATCTATGATTGTTTCCCATGCCTGAGATTTGAGAAAAACAAGTTAAAATCAAGATTTGGATTTTGGAAAAATTGAAAACCTATGGCTGAAATTTTTGGGTTTTTCCAGTTCGACAGACCGAATTCAAAGGATCGACAGGCCAGAGTTCATCTGTCCGGCAGGCCGAACCTAGGAAATGTCTGGCCGACCAGACTTGGTTTCTGGCAGGCCAAACTGCACAGTTCGGCCGGCCAAAGCAGGGAGTCCGGCATGCCGGTAGAGCCTAGGAAAATTTTGTGATTTTTCACCCGTTTTCACTGTTTTGAACCCCGATTTAAATTCCAACCTTGTAAAATGATTCTAATGGTACAAATGGCACACTAGGACATCATGAAATGGTTTAGTAACATAGAATGTCTCGAGCTAGATATTGATCCACTTAGTGTGTATCTATGATCGTTCGTGATTCCGCGGAGCTAACATATAGCGGACCGAGATTACGGTGTCGGGCACCGGTACGAGTATCGACGTAGGACTTCTACCCTATTTCTTGGTAGCCTAGTTTCAAAATGATTTGGCTTTAAAAAGGATTTCTATTAAAATGTTTTCAACGGTTGTTTGAAAATGAATTTATCGGTTATATTTTAATTTACCATGAACTGAAATAAACTTCATAATGAATGTAAAAGACAATACTCGGTAAAAGGATTTTGAATGATGATGAAAATAAACACATAGGCATGATGCCATATCAAAGATCGGGTTGTGTAGCGATCGACCTTGGGGGCAGGTCCCGGAACCCAGCTAGGCCACTACGGCGGTGATATTCTTATGGTTTGCCTAGGACAAGAAAATGACATTTCTGGTCGATCTAATAAATTGTTTTGGGTAAGAACTGTTTTATTTGAATTTATCTATTTATTTAATGTGTCTTTTATATAATTCCCTGAATAATAAGATTTTCCTTTAAATTAAATAATTTATTAAAACATAGTCCTACTGAGTCTTTCGCTCACATTTTTCTTGTTTTTCCTAAATTTTCCCCCTAGGTGGATTTCCATTTAGGTTCGGAGAAGACTCAACGGACAGGACTCAGGAGTAGTATAAAGACTAGTAGATTTATTTGTAATATTTAATCAAGGCATGTAATGTTTTTAACTTTCTTTGCGCTTGGACTGTGGTTGTATTATTATTATATTGTCAGTACTATGTGTGTGCATAAGTTGTGGGTCTGTGGGACCCATACTCATTATGTTTATTATTTATTATTTATTTTCATGCAATGGTTTTCTTAAAACTTTCTCATTATATTATTTAATTGAACCCCTAAAATTCTGGGTTTTAATCAAATTTTCTTTTTAATTAATTTAAATAATCCATCACGTCACCTCCCGTACTTTGGGGCGTGACAGAATGGTATCAGAGCTCAAGGTTATGAACCTTGGGAATTGTGCACACATAGGTTTGACAATGAAATACCTCTGATAGTCCAAAATTTTGTTTTCAGAAGTGAGAGAATGGCACCTAGACGTCGTTCGACAGCTGACGCCGAGTTTGGAAACGATGAGGGCATGATGAGGTCTATGTTTGTGGCCTTTCGGCAGATGGCAGCCAGGGCTAGACCTGAGGATTCTGATGTTGGTCATCGGCATACGTACTTTAAGGAATTTTGACATGCGTCTATTCTGACTTTTGATGGTAATGGGGATCTGCAGTTGGCAGAATATTAGTTAGACTCGATCGTGAAGCATTTGGATACCCTTGGTGTGCCTGATGAGTACCGTGTGGAGTTGCTACATATAAGTTCGAGGGTGGTGCTAATACTTGGTGGAAACAAGCTAAGCGTTTAGAACGCGGTAGCGATATCAGTTGGGACAGATTCGAAGAGCTGTTCTATGATAGGTATTTTCATAGGGGTATAGAGATTAGAAGGCAGCTGAGTTCTATAGATTGCAGCAAGGTGATTTGTCAGTCCGGGAATATGAGGCAAGATTTAATGACTTGGCTAGGTTTGCTCCATCGACGGTGGCATCGGAGCGCAAGAAGTGCATTAAGTTTCAGGAAAGACTCAAGGCTCATATTCAGCGACAGTTGGTTGCTCTGCGACTTAGGAGTTTTGGAGAGCTTGTGTCGTTAGCAATGTCAGTAGAGAATGATTATGCGCAATATTGTGAGGATCTAGCAAAGGCTTTAGGAGGACCGCAGAGGAGCGGTAGGAAGAGCACCAGTAGCCGTCCAACTTTGGGAAAGAACAAGCAGGGTGGCGCAAACAGTGGTAGCAACAGTTCTTCTGGTAGCGGGTGCAGTAATCCCTACAGCTTCCATTGTCATTTATGTCAGTAGCCCGGACACATCAAGAGGAATTTTCCGATCAGGAGTGCCCGTCTTGGATCTCAGACCAGATAGGATGCTAGTCGTCAGTCTCAGCCTCAGACCCTACCTCCGCCTCAACAGTACCCGCAGTTGCAGTATCCTCAGTTCTCTCCTCAGCAGTTTTCGTATTTGGCACGAGGGCAATAGCTGCAGCATTTTCAGCGTAGCGTCCCTCAGTATCGAGCGCCGAGTACAGCTAGTGTGCAGTCGTCTCCATCTCAGCAGCATCGGCAGAATAATCCAAGACCCAGCAATGTTGGTAGAGGAAAAGGAAAGGCACCAGTGCAGGTTCATGCAATGGCATTTGGAGGTTCAGATTCTCATGTTGGTAATGCGATTGTCGATGGTACGATCTCAGTTTCTCGATCTTTAGCTTGCGTTTTATTTGATACCGGTGCCTCTCATTCTCTCATTTCGAGTTCTTTTGTACATGCCTTGGGATTAGAGATAGAAGAGTTTAATGAACCCCTAGTCATAACTTCTCTCGTGGGCGAGTGTGTATGAATTGTGTATGTAAATCTTGTAAAATAAAGATTGGGGATGAGATTTTGAAAAGTGATTTGATTATACTCCCCATGAGCTCATATGATGTAATTCTAGGAATGGACTGGTTGTCCAGGTATAATGCAGTTGTAGATTGCCAACTTAGAAAGGTAACCCTAGCGTATGATAGGGGGACGATGATCACTTACCAGGGTGGTGGTGATTGGTTAATGAGTAAACGTCTCATGAAGTAGTGTCTAGGAGAGTGAAGGAATCTGGGTTGTTGTGCTTTTCTTGTGAATCTAGAGTGTGAGCCCTATGCTTTGAGAAGAAGTGTAATGATTTCGGTGGTTGATGAGTTCGAGCATGTCTTCCCCTACGAGTTGCCAGGATTACCACCGCATCGGGAAATCGAGTTTAGTATTGAGTTGTTTCCAGGGACAGGACCGATTTCTATAGCACCTTATCGGATGGCGCCAGTAGAAATGAAAGAATTGAGGAAGCAACTTCAGGAGCTTGCTGATAAAGGGTATATCCGAAATAGCACATCTTCATGGGGAGCACCGGTTTTGTTTGCTAAGAAGCATGATGGGACTCTGAGGTTGTGTATGGATTATCGGCAGTTGAATCTTGTCACAGTGAAGAATAAGTATCCCTTGCCTAGGATTGATGAGTTGTTTGATCAGTTGGGAGGTTCGCGGTACTTCTCAAAGATTGATTTGCGTTCAGGGTACCATCAGCTCAGGATTAAGGATGAAGATATTCCCAAGACAGCTTTTAGGACTCGGTATGGGCACTTTGAGTTTCTGGTTATGTCGTTTGGGTTGACGACTGCTCTTGCAGCTTTCATAGATTTGATGAACAAGATATTTAGGCCGTATTTGGATCAGTTTGTGATCGTGTTCATCGATGATATTCTTGTGTATTCTAAGACTTGGGAGGAGCATGAGCAGCATCTTTGGATCGTGCTTCAGACTCTGCGGGAGCACCAGTTGTATGCCAAGAGGAAAAAGTGTGAGTTTTGGTTGACTGAGGTCAAGTTCCTGGGTCATGTCATCTCGGAGCATGGTATTTCTGTGAATCCGTCCAAGATTAAAGCCATAGTGGAGTGGGAACGACCAAGGAATGTAGCGGAGATTCGCAGCTTCTTAGGTCTTGTTGGTTATTATAGAAAATTTGTAAAGGATTTTTTAAAGATTGCAGCTCCGTTGACGAGATTGATCAAGAAAAATGCCAGGTTTGAGTGGGATGAAGATTGTGAGCTTGCTTTTCAGGAATTGAAGAACCGGTTGACTTCAGCTTAAGTGTTGGTTATTCCTAGCAGTGACGAGCCATATAAGGTTTACGTAGATGCTTCAGGGGGCGGACTTGGGCGTGTGTTAATGCAGCATGGACGTGTGGTTGCATACGGATCGAGACAGCTACGACTTCACGAGCGGAATTATCCTACTCATGATTTGGAGCTCGCGGTGGTGATTCACGCGCTGAAGATTTGGAGGTGTTATTTGTATGGAGCGTCGTTTCAGGTCTTCTCCGACCATAAGAGTTTGAGCTATTTGTTCACTCAAAGGGATCTTAATTTGAGGCAGCGTAGATGGATAGAGTATATGGAGGATTATGATTTTACATTGCAGTATCACCCCGGGAAAGTTAATGTGGTTACGAATGCGCTTAGTAGGAAGTCTTTAGGAATTCTCGCTTGTTTGGCTTTTGAGGACTGGAGCAGGGATGCGATAGTGAGCGATTATGGGCTACAGTATTGTGAAGAGTATGATAGAGTTTTGGTGTATCATGTGGAGGCGACCCTAGCTCTTGTTCAGCTGGTAAAGCAAAATCAGTGGCAGGATTAGCATTTGCAGGGGATTTGGTCGCAAATTCAAAACGGGGAGCAGTTTAAAGAATGGAGCGCGCATGTAGATGGATCGTTATATTTTTGGGAGCATCTTACAGTTCTAGCTAGCACCGAGGTGACGAAAGCTGTTTTGGACGAAGCTCATAGGCCTCAGTTTGCTATTCATCCGAGGAGCACAAAGATGTATCGCGATTTGAAGAGGCAATATTGGTGGAGAGTGTTGGAAACAAAGTGCGCAGCGGAATTTTTAAAAATTTTTCATCAGAGTATTTTCCAAAACACAAGTTTGACATGTTATATGTATAAATTAAACAGATCTTACTAACCTCAGTATGCCGAAGAACCTCCGCGACCTGTGTAGAGAAGTAACGTTCCAGAAGAGCCTCAACCAACTGGTCTTCTTTGCTATTCTCTATCCACAACCGGAGTGAGTGTGGGCTCACACGTACAGCTCTTCCACCGGTGACTCTCCTTCCAACCAATAGAGAGAACCCAAAGCTAGTGTTCGTGATTTGTGAACAAAAGCTCTCAGGGAGTTTTCAGATGCTCACTAGAAGAGTATCACTCTTAATCTCTCAAATTGATCTGAGTAAATCATTAGACTCACTCCCTTTTTATACCTATTGGTCCTTGGGGTCAGTCCATATCAGATTAGGTCTCAAAAATCGAAACAGAATCAAGTTCGGATCAATATCTGATAAGATACGCGTGAAAAACGCGTAATCTTAGCTGTCGCGGTCGGCATGCCGAACTGTGAGATAGGCAGGTCGAACTGGCCAGTTCGGCAGGCCGAACACGTCATCCGGCATGCCGAACTGCCGAGAAAAAATCTCCGCGAATCTTTTATTTTCCACCCGAGATTCTAAAGGATAAAGTCTCAGTTTTGATTCAAATAGCCCAATAGAAAAGATATCTGATCAAAACAAACTTTATCAAGATAATCTCTAAGAAAATAAATCAATTTACAATAATTCTACAAGTTTATCTTGTTCTAATTGTCCAAAATTAAAACAACCGATAAACAGACAAGAATTATCCGAACGCCATAATTCAACAAGTTCATCTTGAACTAATTAATTCAACCGATAAACAGACATGAATTATTTGATTCTTATAAATTTTAAACCAATCTGATAAATCCGACATAAGTCACCAATTATTGGAAAAGCACGCCGTGTCGTTACAGGATTTTGTGAGCTAGCAAAGGGGACCAAAATGGACCTATAAAGTTCAAGCTCATGATAATTATGAAACCCAATATCCCAGATATACATTTCACAATTATCAACTCCAACGCTACTCCACTAAAAGCTTGGAGCTGCACTCTCGAACTTTATAGAATTACGAAGCTCGTGTAGCTAAGTCTCCATGACATATCATAGTGTATCGCATCCCCATATGATCATCCATAATCGGCTTAAGGACAAGTTCTGTCTTACCTTCCCGATTATTTTTATCTTACGTTCCATTGTCTCACCATTAGAAAACTTACCATCCAAAGATAGTATACCATTCGGTTACACCTATGTATCCAAATGGTTGAGCGCTCCAGTTTTCCAATTACAGGACAACGCATATAAGAGGATATCATTACTCCTAAAGAGGAGCTATGGATTCCATATCTATGAATAACAAGTCTACGCTACCAAGAGTCATGCCTCCAACGTACCGGCATGCATGCCACTATAGAGATGTGGGAGTCACCCATTGGTACATCAAAAGACACAAGTCGAGACAACGGGCCCATTATTCATCTCAGGATTAAGATACAATACAAATGATTGTCTAAAGTGAATCAATTTACCAAGACAGAATTATTAATCCAAATCAATTCACTTTATGTCCCGATCCAACACATCGTCACCTATGACAACACGCCAATGTTTCTATTCACGGAGTCCAACTCCGATGGCCAAGACAAACCATCTCCCAAAAGGGATATAGACAACATAACAATCTTTACATGAATAAAGCGCCCAACTTTATTCCCTCGATTGCGGATCATATATATTTTAGACCATCACCTTAAGAGTCGTGTCTACCGCATAATCATCCCATCATATGCCCAACTCTTAAGGTTTAGACTGATAGTCTCAGACTACTGTTTGCTTATCATACATTCAACAAATATGAACGTAAAGAGGACAATATTTGGTATATATAAATGAATAAATTCTTTATTGATAAAAATGTCTCCAAAAACGTATTACATTTTTACTCCTTAGAGCATACATGTCTAACAATCTCCCACTTGCACTAAGTGAGTAAATACTGCAAATTTCGCATCCCCATAGCTTCCACATGCCTTTCGAAGACTCTCCCAGAAAGTCTCTTCGTAAATGGATCAGCTAAATTGTCCTCTGACGCGATCTTGCACACGGTGACATGCCCGCTCTCAACGAAGTCCTTTATCACATGATACTTCCGATCAATATGCTTACTCTTCTTGTGAAATCTTGGTTCCTTAGCATTAGCTACCGCCGCACTGTTATCACAGTACAGTGATACCGCTTTATCCACACCAGGAACTACCTCAAGATCCCCAAGGAACTTGCGGAGCCACACTGCTTCTTTCGAAGCATCACTAGCCGCGACATACTCGGCCTCCATCGTTGAATCCGAAGTGCAATTTTGCTTCGCACTTCTCCAACTGATGGCACCGCCACCCAGAGTAAACACAAACCCCGATGTCGATTTCCTAGAATCCAGGCAGGATTGAAAATCCGAATCAGTGTATCCTAGAGGAGTTAAATCCTCACCCGAATACACTAGCATATACCCTCGAGTCCTTCTCAGGTACTTGAAAATATGCTTTACCGCAACCCAATGGTTCGGTCCTGGATCCGCCTGAAATCGACTCACAATCCCGACCGCATAACTAATATCTGATCGAGTGCAAAGCATGGCATACATGAGACTACCCACTGCCGAAGCATAAGGTACCTTCTTCATGTATTCTCTTTCTTCATAAGACTTTGGAGAGTCTTTCTTAGAAAGAGTAATTCCAGACCTAGATGGTTGCCCACCTTTCTTGGAATCCTGCATTGCAAACCTCCTGAGAATTTTATCTATGTAGCTGGCCTGTGACAAAGCTATCATTTTGTTCTTCCTATCCCGAAAGATCTGGATACCGAGAACAAAATTAGCCTCACCCAAGTCCTTCATGTCAAACTGCTTGGTCAACCATAATTTGACCGATGACAATGCCCCAACGTCATTGCCAATTAGCAGAATGTCATCTACATAGAGTAGTAGAAAAACCACCTTCCCATTCTTAATGTGTTTGTAAACACATGGTTCATCCACATTTTGTGAGAACCCATAAGTCTTGATCACTTGATCAAATCTTATGTTCCAAGAACGAGAAGCCTGCTTAAGTCCATAAATAGACTTTAGCAATTTACAAACCTTACCCTCTTGACCCGTGACCTTGAACCCGTCTGGTTGTTCCATATAAATGGACTCATCAAGATAGCCATTTAGAAAAGCCGTCTTGACATCCATCTGCCAAATCTCGTAGTCGAGAGCGGCAGCTATGGACAAGAGTATCCGGATGGACTTAAGCATGGCTACAGGCGAAAAGGTTTCCTCATAATCGATTCCTTCCTTTTGCGTATAACCCTTAGCTACCAGTCTAGCCTTAAAGGTTTCGACCTTTCCATCCACTCCACTTTTCCTCTTGTAGATCCACCTACTCCCTATGGGTTTTACCCCTTCGGGAAGATCCACAAGCTCCCAGACCCGATTAGTCTCCATAGACTTCATCTCAATGTTCATGGCCTCTGTCCAGAGTCTTGAATCAACATCCTCCATAGCTTCTGCGTAAGTATAAGGATCCCTGTCATGTTCATCCGGTTCAGCCAAAAAGACCTCCCCATTGAACATATACCTCTCAGGTTGACAACCGATCCTCCCACTACGCCGAAGCCCCTGAGGTTGTTGTTCAGGTTTGTTTGGTTTTTCTACACCGATCGGAATGGTTTCGTTCGGAACCTCCGGAGTAAACGGATTACCCCTCAACTCCTCAAGCACCACTTTGCTTTGAGGTTTAAAGTCGTTCATGTAACTCTCCTCAAGGAAAGTTGCATTAGTTGAAACCACGACTTTATTTTCCTTTGGGTTATAAAAATAACCCCCTTTAGTCCCTTTTGGATATCCTACAAACACGCAAACTTCTGAACGTGCTTCCAACTTATTCGGATCCTTAAACAGGACATGAGCTGGACATCCCCATATGCGAATATGGTTTAAGGATGTCTTCCGTCTTGTCCACAACTCGTGAGGAGTTTTAGGGACCGATTTTGAAGGCACATTGTTCAAAAGATAACATGCGGTTTGTAGTGCATATCCCCAAAAGGATAAAGGCAATGATGAATAACTCATCATGGACCGAATCATGTCCAACAAAGTCCTATTCCTTCTCTCTGCTACGCCATTCTGCTGCGGAGTGCCCGGCGCAGTCAAATGGGATAAAATCCCATTCTCTAACAAGTGTCCCAAGAACTCATCAGAAAGGTATTCCCCACCTCGATCAGATCGAAGTGCCTTTATGGGTCTACCCAATTGCTTTTCCACTTCAGCCCGAAACTCCCTGAACTTATCATAAGTTTCGCTTTTGTGGTGCATTAGGTACACATACCCATATCTAGAGTAATCGTCAATAAAAGTAACGAAGTACTCATACCCTCCTCGTGCCCGGATGTTCATCGGTCCGCAAACATCACTATGCACAAGTTCTAGAACCCCTTCGGCCCTATTGCCCTTAGACCCGTATGGTTTTTTGGTCATTTTACCCTCCAAACAAGACTCACATTGAGGTATAGATTCCACCTTTAAGTGACTTAAAGGTCCATCCCTTACCAACCTTTGAATCCTATTTAGGTTAATATGGCCAAGGCGCAAATGCCAAAGATAAGTCTTATTAGAGTGAGAAGTTTTAAGTCTTTTTGAGTCATTATCATTTATCTCAGCATTAAGCAATAGGTCCATCTTAGGTTTGATAAAATATAGATTATTTTGCATCCATCCAGAACAGATAAAAGATTTGTTTTTACGAATCACCACTTTTTCATTAAAAGATACCACGTAGGAGTCTTTAAATAAAGAAGATACAGAAATTAAATTCCTTTTAAATTTAGGAACATAAAAACAATCTCGCAAAATTAAACTCCTATAATTATCAAAATAAAGATGGACATCTCCCACTGCTTCCGCTGAGACCAAGGATCCATCGCCCATCCGAAGCGTTAAGTCTTCACGAAGTGGACTTCTCGTTTCTTTGAATCCCTGCAGAGAAACACAAACATGATTAGTTGCACCAGAATCTATGACCCAAATGTCACTGGATTCCTCAACCAAACAAGTTTCTAAATATAGAAGATCACACCTACCTCCCTTGGAAAGGAAGTCCTTGCAATGCTTCTTTATATGCCCGACCTTACCACAAAAGAAGCATTTAAGCTTCTTTGGGTTCTTCTTCTTCTTCTTCTTGCTCTTGGTAGCAATAGGAATAGAAGACTTCCCACTTTTGGCCCGTTGCTTCTTTCCATTCCCAGAGTTAGGATTGGAACCAGAAGCAGCTACCATATTGGCCTCTCCACCAGCAGGAGACTCCCTGATCAGCAGTTCAAACTCTTGTAACTGTTTCATCAGTTCTGTCAAGGTCATATCCCGTCTATTGCTTAGATTAAAAGTAGCTCTAAACGGAATAAATTCCTTAGACAGAGTCTCAAAGACCATAGTCATCTGAGTTTCAGCATCGATGTCGGCTCCATTGGTTTGAGCCTCAGCGAGGTAACCCATGACCAACATCATGTGCTCCTTTATAGATGTCCCCGGTCTCTGTCTACAGTTTAAGAGTTTCCAAAGCGCCCCTTGCCGCTTTGTTATGGCCTGGCCTCCAAACATGTCCTCAAGATTATCCAAGATCTGCTTCGCAGTCTCATAATCCTGATGTTGAGCCTGCAGCACGTTATTGATGCTAGCCATAACATAGCAGCGGGCCTGATCATTAGCATCTTTCCAGCGTTCGTACGCTTGGAATTGCTCATTACTTGAGTCTCCCGTAGGCTCGGGAGGACAAGGAGTTGTCAGAACATATTTCAGTTTCTCAAAGGAAAGGACGATGTCCAGGTTCCGTTTCCAATCATTATAGTTCTCACCGGTTAATTGGTTTTTGTCAAGTATCGATGATAAAGCGTTTTTAGACATTTTCAATCTACAATAAAGAATCATATACCAAATATAAGCAAACATATATAATAATTTAGTAAGATAACACAATCATGTAAAATCATACAAATGTGTTTATGTGTCAAAACCTTGAAAATATCACAACCTTACAACAATAATTCCCAACTCAGAATTCAACAAGCTCCTAGGGGAGTCATGCCAAATTCAATCAAGAACACGGATCCCCTCCTGATTAATATATGCCATCCAGGACCCGTATGATCCAGCATATACTAATAATCGTTTCTTTGGCCATTAATTTTATTAACAGAGCTCCTAGGGGAGGTTAATAATAAAATTAATGTGAGTGTATAACCACCGTTTTAATATTTTATCCATGATTTATAATCACCACCTAGGGGTGTGCAACCATAAATCATACTAAAATACCTTATCCTTTCAGAGATCCAATCTGGTACATGATAGAAATCCCTTCCTAGGGGTTGGGACCATCATGTTCTTCCTATGGACCAACGATGGAGGCCTTAGGTTCTCTCTTCGAAAACCTTCTCCCACTCAATCTTTTGAAGTCAAGGTTTTATTTTAAAATTATGCATGAACAATTTTAATATGAGCGGCACTCCCTATTCTATATGACATGTTATCAATATACATGGTAAATCATATTATAATGCAGACAAGCAAAGCAATCAAGCAAAGCTACAAGCATAATAATAATAACCGTAATGTTATGGTTCCACCCTAGAGAATAGAAAAACTAAGATTACAAGAGAATAATCGAGACATTTATCGATTCTTCATCCTTGAATCCTCAAGCTGTATCCTTCTTCATGTAATATCCATCTTCAAGTCCTCAATCCCGTATGAATCGAACACTTCATATTTCCGGTCATATCCAAATTTAATGTTTCTCAGAATCGTCCCAAAATTAAAATTAAAACTGCACTGAAAAAATCGCACCTTTTCTGGACACCTGGCAGCTCTCGGTCGGCAGGCCGATCTGGGTGATCGGTCTGCCGATCATGGTGGTTCGCCCTGCCGAACATGAAGGTTCGGCCTGCCGGCAGAGCACCAAAATTTTTGCCCCACTGTCGGCCTGCCGGACCGTACGTCCGGCCTGCCGATCTGTGACCTTCGGCCTACCGAACTGTGAGGTCCGGCATGCCGACCGAGCAGAAAACCCTCAATCCAGAAAATACAATTTTAATGCAATTCATCAATTTTATTTTTAACAATTCAAAAACATAAAATTAGAGACTCAGGAAATACCTGGAGGCGCCATCATCTATCTTTAAGTTCCGACTTCTCGTTCCGTCTTCTCCGAATAATTATTTAATTATAAAATTCTTACAAATTAAAAATTAAATAATAATTCCTAGACGGAGATGATAGTCCGCCATCTAATTACATGAAAAACCTAGATACACATTCTAACCTCTAAGGAACCATAACCGGTATTAATTAATTAATAAATAATTAAACAACAATTTAATCAACCATAATTAATTAATAAACATTCACCATGTAATCCATGACAACATATATATTATATAGAAACCTAGAGTGCCATCTCTCTATTAAATTTAATTCAAGCATTGGAGAGATTAAGATCACAAAATTTATGCATATAACATGATCACAAACTTGCAAATTTATGTAAAAACCTCGGCTCTGATACCAATTGTTGGAAACAAAGTGCGCAGCGGAATTTTTAAAAATTTTTCATCAGAGTATTTTCCAAAACACAAGTTTGACATGTTATATGTATAAATTAAACAGATCTTACTAACCTCAGTATGTCGAAGAACCTCCGCGTCCTGTGTAGAGAAGTAACGTTCCAGAAGAGCCTCAACCAACTGGTCTTCTTTGCTATTCTCTATCCACAACCGGAGTGAGTGTGGGCTCACACGTACAGCTCTTCCACCGGTGACTCTCCTTCCAACCAATAGAGAGAACCCAAAGCTAGTGTTCGTGATTTGTGAACAAAAGCTCTCAGGGAGTTTTCAGATGCTCACTAGAAGAGTATCACTCTTAATCTCTCAAATTGATCTGAGTAAATCATTAGACTCACTCCCTTTTTATACCTATTGGTCCTTGGGGTCAGTCCATATCAGATTAGGTCTCAAAAATCGAAACAGAATCAAGTTCGGATCAATATCTGATAAGATACGCGTGAAAAATGTGTAATCTTAGCTGTCGCGGTCGGCATGCCGAACTGTGAGATAGGCAGGCCGAACTGGCCAGTTCGGCAGGCCGAACACGTCATCCGGCATGCCGAACTGTCGAGAAAAAATCTCCGCGAATCTTTTATTTTCCACCCGAGATTCTAAAGGATAAAGTCTCAGTTTTGATTCAAATAGCCCAATAGAAAAGATATCTGATCAAAACAAACTTTATCAAGATAATCTCTAAGAAAATAAATCAATTCACAATAATTCTACAAGTTTATCTTGTTCTAATTGTCCAAAATTAAAACAACCGATAAACAGACAAGAATTATCCGAACGCCATAATTCAACAAGTTCATCTTGAACTAATTAATTCAACCGATAAACAGACATGAATTATTTGATTCTTATAAATTTTAAACCAATCTGATAAATCCGACATAAGTCACCAATTATTGGAAAAGCACGCCGTGTCGTTACAGGATTTTGTGAGCTAGCAAAGGGGACCAAAATGGACCTATAAAGTTCAAGCTCATGATAATTATGAAACCCAATATCCCAGATATACATTTCACAATTATCAACTCCAACGCTACTCCACTAAAAGCTTGGAGCTGCACTCTCGAACTTTATAGAATTACGAAGCTCGTGTAGCTAAGTCTCCATAACATATCATAGTGTATCGCATCCCCATATGATCATCCATAATCGGCTTAAGGACAAGTTCTGTCTTACCTTCCCGATTATTTTTATCTTACGTTCCATTGTCTCACCATTAGAAAACTTACCATCCAAAGATAGTATACCATTCGGTTACACCTATGTATCCAAATGGTTGAGCGCTCCAGTTTTCCAATTACAGGACAACGCATATAAGAGGATATCATTACTCCTAAAGAGGAGCTATGGATTCCATATCTATGAATAACAAGTCTACGCTACCAAGAGTCATGCCTCCAACGTACCGACATGCATGCCACTATATTGATGTGGGAGTCACCCATTGGTACATCAAAAGACACAAGTCGAGACAACGGGCCCATTATTCATCTCAGGATTAAGATACAATACAAATGATTGTCTAAAGTGAATCGATTTGCCAAGACAGAATTATTAATCCAAATCAATTCACTTTATGTCCCGATCCAACACATCGTCACCTATGACAACGCGCCAATGTTTCTATTCACGGAGTCCAACTCCGATGGCCAAGATAAACCATCTCCCAAAAGGGATATAGACAACATAACAATCTTTACATGAATAAAGCGCCCAACTTTATTCCCTCGATTGCGGATCATATATATTTTAGACCATCACCTTAAGAGTCGTGTCTACCGCATAATCATCCCATCATATGCCCAACTCTTAAGGTTTAGACTGATAGTCTCAGACTACTGTTTGCTTATCATACATTCAACAAATATGAACGTAAAGAGGACAATATTTGGTATATATAAATGAATAAATTCTTTATTGATAAAAATGTTTCCAAAAACGTATTACATTTTTACTCCTTAGAGCATACATGTCTAACAGGAGAGGCATGAAGAAAGATGTTCGAGAGTATGTGGCCAAGTGTACAACGTGTCTTTAGGTGAAAGCCGAGCATCAGAAGCCTACAGGTCAGCTTCAGCCGCTTCCTATACCAGGGTGGAAATGGGAGCACGTGACGATGGATTTTCTCACAGGTTTGCCAAGGACGGAGCAGCGGCATGATGCAGTTTGGGTCGTGGTCGACAGGTTGATGAAATCGAGGCATTTCATTCAGTTTAGGTCGACATGTTCGAGGAAGATTCTCGGGGATTTGTATCTGTAGAACATTGTGAGGTTGCATGGAGTTCCTTTGTCCATCACCTCTGATCGAGACACCAGGTTTAATGCTAAGTACTGTAGGAGTTTTTCAGGAGGCTTTAGGTACGGATTTGAACTTCAGTACAACATTTCATCCTCAGACCGACGGGCAGTCTGAGAGGGTTATTCAGATTCTCGAGGATATGTTGCGTGCCTGTGCGTTAGACTTCGACGGGAATTGGAAGCAATATTTAAATCTGGCGAAGTTCGCGTACAACAACAATTATCAGGCGAGTATTGGTATGGCACCGTTTGAGGCATTGTATGAGCGACCGTGTCGGTCACCAATGTGTTGGGCCGAGCTGAAAGATAGGGTTATTCTTAGGCCGGATGAGATCCGTGATAGCAATGAGAAAGTCGCTGTGATTCGAGGTCGATTGAGGGCAGGTTAGAGTCGACAAAAGAGTTACGCGGATAGAAGACGTAGACCCTTAGAGTTCGTGGTTGGAGATTTCGTTCTCTTGAAGGTATCGCCTCGTAAAGGAACTATGCGGTTTGGAGTGAGTGGAAAGCTTGCACCGAGGTATATTGGGCCGTTCGAGATCACTCAGTGTGTTGCTGTGGTTGCTTATCGGCTTGATCTTCCGCCTGAACTTTCTCATGTTCACGATGTGTTTCATATGTCGATGCTTAGGAAGTGTCCGCCTGAGCAGGGTAAGATAGTTTCATTTCGCGATGTGCAAGTTTAGGAAGATACAACATACGAAGAAGTGCCGATTCAGATCATCGACCGAAAAGTAATTAGTTTGCGTCATCGTGAGATATCGTTGGTAAAGGTCGTGTGGCAACATCACGGGGTTGATGAAGCCACTTGAGAACTAGAGTCGAGTATGCGGGAATTGTATCCGCATTTGTTTTGTTTTTGAAAGGAGTTGTAAATTTCGAGGGCGAAATTTCTTTTAGGGGTGGAGAGTTGTAATGCCTCGGAATTTATTTAATGTTATTGTAATATAAGTGATGAATTAATGTGCCATAATTAATGTTTCAACATTAATTTGATTATTTGGTTGAATTTTGAATTTTTGATTGTTTTGTTAATTTAATAAATTCAAATGATTTCTTGTTGTTTTAAAATGATGTTTTGAGTTTTAAAGCACAATAATTTGTAACATGTTAAAAATATTCCGTTTTACAAAACCGTGGGTGGCATTTGGTTTTCACACAGTAAAACCGTCCACCGTTTCTCTCTATTAATTCTCTCACCTCTCCCTTTCTTTTCACTCTCAGCTCTCACTCTCTCTAATCTCTCTCTCTCTTTTCCCGCGGCTCTCTCACTCTCCCTCTCGGTCTCTCCTCTTCTCTCTCAATTTCTCCCCAAATTTTTGAATCAAAATTCGAATCCAAGCTTTGGGTTAGCAAGGAGGAAGCTCGGGGACGAGATTTGGCTACCAAGAACGTGGATTGAAGCTTCAATTTGAGGTTAGTTTTGAAATTTCTAAACTTTTTTCAAAATTTTCAATTTTGTGCATTTTTGAAATTTAAGTTCGTTTGAACTTAGAAAACTCTTGGTTTGAGTTAAATGAACTTAGAACAACTAGAATCTAAGCTTAGATTGAAGAAAAACGGATTGGATTCAAGATTTTTCATTTTTCTCCTCATTTTCCCATTTTCAGATTTCTAAGATTTTTGAGTTTAAATCTTGTTTAGATGAGTTCAAAAGTGTTCTAGCATGCTTTTCTATCATCTATGATTGTTTCCCATTCCTGAGATTTGAGAAAAACAGGTTAAAATCAAGATTTGGATTTTGGGAAAATTGAAAACCCGTAGCTGGAATTTCTGGGTTTTTCTAGTTCGACAGGCCGGATTCAAAGGATCAGTAGGCCAGAGTTCATCTGTCCGGCAGGTCAAACCTGGGAAATGTCCGGCCGACCGGACTTGGTTTTCGGTACAGTTCAGTCAGCCGAAGCATGGAGTCCGGTAGGCTGGCAGAGCCTAGGAAAATTTTGTGATTTTTCACCCGTTTTCACTGTTTTGAACCCCGATTTAAATTCCAACCTTGTAAAATGATTCTAATGGTACAAATGGCACATTAGGACATCATGAAATGGTTTAGTAACATAGAATGTCTATGAGCTAGATATTGATCGACTTAGTGTGTATCTAGGATCGTTCGTGGTTCCGTAAAGCTAACGTATAGCGGACTGGGATTACGATGTGGGACACCGGTACAAGTATCGAGGTAGGACTTCTACCCCATTCCTTGGTAGCCTAGTTTCAAAATGATTTGGCTTTAAAAAGGATTTCTATTAAAATGTTTTCAATGGTTGTTTGAAAATGAATTTATCGGTTATATTTTAATATACCGTGAACTGAAATGAACTTCATAATAAATGTAAATGACAATACTCGGTAAAAGGGTTTTGAATGATGATGAAAATAAATACATAGGCATGATACCATATAAGAGATCGAGTCGTGTAGCGATTGACCTTGGGGCAGGTCTTGAAACCCAGCTGGGCCACTACAGTGGTGATATTCTTATGGTTTGCTTAGGAAAAGAAAATGACATTTATGGTCGACCTAATAAACTGTTTTGGGTAAGAATGGTTTTATTTGAATTTATCTATTTATTCAATGTTTCTTTTATATAATTCCCTGAATAATAAGATCTTCCTTTAAATTAAATAATTTATTAAAACATAGTCCTACTGAGCCTTTCGCTCACATTTTTCTTGTTTTTCCTAAATTTCCCCCTAGGTGGATTTCCATTTAGGTTCAAAGAAGACTCAACGGACTGGACTCAGGAGCAGTAGAAAGACTAGTAGATTTATTTGTAATATTTAATCAAGGCATGTAATGTTTTTAACTTTCTTTGCGCTTGGACTGTGGTTGTATTATTATTATATTGTCAGTACTATGTGTGTACACAAGTTGTGGGTCTGTGGAACCCATACTCGCTATGTTTATTATTTATTATTTATTTTCATGCAATGGTTTTCTTAAAACTTTCTTGTTATATTATTTAATTGAACCCCTAAAATTCTTGGTTTTAATCAAATTTTCCTTTTAATTAATTTAAATAATCCACCATGTCACCTCCTGTACTCCGGGGTGTGACAAATAATAGGGTGTTTAGGAGTCATGCTTCAAATGTGATTTGCAGTTTTTGACCAAATGTTTAAAAGTATTTTCTCTCATATGCTATTGTATTTTTAGTTTAAACTATCAGTTACAACTTATTTCCCAAACAGTCCGTAAGCTATACGTACATCTTTTTTTTTAATTTTTTTTAAATAACCTTTAACAACCTCCATCATGCCTACCTTAGGCTACACCATTTTGTTGTAGTTCTTCTGGTTTTTTATTTTTTATTTTTTGGTTTTAATTAACATCTTGATAAAGTGTGGGAGATAATTTTAGTTATTTAAGTTTTTGGTATGAAAATTTTAAATAATAGTATGAGTTCATGATTGGAAAGTTAGTGATATTTTGGTTTGTTATTCAGTAGTTTGTGTTTGCATTTTTTACATAGATTTTAGGTTGAACGTTTGTTTTTAACTAGTCAAAAGCTGTGCATGTTCATTCAACATGTTAACAGAAAAAAAAAAGAAGAAGTAAGAAATAGAGAAGAAAAGACAAATATGTGTGAAAAAAGGGACAAGAACGTGGAAACACAAAAGTTCATGAAAAAAAAAAGAATAAGAAGAAAATGAAAGAAAAGAGAAATATGAAAAAGTAAAAAAAAAAAAGACATGAAAAAGTAAAAAAGAAAAAAAGATGCAAATAGCATCAAGATAAACTCATTCTTTTTTTATATTCTTATTCTTCTTATATATATATATATTAAAAATATGTTAAGATTATTTATTGGGTACATATAAAAAGTGCATTTGGGAGGGTTTTTAAATAAAGTTTAGATTGCCACATTTAAGAAACAAATTATTTCAAAAAAGCAATTAAAGATCAATATATTAAAAAAATGTATGAGAAAAATAACAAGAGTAGAAAAAATACATGAAAATAGAGAGAAGAGAAATAAAAAATTTAGAGCCAAAAAATTGTCTTATATATATGTTAAATATTATTTATTTGGTACATGTTAAAAAAATGTACTTAAGAGGTCCCAAATAAAAGTTTTGGTTGGAATAGGAAGTTATTTAAGCATTATAATTTAGAGGAAAAATATCAAATAAGGATCAGATCTGAAAACATCATCACAACCATTTGCTTAAGCAAAGGAATGACTTGGATTAACGTGTGGATACATGCGTAAAGAAAGGGAGGTTACCTGACAGGCCTGCTGCTTTCGCGTCAAGCTGGGCCCCACCTGAGCTCCCACGCGGTCTTCTTTCGGCCAATTAAGTGCATGCGTGCATGCCTGATATGCGCATCCTCTAATGCGTTTGTAAGCTTGTGAGTCCCACCATGTTTTCCACTTCCCTAACTATAGTGATCCTATGCAACTAAAACATGTAGGCATGTGTAATACCCAATTAACTCATAATTAGCCAATAATAAGCATTTTGAATATCTATACATTTAATGAATACACGTTATTAAATTACAAGCATATAGAAAGCATATCTTACGAGTATGAGTATTTATTATTTTTAAGATTGAATCATTCATAAACATGCTTACATTCATAAATATGACATTGAATTATTAATATATGATCTAACTTGTTTTTAAAAAGTTCTAATTGTAGTGAAAAGCTTGGTTCTCGATAAGGAAGATTAATATGCTAAACAGTTATGAATTGATTGGAAAGTGTTTTTTCATTTTAAATGCATTCTAAACTAATTGTTTTTCCTATTTATACCTTAAAAATAGCTAGATTTTGTTAGAATTAAAAGTATGCAAAATGGTGGAATTTAATTGGTTGGTTGGCTGAGTTATAGAAAATTAAATTGCACTTATTTGTACTTGATTTTAATTGGGTAACTATTAGCTGAATTCTTTTCTTACTCATCACTCTTTCCACATGTCAAACCCTAGAAAAATATGGCAAAAGCTCCCAAGCCACCTTATCTTTCAACCCAGTTCTTCTAGAAAACTCTATTTTTGCTTCTTATCTTCCCTAGCAGCCCTAAAAATGTCCAGCACTCTCCGTACTTCTTTCTCTCTATTTTCCATATCCTAAAGCTCACAAAAGCATAAACAAGACTATAAAAATTTGGGTTATACAAACCAGGCCAAGTTCTCACCATTATGAGCTTGAAAATAAAGTGTTTTGACCTCCAATAGTGCCCTGACTTCGAGCCCTACAAGGTAACATCTATATTTATGTTTCTTATGATGAAATGAAGTTATTTTCTATTATATATGGTTATAGATGTAGAAAAAGTAAGCTAGGATAGATTTGAGCTCAAACTAAGCTAGTTAAGTTAGTTTCTTTGCACGATTGGAAATCTTGTGGAATTTGATTATTTTCTTTATTTCTATTGATCCTAAGTGTTTATTAAGTGATTTTGAATGCTTGTAGATACATAGGAATTAGTTAGAATGTTAATTCTGATTTAGTAAAGAAAATGCATAACTAGGTTAAGTAGAATATCAAATTTGCACCATGCTTAATTCTCATGTATTAGGTTGTTTTTATAAGATTATGTACTTCCTTTGATGATATTTAATGTTTGGAAATGTTAATTATTTATTGAAGACTTGACTTTGCCTAGAAAGAGTGTGTTTGACATAATAAAATTTGTAGTAGGAATGAGCTAAATGAATGTTTGTTGGGACGATTGAACATTTAATCCCCATGTTTAATCATAATTTTAGTAATACAGCATATTCGTTGGCCAAAAGTGTGCATTGTAACATTTTGATGCTCAACCCATAATGTGTTTGAATTAATGCAAAACCATTGAAATATGAACTTATAACATGATCCAATTAGTTTGTTTATTGAGAAATTGAATTGTATACGTAATGGTTTTAGGCCATTTAGCACATTTTTATCTTCTAAGAGGACTGGCCTCTTCACTCAATGCAAATTGGACTCGAGGTAAGTAGAAACTACTTTTTACTATATCACAAGAACTATGTCATGTTATGTTTTAAGGTGCATTGATTGGATTGTTGTTATTTGGATATGATATAGATTATTGAAATGCATTCATGATTCATGACATTTACATTAAGACATGTGATATGATTTAAAAAGAGAATGAGGTTTTTAACTAAATGGGGGTATGGTGCTTAATTGATGGTCGGGTAGGCACGGGATGCGGGTGGGACTGGCAGACCCAACAAAGTGTGGTGAATATTTTGAGGTTGAAAAACCAATATAAGAAAGCCACAAAGACTTTGACTGAATACGGCAAATACTTGAGGTCTAAAGACCAAGATGGAAACCCTGTATTATTATTGTTACATTGGCCAAAATGATGAACAGGTTTCGAAAACCACAGCCTACCATTACCAGTTAAGTACCACACTCTAAGGGTACCTGAAAGAAAAAAGAACTATTGAAAGAAAACTGGTAAAACAAAATGTTTGGTTGCATTCGCATTCAATATTTATGTTCATGTATTAGTTTCTGCTTACTTAACTTTTAGCTCCTTATAGTTCTTATGATGCAAGTAAGGGTGTACAGGGTTAGGGGTGACTGAGTATCTAGAGTTGTCAACAGAGATTTGTTCATATGTTATATTTTAGAGTAGCTTTTGAAACATATCTTAGAACTCTGTTTTGTCAAACTTAGCAGCCCTGTTACGGTTTTGTAAACAGATATTTACTAACTCTGGATGTGATAATATATTGCACATCTTATTTTGAAATACTGTATATGTTGTAAATAAGGAAATGAGTGAAATAACAGTTTCAAAACTCTTCTATAATGTAATAAATATTTTAAGTAAACTATAACATTTATAATATAAAATGAAAGGTTAATACTCTTTATCCTAACTAGATAGGCTTTTCACGAGCTTGTTAGTTCGCTTAAGGGGTGTTGCAGAATGCTTTTGCTTGCAAATTGGATGGTGACACGTGGAAGCTTGAATTCAGCAAATATTATGCTTATATGTGGCGAAATGTTTCCAAAAAAAACGCTTCGTCATTTCTTTAATGTGAAAGCAGCACTCCAAAACTCTTCGTCAATTAATATATATGTTAAAGATTAGACTTGTGATTTTAGGTTTGATGTGATATTTTGATAAATATATTGGTATATGTTTTGATGGAATATTGTGTAGTTTTTATTCAAAAAAAATGTACTGAAAACCTGCTTGTTAATTATTATTGTTAAAAATGCAATAAATAATTAGTGTGGCAATTTTAAATATTACCAATAAGAAATAACTTAGTAATAATAATTTTAGGAAATGTAATAAATAACTAATGTAACATTATTTTATCAAGAACTAGTTCTAATTTTTAAATATATTATATATTTTTTAAGATTTCTAATTTATATTATTAAACACTAATTATTTAATTATATTAAACACTGGTTATAATTTATACTGTAATTTAAATACATTGCATTAATTAAAAAAACTATTGACAATTATTATTTTTTTTTTTTCAGAAAATATATTCTCAGTTATGGCACGATAGGTGTTGGTAATAGTATGCTTTTGCCGACTAAAAATGACCAAAAAAAAAAACCAACAACTGAAAGAATAACGACTTAGGAAAATAGAAGTTAAAAATCTTCCCTAATTTGCATCAATTGCTATACTTTGAGACATCAATTTAAATAATTAGTGAAGATGATTGGAATTAGGACTTGCCTTGTGGAAAGGTCCAAATCCTCCCTCTCCCAGCTTATCATCAGAGCTAAAATCATTTTGTAGCAGCTCTTAATTCAGCGTAAGTAAAAGTGAATGGCCTAATATCCATCCCCAAGAGCTCTGTCAATCAAGTATAACACATAATCATACACCATGTTTGCCATGCAATCAACATAATTTTGCTCGGTTTATTTTTCTTTGATAAGATTATCAAGCTATGTAATTAACTTTTTGATTTTTTTTTCTTTTATTAAGCGCTAAATTGCACATTGTTCAAAATGTATTACAAAAGTTACGCATTCATAAACGAGCGAGTAACTGATTTCATTGTAAATTTTATTTAGTAAGAAGTTAGTTGAAGATGACGTGTCAGCAGTCTATAGGCTTAGTTTGTTAGTTAGTTATACTCTAAGCTTAGTATTTTAGCATATTGTACAGAACAGGTTTTCAATTAATGATAATGTCTTTCTTCTCAGTTCAATAGGCAACAGTTCTCTCAATTCATCCTCTGGAATAGATTTCTTTACTTGGTATTAGAGCCATCGGCGCTGACATCGGAAAGCTTGTCGAAATCCACCGTGGCGGATCCACAAGTTCCAGCTCCGAAGTTCATTCCTGTCACATTTCCTCGTCCAATTTCTTCTAAATTGGACAATAGCAACTTTCTTGTTTGGCGAAAACAAGTTGTTGCGACAATTCAAGGTCACCGACTCCAGAATTTCCTTTCTAGGGCAACAACACCACCATTGATGTTTCTTTCTCAAGCAGATGAAGTTCTTGGTCGTGTGAATCCAGCTTTCTTGGAGTGGGAGCAGCAAGATCAGCTTATTGTTTCCTAGCTTCATGCTTCGATGTCGGACAGTCTTCTTTCTTGAATGGTGAATTGCGACACAGCTCTTCAGATTTGGCACACTCTTGAGGTATACTTTTCTTCACAAATTAAGGCCGAAGCTTCTCCAGTCATAACTCAATTACAGAATACTAAGAAAGATTCTTTGCCCATGAACGAGTCTCTGTTAAAGATTCGTATGTATGTTGATCTTCTTGTGATGGTTGGATATCAAATTTCTCTTAAAGATCACATTGATGCCATTTTTGTGGGACTGTCCTCCGAATATGACACCACCGTGATTTCTGTTAATACTCGTACTGTGAGTATTTAGTAGATGAGATTGAGGCTCTTCTTCTTTCTCAAGAAGCTCGCAGTGAAAAGAATCTCAAATACTTGGATTCTGTTAATCCAAATTCAGTTTTTAATTCTGGTCTCCCTCTTGCTCATCTGGCTATGACAAATGATGCTAGATTTAATCAGAAAAAGTTTGGAAACTCTAGGAATTCTGGTTATGGTCCTTCTTTTGGCGGTCCTTTTTCTGGCAATTTGAATCGTGGAGGTTCTCATGGTTCTTTCTTTCCTCGACAAAGAAGTGGTCGTTCTAGTGGTCAAACGTGTGGAAACTAGAACAGTAACAAAGTGTTACGCAAACTTTGTGGTAAACTGGGACACTTTGTTATGTAGTGTTACTATAGGTTTGATTGCTTTTTCACTTGTCCAACCCAATTTCATGGTGGACAGCCTCAGGGTAATCTTGCTCAAGTTACTCAGAGCTCTTCTTTTCCAAATAACTCTTAACTTGCAACAATGCTGGCAACTCCTAAAGCTGTGACTGATCCTGTTTGGCATACTCAGATGAATCATTTGATAGTGAGTGGTACGCAGACTCTGATGCCACCAATCATCTTACAGCAGATGTCTCAACTCATGGCCAAAACTGAATTTTTTGGCCCTAATTAGGTGGAAATGGGAAATGGTAAGGGACTAGCTATTAAGTACGTTGGCCAATCTACTTTCTTATCTCCCCTTCTGTCTAATAAAACACTTTCTTTGAAACAAATGCTTCATGTTCTCGAGATTCGAACGAATCTTCTCAATGTTTCTAAGTTTGCTTTAGACAATCACGTCTTCTTTGAGTTTCACCCCATTAGTTGTTTTGTGAAGGATCTAACTTCCAAGCAAGTACTTTTGAAGGGATGGCTTAAAGATGGACTATATGTCTTTGATAGCATTCAAGTCAATCTTCATCACATGCAGTCATCTTCTCCTTGCTAGAAACACAAGCTAGTTCCTCTACTTTAAATGTATTTCCTATTTCTTCTATGACTGCACATTCTGGTTCGCTTTTACCATGTTCTGTTAGCCCAGTTATAGTTTGTAATTCTTCTGTAAGTAGTCATGCGCAGTTTGCTTTGTGACATAATCGATTAGGACATCCTTTTGGAAAGGTTGTAAAGCTTGTGCTTTCTAGTTGTAATCTGTCTAATATCAATAAAGATCCTATTTATGTGCGTTAATCTTGTTGCTTAGGAAAAATTCATAATTTTTTTTCATCATTCTACAACAATATACACTAAACCTCTTTAGCTTATTCATTCTGATTTGTGGGTGTTGGGGGTGTGCTCTGTACCATTCCTGAGGACTGCTCTCGTGGCAGCTTGGCCACCTTGCTCGGCAAGGTCATCGAGAAGATAGCCCATAGCTCCACGTGCTTGGCCCTTCCTCCCGAGGTGCTCTATGGGGCCCTCGCTGGCTACGACACAAAGCATCGCCTCCTTGGGAAGAACACATGCTTGGGTCGAATTGTCATAGCCAGCAACCAAGCCACAACTTACCACAAAAGGCCAACTTATGGCCTCATTTCAACCCTAAGATGGAGACCAATCCTCCAGTAGGGGTCACTGGCGCTTTGATAGGTCTTCATATGACACACAAGTCATGGGTCAAACCCACCCAACACCCCATTCAAGTGGTAGCCTATAAATAGAATACATCTAGTATAGCTCGAGGTAATGTGCTCTTTCCTAACTAACTCTACCCTCGTACTCTGCCAATGAGCATTGGAGAGCCTTTGGCAGGCACTACATTAGTGCCCCTTACCCCCGAAGCATCCCTCTTCTTGTTGCAGGTTCACCTCGGTAGGCCAAGACGAGCAGGGAAGAGTCGTCCGAGCACCGTGCGTAGCCACATGTGGTGTTGAAAGACAATAATCCAGCACTAGACCTTAACATTTTGGCGCTAGAAGGGGGGCACCTACGCCTTCTCAACATTCAAACTAGACAGCCACATTCGCCAACAATTCAAACATGGTGACTAGAGAAAATACCCAGGATAAGGGTGCCCGACAAGAGGGGTAAGGTAGCACCCAAAACCAGAACAGAAACCAAAACAGACCTCGGGGGAGGCCCCGAGTAGCAAGATCCTGATTCGACGGCCAGGGTAGCGTGGCCAGAGTAGAACAGGACGGAGTAGATCTGGTTGCTCAAGACTCGATCTAAGAACTAAACGTTGCGGTACAGTTACTCACTCAACAGCCATCTCCTGCGCTCCTTCCTATAGCCCTAGAAGACCAGGCTAAAGGTCAAGTAGGGCATAGGGGCGATTCCTAAGATGAAGCAAAATTTGAGCATACCAGATAGGCCACCAAAGTTATCTTGGTAAATAATAGACTAGTTCAGGAAGGTCGGATTGGTCCTTAGGGAGGTCATGATCGATGCCTACAAGGCTCCCAAGCATCAACCTTTGACAGGCTCGGGGACCAAGGAGATTGTCCTCCTAAGGACAGACAAGACGAAAGAGGTGACAAGGTTGAGGGTAGAGCCAAATATAGGGTAGAACTGCTCGAAGATATGAATAGTCGTCAATTCTGGGACTTTCAACGATATATAGACCAAATCTGAAACTATCGTTTTGGGGTAGATAAAGGCAGCATGCCAGACCCATCATTCACCGACGCCATCATGTGGGCCCCCATGCCTAACATGTTCAAAGTCTCGCAAATCAAGGCCTATGATGGGACGACTGATGCCGATGAACATCTAGAGTTGTACCAAGGCCATATGCTACTCTAGAATGTTAGAAATGCCGCAATGTGCAAGGCATTTTCACTCACTTTGACTGGCCTAGCTCGGCAGTGGTTCCGACGTATAGTGCTGGGCACCATAACCTTGTTTTGCCAGCTGTCTGACTCATTCTCAGCTGCCTTCGCCATGTCCAGGACAAGAAGAAAAGAAGTGACCCACCTCTATGCCGTAAAGCAAGGTGACAGAAGTGTTAGAGACTACATCAACTATGTCACCCAAGCTGCACTAGAGGTGAAACACATAGAAGATGAAACCTTAAAGCATGCTTTCACGGAAGGTCTCAAGGACATGAACCTGATTTGGTCGCTCGCCCTCGAGCAACCAAGCACATTCTCCTAGATTCTTGGTTATGCTTAGAGGCATGCCAATACTATTGAATATATGAAGAGTCACTAAGAAGGTGAGGGCAGCAGCAGTAGCAATAAGAAAAAAGGGAAGAAGTAGAAGATTATGCCCTAGCAGCGAAAGATCGACCAGAGTAAGAAGCCGAAGATAGATAAAGCCAAAGTCCTGATAGGGAAGTTCTAGAGTTATACACCCCTAGTCGCCAGCGTTGATGAGGTGTTGAACCAAGTAAGTAACATGAATCTATTGGTGGACCCGCCTCCATTAAAGGAAAGTAGAGCCAAGAGAGATTAAAAGAAGTACTACAACTTCTACAAGGACGTCGGACAAAATACCCATGATTGCATCCAGCTCAAGGATTAAATTTAAAGGCTTGTCCGAGATGGACATCTAAGGGAGTTCCTAGAGCGAGTCTTGGCTCTGGGCACTAATGCCAGGAGAAATAACCAGCTAGCTCGAGAAGTGTGGGAAAACGAGTACGTAGCGAAATTTTAAAAATTTTAAATCAAAGTATTTTTTAAAACAGAAGTTAGACATGCCATATATATAAATTAATTATAGATCTTATTAACTTTTTGTATACTGAAGTAGGTTTGAATCCGTGTATGAAAATTGCAAGACATAAATGATTATTGTGATTTCTTGTTTGAAAATGTTCTACTTTGGTGATTTACTTAGATTTTCATCTATTGGATGTGATATTTTAATCTTTTGAATGTTTGAGAGATTTTTTTGAACTTTTAGAAAATTATTTGACTTTAGAAATCATTTTGTTTAATTTTGGAACATCTTTTATATTTTTGGACTTTTGAAAAAAAGTACTATAGCATGAATAGTTCCAAACGACAACACTATAGCTTAAAATAGGAAAAAAATGGCACATTGTAGCATGCCTGGTACACAAAACGATAGAACAGCAACAAAAACAACATCACTGTAGATGATAGTGCAAAACGACATCCTGTAGTTGTGTATAGTAGAAACGACAACAATATTGTAAAAACGACAATACTATCGCATTGTCTTCTTCATGAATGTTACTATAGCAATTGAAACAAGAAACTTTTCCTCCATATTTTCTTTAATCATTGACATTTTAAACCACTCTAAGCTCTCTCCTAACTTCTTAAAACACCTTAAAACTTCTTTACAACTTATCAAGTCATTATTTAAGAGGCTTGAGATATTTTTGTTTGAACAACATGCTCACTTTTTCATCCACTCCCGACAACTTCTAACCACCCTGCCTATACGATCTCCACATCTCCATGTTTTATGCTCATTTCCCTCTTTTTAGCAAGGAATTTTCTATTGGGTTATTTGAATTAAAACTGAGACTTTATCCTGTAGAATCTCGAGTAGAAAATAAAAGATTCGTTGAGATTTTTTATCGGCAGTTCGGCATGCCGACCCTTAGGTTCGGCCTGCTGATGGGGCAAGTTTGGCATGTCGGTTAGACAGATCAGCATGCCGATCGTGTGTTAAAAAGATCAAGTATTTTCACGTAGATCTCATTAGATATTGATTTGAATTTTATTTTGATTCGAATTTTGAGGCATTATCTGATAAGGACTGACTCTTGGACCTAACCTCTATAAAAATGGGAGTAAGTCTCATTATTATTTAGATCAATTGAGAGATTAAGAGTAAAACTCTAATAGTGAGATTCTGAAACTTCCTGAGAGCTCTTGTTCATAAATCACAAACATTAGCTTTGGGTTCTCTCAATTGGTTGGAAGGAGAATCACCTAGTGGAAGAGCTGTACGTGTTAGCCCATACTCACTCCGATTGTGGATAGAGAATAGCAAAGAAGGCCAGTTGGTTGCGGTCCTTCTAGAATGTTACTTCTCTACACTGATTGAGGAAGCTTTTCAACATTTACAAGGTTAGTAAGATCAGGTTAATTCATGCACATAGCGTGTCAAACTTGTGTTTTAAAAAAGACTCTGATATAAAAATCTTTTAAATTCTGCTGCGTACTATTTTTCCAACAATTGGTATCAAAGCTATAATTTTTACATAAATTTACGAGTTTATGATCATGCTATATGTATAAATTATCTGATCTTGATCTCTCCTATGCTTGAATTTAATTCTATAGAGAGTTGGCAATCTAGGTTTCTATATAATTTTATGTTGTCATGGATTATATGGTGAATGTTTATTAATTAATTATGGTTGATTAAATTAATATTTAATTAATTATTAATTAATTAATTTATACCGATTATGGTTTCTTAGAGATTAGAATATATATCTAGGTTTTTCATGTAATTAGATGGCAGACTATCATCTCCATCTAGGAATTATTATTTAATTTTAAATTTGTTAAAATTTTGTAATTAAATAATCATTCAGAGAATATGGGCCTAGAAGCGGATCTAGAAGATGGATAATGGTGTCCCCGAGTATTTCTTGAGTATCTGATTTTATGTTTTTGAATTGTTGAGAATAAAATTGATAAATTGCATTAGAAACTGTATTTTCTAAAAAGGGTGATCTCTGCTCGGTCGGCATGCCGAACCCTCCAGTTCGGTTGGCCGATGGTCGCAAGATCGATAGGCCATCAACAGGGTAGAAATCAGGTGGCTCTGGCGGTAGGCCAAACTTCTAGTTCGGTAAGCCGATCTATCATGAATCGATAGGCCGATCGGTGAAGATTGACAGGTTGGTGGGTCATGATCGGTAGACCGATCACCCATATCAACTTGCCAGCAAAGAGCTGGAAATTTTTCAGAAAAGATGCAATTTTTGGTGTAGTTTTAATTTTATTTTTGAGACAATTCTAAGAAACATTAAATTTTGATATGACCGGAAATATAGAGTATTCAATCTATGCAGGAAACCAATTGGTTTTCTTTGTTATTCTCTATCCATGATTGGAGTGTGGGTGGTCACACATTGTACAACTCTTCCTTTGATGACTCTCCTTCTAACAATTTGAGAAGACTTTGAGCTAAGGTTCTTGATTGTAAACAATAGCTCTCAAGGAGCTTCAAAGTTTCTCAAACTGAAGTACTCACTTTATGCTTGTCAACTGATCTAAATAATTGAGAAAAGCCACCCCCAATTTATGGTGGTCATATCTAGGGTCAAGCCTTATCAGATAGCGTCCCAAAATTCAAATCTAGATCAACTTCTGATGAAAAATGCATCTAAAAAATGTATACAGATTATCGCATAGTCAGCAGGCCAAACTAACGCATCAGCCTGCCAAACCTGTGATAACTTGATCTTTGAGAATATCTTATTTTCCACCTAAGAATCTTAGATAGAGCCTCAGTTTTAATTCAAATAACTCAATAGAAAAGTTATCTAATCAAAACAGTTATATCTTGATAATCTCATAAAAAATAAAATATTATCAAAATAATTCAACATGTTTATCCTGAATCAATTTACAAAATTAATTCAACCGATAAACTTATATGAATTATTAAATCTGATTAAATTTCAGCCAATCTAATATTTTAACATAAGTCGCTAATATATAAGAAAAACATACCGTATCGTTGCAGAATTTATTATGAGCTAGTAAAGAAGACCCGATGAACACATATAGTTTAAGCTCTTATAATTATAAAAAAAAATCCCAAATGCATATTTTATAATTATCAACTCTAATGCTACTCCACTAAAAGCTTAGAGTAGCACTCTTGAACAATATAAAATTACAAAGCTTCATTAAGCTAACTATCCATGACATACCATAATGTGTCATATCCTCATAGAATATTCAAAATCGGCTTAAGGATAAATTCTGTTTTACCTTTTGATTATTTTTATTTTACGCTCGATTATCACACCATTGGAATACTTACTGCAACGCCCCTTTTTGGACGTCACAGATGTCGTTACATTCTTACATTCTTACTTATTTAACTCAAAACATATATATAAATAAGAAAACTTAAACGATACTTTTGATAGTAAAAGTAATTAAACATACTTAACCAGGATTCATTCATACACATTTTTTTTATAACAATAACTTAACATTGTTAAATAACATTGCTTAACATGTACCATATCATAATATATTCAACTATACTTTAAATTAATCATGAACTTATTTTTATAGAATAGGTATACCAAGTTGTAAAATCATATCTTATAAAAACATCACATCGTTTAAAACATCACATTGTTTATAACTCACTTACCCCCACAGTTTGGCAGGCCGAACTTGGGACTTCGGCAGGCCGAACTTGGGACTTCGGCAGGCCGGAGTTCCTCAATCGACAGGCCGGCAGAGACCTTGCAAATCTGAATTAAAAACTCATTATCGTCCGGCAAGCCAAAAACGTGATCGGCAGGCCGACCCATGACCTTCGGCAGGCCGACCGAGCCAAGATCCTTGAGAAAAACTTAATTTGTAAAACAGAGTTAACTTTTCATAAAAATTACGGAAGATCAAAATTCTTTAAAATGATAAAATAAAGTATAAAACCATAGTTCAAGTATTCTTAAAACTTAACATAAAAATAATGTTTAAATATAAAACTTGAATTAAAACATAAGATCATTCTTCTTGGTGTTCTTTCGGTTACAATTCATCGTGCTTTGTGCTCACACACCTTCCCATGTCCTCTGCCTATTCCATGGTTTTCTTACCCTTATCTGCAACATGACATAAAACTTGATTAAGCTAATGCTTAGTAAGTACATATAATTCTCACATTTAAAAAAACATTTCATATACATCATCATCATTATCATTGTCATCATATCATAAAAGTGCCTTAAGCATAATTTCATAGAAACATAACTTTCATTACATTAACCATATTAAAATTTATCCCATTTTATCTTAAGGGCCCAAGTGTTGCACCATGAAAATCATTGTAGGCACGCCTTCATGAGAGGAGAAGGGTAGCTAATCCCAAACCAAACATAACATCATAACATTTCATTTTATAACATTGGTGTGCAACACTTATTAGGTGATACCTATATATATAATTTTCATGTTATAAAACATTTCATCATCATACATGCATAACTTTAAATCATGAAAATCTTTCATAAGAAATCCTTAAAGGAAAATAACCATAAAATCATCGTGAATACCACTGTGAACATATCATCAATCCTTGAAAAAGGTGTCACGTTGCAAATGAGAATGTATTTACCTTAATGTTAGCTTACTAAACCTTAATATACTTCTAGTGACGATGCCGTGGTCTCGATATGCTCGTTCCTTTGAGTGTTCATGCCATTTATCCATTTAAAAATACAATAAAATTAATACTTATCATAAAACATTCATTCATATAACATTATTTCATTCATATATACATTCATTCATTCATATATAAACATTATTCATAACATGCTTCCTTTAATATTATCATCATAACATCAAATACATTTCAATCATGAAAATCTTTTGAAAACGTTTTCTAATAATTTAAAATACATGCATTTTAAAATTCATACAAACATCTTATTATCATGTATTTCAATATCATAAATTATTTCATCATCAACAAAAATCATTTAAACATATAAAACATTTTATAAAACAAAAATCCAAAAATATCATTGTTAAAATAGTTTTCTTAACGTAATCTCATAAAATTTCACATAACTCAAGATTACATTCATCATACATGACACAAGTATATACTTGTCAATTTTCATGAAAAACATCATATTTAGCCCTTGAATAAACATTACATTTTCATACATCAAAATTAAACAGTAACATTTTACTGTGAGGGGTAGAAGACAGAAAATTCGTATTTTTCATAGAACACCGAAATGACATGAATATTGGAAAAACATCACATAATACATACATGAACATCATAATAAAAACCGAAGACAAAATACAATACCTAGAGAAAGATATTGCAGACGATTGGAGGAGGAGAATTCTTTTAAAAAAACACAAAGAAACGAGTCCTTACCTTAAAAATTTTCTTGCAGAGAATTTTTGAGAGAAAAGGAATGGAATTCGTGGAGAAGAGAAGAGGAAGAGAGAAATACTAAAAAGCGTCTCAGAACTGAGAGAGAAGGCGTGAGAGAAGATGGGAGAAAATCTGAGTAAAATAAAACGTTAAAAAAAAAAATTTTAACGTAATGAGCATAATGATAATTCATTACTCTCCATTAAGTCAGAATTTTCTGACTGAAATGGTGCTAATTGGTGTGGAGAAAGGAGAGAAAGAAGGAAAGTCAAACAATCACTCCCTACTTACCATGTTTTGCCCTCTTAAAATGGGAAACCATTTAAAATCAGACAAATCAATGCAAAGTCAACCTTTTAATTTCCTTAACTGATAAAATTATTCCATTAATATGCCAATTAATCACCCGTTTAACGTAATTATCTCAGCCATAAATTTGGAGAGATTTTTGCTGACTGCTCGTCAGCCGTGTTTGGCTTGCCGATTTTCCCCTTCGGCCTACCGGTTCCACCAAGTTCGGCCTGCCTATAGTTTCCTTCGACCTACCGATCTTGGACAGACTGTTCGGCCTGCCGAACTTGAAAGTCTGACCTGCTGAACTGTCCTTAAATGCCATACATTAAAACATTCAATTCATCATGCATCATAATTAAACATACATTAAAATAATCATGAACACTTGAGCACAACGATTCCATGCGGTCGTCACCTGTCATAAAACTTGACGTAAAAAGTTAGTAACATTATCATCATATATCGTTACATATATCATAAATTATTAGTAAAATATCATTAACGTCGTTACCAACTTAACGTGATTCATTACATAAAAATAGGCCGGTGTTACAATTCTCCCCACCTTATGAAAGTTTCATCCTCGAAACTTAGAATAAATGTGGATAGATAGCTCTCATGTCATCTTCATGTTCCCATGTGGCTTCTTCGACTTGCTGATTTCGCCATAACACCTTAACTAATGGAATTTCTTTATTCCTCAAAGTTTTGGTTTTTCGATCTAGTATCTTCGTTGGTTTTTCTTCATAACTTAAGTCTTCTCGTATCTCGATCAATTGTGGCTCAATCACATGTGTAGGGTCTGGAACATACTTTTTGAGCATGGAGACATGAAATACATCGTGCATTACGGACATCTCAAAAGGCAACTTCAGCTGATAAGCTACTTTGCCAATTCGTTTAACAACTTCATAAGGACCGATGAATCTTGGACTTAACTTGCTTTTCTTCCCAAATCTCATAACTCCTTTCATTGGTGCAACTGTCAGAAACACATATTCGCCCACGGCGAACTCTAAGGGTCTTCTTCTCTTGTCAGCATAACTCTTCTAACAGCTTTGTGCGGTCTCTATTCTTCTTCTTATCAGCTTTATCATCTTAGATGTTTCATTCACAAAATCAGTTCTTTCAGCATCGACGCTTTCCATCATCTTCTTTTCACCAACTTCGTGCCAACATATGGGCGACCTACATTTTCGTCCATACAGAGCCTCATATGGTGCCATCCTAATTGTTGCCTGAAAGCTGTTGTTGTAAGCAAACTCTGCTAACGGCAACATTTTACACCAGCTGGTCTTAAAAATGAGAGAACAAGCCTGTAGCATATCTTCTAAAATCAAGTTCGTCCTCTTCGTTTGGCCGTCTGTTTGAGGATGAAAAGTTGTACTGAAATGTAGCTTGGTTCCCATTGCAGTCTGTTCACTCTTCCAAAACTTAGATGTGAACCCGCCATCACGACCTGAGATGTTCGACTTGGGAATCCCATGAAGTCGTACAATTTCCTTGACGTAGAGTTTCGCTAACCGTTCCATAATTTAAGTGATCTTGATAGGAATGAAATGCGCCGTCTTAGCCAGTCGATCCATAACTACCCAAATTGCATCATAACCGTTCATAGTTCTGGGCAAACCAGTAATGAAGTCCATTGTTATATCCTCCCACTTTTATTCCGGTATTTGGATAGACTGCAATTCACCACCAGGTCTCTGGTGTTCAGCCTTTACTTGCTGACATGTCATACATTTTTTCACATACTTTGCAACATCACGTTTCATTCCAAACCACCAGAAGTTGTCCCTTAGATCATTATACATCTTTGATGCACCTGGATGAATAGAGTAAGGAGTATCATGAATTTCTGCCAAGATCTTTTACCTTAAATCATCAACATTGGGAACACATAAATGGTCCTTGAGATACAGAGTTTCGTCATCCGCGATACAAAATTCTTGACATTTCCCTTCTTTCATTTCTTGCTTGATCCTTGCAAGACTTACATCTTCATCTTGTTTTCTCCGAATTTCATCGTACATCGTTGGAGCAAGAGTGAGTGCTGATAGTTGGCCTGTTATAAGTTCCAAACCGAAGTCTAGAATTTCCTTTCTTAAAGGTGGAGACATTGCTTGCATTAACATCAACGTGGCAACTGACTTCCTACTTAGTGCATCAACCACTCAGTTAGCTTTACCAGGATGATAAAGGATTTCACAATCATAATCCTTCACCAACTCTAGCCATCTTCGTTGTCTCATGTTCAAGTCTCTTTGCGTGAAGAAATACTTCAGACTTTGATGATCAGTGAAGATCTTACATTGGACCCCATATAAGTAGTGTCTCCATATCTTCAACGCAAAAACGACTGCTGCTAACTCGAGATCATGAGTAGGATAGTTCTTTTCATAATCCTTCAGTTGTCTTGAAGCATAAGCAATCACTCTTTCATTTTGCATCAATACAGCTCCTAGGCCCATCTTGGATGCATCACTATAAATAACAAACCCCTCATTTCCTCCAGGAATTGCCAACATTGGAGCCGTCGTTAGCCTTTTCTTCAGTTCTTGAAAACTCTTTTCACATGCATCTGTCCATTCTTACTTCTTTCGTTTGCAAGTCAGGTTCGTAAGTGGAGCAGCTATCTTGGAGAAATCTTCTACAAATCTCCGATAATAACCTGCTAAACCCAAGAAGCTCCTTATTTCACTTGCATTCATCGGTTGCTTCCAGTTGAGGACAGCTTCTACTTTGGCAGGGTCAACCATAATCCCTTCCTTCGAAATAACATGCCCCAAAAATGACACTTTATCTAGCCAAAACTCGCATTGGGAGAACTTAGCATATAGCTGGTGTCTTCTTAAAGTCTCCAGCACAATCCTTAAATGCTCCTCATGCTCTTCGTGATTCTTAGAATAGACAAGAATATCATCGATAAACAAAACAACAAATTTATCAAGGAAATCCTTAAATACCCTATTCATCAAATACATAAAGGTAGCAGTGCATTTGTCAAACCGAAAGGCATAACTACAAATTCATGGTGACCATACCTCGACCTGAAAGCAGTCTTGGGGATATCCCCTTCTTTAACCTTCAACTAATGATATCCTGATCGTAGATCAATCTTTGAGAACACCGATGCACCCTTGAGCTGATCAAACAAATCATCGATTCGAGGCAACGGGTACTTGTTCTTGATCGTCACCTTGTTCAGCTCTCTGTAGTCGATGCAGAGTCTCATAGTGCCATACTTCTTCTTCACAAACAAGACTGGAGCACCCCAAGGTGAGTGACTTGGCCTGATGAAACCTTTGTCAAGTAGCTCTTTTAATTGTACATGAAGCTCCTTTAATTCTACCGGGACCATCTATAAGGCGCTTTTGAGATTGGATCCGTGCCTGGAGCGAGCTCAATCTTGAATTCAACTTCTCTTTCTGGCGGTAGACTCGTCAGATCATCAGGAAATACATTTGCATACTCATGAATAACATGCACATCTTCAATTCTTGTCCTTCCTTCTTGGCTTTTGTCTACAATGTTCGCTTGATAGCCCATGCATCCACTTGCCAATAGCTTCCTTGCTTTCATTGCCGATAAAAACATGCTGGGTTTCTTTCTGGACTCGCCAACATAAATGAACTTCTGATCACCTTCAAGATGGAAGATCACCTTTCGTTTTCAGCATTCGATAGAGGCATTATACTTGCTTAGGATATCCATCCCAAGAATCATGTCGTAGTCGTGCATGTCGTAGTCGTGCATGTCGATCACAATAAGGTCGACGAACAACTCCCTATCAGAAATCCATAGGGATATTGTACGTAAACAGTGCGTAGATAATATTACTTCCTCGGAGGGTAGTGTCATAGTGAATCCCTGTCTCATAGGCTCTAAACGAACATCTAATTTCTTAGCGACATAGATGCAAAAGAATGCGTGGCACCCATATTAAAAAGAACATAAGCATCATTAGATAAGCTTGTTATCTGACCTATGACCAAATTGGAAGCTTCTGCAGCCACTTGTTCTTTTGTCATGGCATAGATTCGGGCATTCATTGGTGGGGCTTCAATTCTCTCTTGACTAATAAATGGCCCTTTAAGGGAGGCTTGCATCTGATGTAGCTAGGCTTGAGGAGGAGCTCTCAGCGGGGCATTGGCATTCATCAACTTGGGATAGTTCTTTACAAAGTGGTCTTCACGCCCACAGATGAAACATTGGTTTGTTCCTAAGTGGCATTCCCCTAGATGCTTCTTCCCACATTTGGCACACGATTGAAATCGCCTGTTATTATTGTTAGGCTGGCCATCATTGTGCCTCTTGTTGTCTTGGCCCTGTTGGTTCTGAGAATTGCCCTTCCTCTTAGTATTCCTCCAATTTTTGTTGTTGTTGTTGTTGTTGTTCCTGTGGGGAGGGCGGTTCTGGTTGCTTGCATTGTTGGCCTGTTGGCTGGGCTGAGGCTGGTTCCTTCTTAGCTTGGACAAATGAAACTCAACACGTTGAGCCCTCATAACAACCTATTCTTGAGTCCTTGGCGAACTTGCCCCATCAACGATTGCAGCAATATCTGGCCTAAGGGCTCTGATCAACCTTTTGACCCTTTCACCTTCATCCATAACCATCCCTGGACATAAACAGGCAAGCTGGTCAAACTTTGTCACCACATCAGTGACTGACATATCCCCCTGGCGCAAGCTCTCAAGCTCCTCATAATGTTTCCTCGTGACATTCATGTGGAAGAACTTTGTGTTGAATTCATGAATGAAGTCAGCCCATGTCATCTCTTCGACATTCCTGCTCTGTTCGATGCCATCCCACCATATCCTGGCCTCCATGGTGAGGCAGTATGATGCACAGAGGACCTTTTCATTATCTGTAAAATCCATGAGTCGTAAGGTGGCCTCAATCATCTTTAACCATCCCTGAGCTACTAACGGATCCTTAGAACCTTCGAAATCCGCTGGCTTAACTCTCTTCTATCTGACCAATAGGGGTTCCTGATAGGCCGCTCTTGGTTCAACAGCAGGAGCTGGAACTTCGTTTACTTGTGGCTACGGAGGAGGAGGAAGCTCATCATTGCCTCGACGTTCGTCATTCTGGCCGTTGGCCCTTAAAGCAGCAATTTCTTTTCTTTGGTCCTCCAACTGCCTTTGCAGTTCAGCAATCATTGCCATGAGTCTTTCGTTGGTTTGGGTGCGAGTCTGCATTCTTCTATGGCCGTCCATCATAATTTCCTAAAAGAATTAGGACTTAGAAATAATCTTCCAATTATGAGACAGGTTTTCACTACTGGATCGTTAATCATTAAACATTTAAACCTTAATCTTATCATCATACTTGAATCAATACCTTTAACTTCATAACATACTTACTTGGAGGACTTGGATTGACGTGTAGCGATATGAATTGTAATAAAAAAATCGCTCTGATACCATAGCCTGCAACGCCCCTTTTTGGACGTCACAGATGTCGTTACATTCTTACATTCTTACTTATTTAACTCAAAACATATATATAAATAAGAAAACTTAAACGATACTTTTGATAGTAAAAGTAATTAAACATACTTAACCAGGATCCATTCATACACATTTTTTTTATAACAATAACTTAACATTGTTAAATAACATTGCTTAACTTGTACCACATCATAATTTATTCAATTATATTTTAAATTATTCATGAACTTATTTTTATAGAATAGGTATACCAAGTTGTAAAATCATATCTTATAAAAACATCACATCGTTTAAAACATGACATTGTTTATAACTCACTTACCCCCACAGTTCGACAGGCCGAACTTGGGAGTTCGGCAGGCCGAACATGATCGGCAGGCCGGAGTTCCTCAACCGGCAGGCCGACAGAGACCTTGCAAATCTGAATTAAAAACTCATCATCTTTCGGCAGGCCGAAAACGTGATCGGCAGGCCGAACTTCCAAACATCGACAGGTCGACCCATAACCTACGACAGGCTGACCGAGCCAAGATCCTTAAGAAAAACTTAATTTGTAAAACAGAGTTAACTTTTCATAAAGATTGCGGAAGATCAAAATTCTTTAAAATGATAAAATAAAGTGTAAAACCATAGTTCAAGTATTCTTAAAACTTAACATAAAAATTATGTTTAAATATAAAACTTGAATTAAAACATAAGATCATTCTTCTTGGCATTCTTTTGGTTACAATTCATCATGCTTTGTGCTCACACGCCTTCCCATGTCCTCCGCCTATTCCATGGTTTTCTTACCCTTATCTACAACATGACATAAAACTTGATTAAGCAAATGCTTAGTAAGTACATATAATTCTCACATTTAAAAAAAACATTTCATATACATCATCATCATTATCATTGTCATCATATCATAAAAGTGCCTTAAGCACAATTTCATAGAAAACATAACTTTCATTACATTAACCATATTAAAACTTATTCCGTTTTATCTTAAAGGCCCAAGTGTTGCACCATGAACATCATTGTAGGCGCACCGTCATGAGAGGAGAAGGGTAGCTAATCCCAAACCAAACATGACATCATAACATTGGTGTGCAACACTTATTAGGTGATACCTATATTTATAATTTTCATGTTATAAAACATTTCATCATCATACATGCATAACTTTAAATCATGAAAATCTTTCATGAGAAATCCTTAAAGGAAAATAACCATAAAATCATCGTGAATACCATTGTAAGCATATCATCAATCCTTGAAAAAGGTGTCATGTTGCAGGTGAGAATGTACTTACCTTAACGCTAGCTTACTAAACCTTAATATACTTTTGGAGACAACGCCGCGGTCTTGATGTGCTCGTTCCTTTGAGTGTTCATGCCATTTATCCATTTAAAAATACAATAACATTAATACTTATCATAAAACATTCATTCATATAACATTATTTCATTCATATATACATTCATTCATTCATATATAAACATTATTCATAACATGCTTCCTTTAATATTATCATCATAACATCACATACATTTCAATCATGAAAATCTTTTGAAAACGTTTTCTAATAATTTAAAATACATAAGTTTTAAAATTCATACAAACATCTTATTATCATGTATTTCAATATCATAAATTATTTCATCATCAACAAAAATCATTTAAACATATAAAACATTTTATAAACCAAAAATCCAAAAATATCATTGTTAAAATAGTTTTCTTAACATAATCTCATAAAATTTCACATAACTCAAGATTACATTCATCATACATGACACAAGCATATACTTGTCAATTTTCATGAAAAACATCATATTTACCCCTTGAATAAACATTACATTTTCATACATCAAAATTAAACAGTAACATTTTACTGTGAGGGGTAGAAGACAGAAAATTCGTATTTTTCATAGAACACCAAAATGACATGAATATTGGAAAAGCATCACATAATACATACATGAACATCATAATAAAAACTCAAGACAAAATTCAATACCTAGAGAAGGATATTGCAGACGATTGAAGGAGGAGAATTCTTTTAAAAAAATACGAAGAAACGAGTCCTTACCTTAAAAATTTTCTTCTCAAATTTCTTGAATTCAACCAACAAAATATAATTTCTTCTTAAAATTTTCTTGCAGAGAATTTTTGAGAGAAAAGGAATGGAATTCGTGGAGAAGAGAAGAGGAAGAGAGAAAGACAGAAAAAGCATCTCAAAACTGAGAGAGAAGGCATGAGAGAGGATGGGAGAAAATCTGAGTAAAAGAAAACGTTAAAAAAAAAAAATTTTAATGTAATGAGCATAATGATAATTCATTACTCTCCATTAAGTCAGAATTTTCTGACTGAAATGGTGCTAATTGGCGTGGAGAAAAGGAGAGAAAGAAGGAAAGTCAAACAATCACTCCCTACTTACCATGTTTTGCCCTTTTAAAATGGGAAACCATTTAAAATCAGACAAATCAATGCAAAGTCAACCTTTTAATTTCCTTAACTGACAAAATTATTCCATTAATATGCCAATTAATCACCCATTTAATGTAATTATCTCAGCCATAAATTTGGAGAGTTTTCTGCTGACTGCTCGTCAGCCGTGTTTGGCCTGCCGGTTCCACCAAGTTCAGCCTGCCGATGGTTTCCTTTGGCCTTCCAATCTTGGGCAGACTGTTCGGCCTATCAAACTTGAAAGTCCGGCCTGCTAAACTGTCCTTAAATGCCATACATTAAAACATTCAATTTATCATGCATCATAATTAAACATACATTAAAATAATCATGAACACTTAAGCACAACAATTCCATGCGGTCGTCACCTGTTATAAAACTTGACATAAAAAGTTAGTAACATTATCATCATATATCATTACATATATCATAAATTATTAATAAAATATCATTAACGTCGTTACCAACTTAACGTGATTCATTACATAAAAATAGGCGGGTGTTACACTTACTATCCAAAGATAGTATACCATTTAGTTATATCTATATATCCAAATGGTTAAGTGGTTAAGTGCTTTAGTCTTCCAATTATAAGATAACGTATATAAGAAAATATTATTAACTCTAGAAAAAGAACTATGGATTCTATATCTCTAAATAACAAGTCTACGCAATCAAGAGTCATGTCTCCAATGTACCAATATGCATACATCATAAAGTCAGGATGTCACCCTTTGGTACTTCAAAAGACATAAGTCAAGATACGGGCCCATTAGTCATTTCAGGATTAAGACATAACACATATGATTGTCTAAAATGAATTGATTTGCTTAAACAGAATTATTAAACCAAATTAATTCAGCTTTATGTCCCGATCCAATACATCGTCACCTATGACAATGTACCAATATTTCTACTTGCGGAGTCCTGCTTCGATGACTAAGACAAGACATCTCTCGTTAGGGATGTAGACCAATAACAATTTTAACATGAATATAGCGCCTAACCACGATTGTGGATTTTATGATTTAGACCATCACCTTTAAGATTCATGTCTTCCGCATAATCTATCCATTATATGCACGATTCTTAAAGGTTTAGACTGACAGTCTCAGACTCTTTTTTACTTATCATACATTCAGCAGGTGTGAACATAAAGAGGACAACATTTGGTATATGAACAATAAACAAAATTTTTATTGATAAAATTTCTCCAAAAACATATTACAACATTTTACTTCTTAGGGCATTATGTCTAACAATCTCCCACTTGTACTAAGTGAGTAAATGTGATGTGCTATGCATCCCTATAGCCCCGATAGGCTACAATGTATTCAGATGCAATCAAACATATTTCCACCTTTCCACTCACCATGTTGTCCTTTATCACATGATACTCTCAATGTGTATGCTTACTCTTCTTGTGAAATCTTAGTTCCTTAGGATTAGTTATCGTTGTAGTGTTATCACAACATAGCGATACCACCTTATCCATGCTAGGAACTACCTTAACATTCTCCAGGAACTTGCGGAGCCATACTGCTTCTTTCAAAGCATCACTAGCTGCCACATACTCAGCCTCCATCGTTGAATCCGAAGTGAAATCTTGCTTGACACATCTCCAAACAATGGCACCACTACCAAGAGTAAACACAAAACCAAAAGTCAATCTTCTCAAATCTAGACAGGATTGAAAATCCAAATCCTAGAGGTGTGAGATCCTCACTTGAATACACAAGCATATACCCTCGAGTCCTTTTCAGGTACTTGAAAATATACTTGACCGCAATCCAATGGTTTGGTCCTAGATTCGATTGAAGTTGACTTACTATCCCAACCGCATAACAAATGTCCAATTGTCTGCAAAGCATAGCATACATGAGACTACCTATTGCCGAAGCATAAGGCACCTTCTTTACATATTTTCTTTGTTTATCAGACTTGGGTGAGTCTTTTTTAGAAAGAGCAATTCTAGACCTAGATGGTTGTCCACCTTTCTTGGAATTCTACATTGTATACCTCTCAAGAATTTTATCTACATAGGTCGCTTGGGATAAATGTATCATTATGTTCTTCCTATTCCAAAAGATCTAGATACCAAGAACATAATTAACTTCACCTAGGTCTTTTCATGTCATACTGCTTGGTCAACCATAATTTGACCGATGACTATGCCCCAACGTCATTGCCAATTAGTAGAATGTCATCTATATAGAGCAATAGAAAAACCATCTTTCTATCCTTAAAGTGTTTGTAAACACATGGTTTGTCCACGTTTTGTTCGAACTCATAAGTCTTGATCACCTGATCAAATCTTATGTTCCAAGAAAGGGAAGCCTGCTTAAGTCCATTAATTGACTTTAGTAGCTTACAGACCTTACCTTCTTGGCCCTTAGCCTTAGATCCAAATGATTTTTTGTTCATTTTTTTCCCTCCAAACAAGATTCACATTGTGGTATAGATTCTATCTCTAAGTGACTTACAGGTCATCCCTTACGAACCTTTGAATCCTATTTAGGTTAATATGACCTAATCACAAATGCCAAAGATAAGGCTTATTAGAGTGAGAAGTTTTAAGTCTTTTTGAGTTATTATCGTTAACCTTAGTGCTAAGTAGTACGTCCATCTTAGGTTTAATAAAATAAAGATTGTTTTGCATCAATCCATCACAGAAAAAAGATTTATTTTTATGAATAACCACTTTATTATTAAAAGAAAGTGAAAAAGAATCTTTAAATAAACAAGCTATAAATATCAAATTCCTTTTAAGTCTAAGAATATAAAAGCAATCTTTCAAAATTAAAAATCTATAATTATCAAGATGGGCATCTCCTACTGCTGTAGCCAACACCAAAGATCCACCGCCCATCTACAACATGAAGTCCTCATGCAGCAGACTTCTTGTTTTTTTAAACCCCTGTAGAGAAACACAAACATAATTAGTTGCTCCAGAATCTATGACCCAAGTGTCACTTGATTCCTCAACTAAATAAGTTTAAATAACTAGAAGATCACACTTATCTCCTCGGGAAAGGAAGTCCTTGCAATTCCTTTTGATATGCCCAACTTTCCAATAGTGGAAGCACTTCAGCTTCTTTGGGTTCTTTTTCTTCTTGTTATTGCCTTTTGTACGAATAAAAGACTTCTTGTTCTTAGCCTTCTGCTTCCTTTCATTCCCTGGTTAGGATTGGAACTAGATATAGTTGCCAAGTTGGTCTCGCCCCCTACAAAAGCTTCCCTGATTAGATTTTCGAACTCCTGTAACTGTTTCATCAACTCTGTCAAGGTCACATCCTATCTATTGCTCAAATTATATGAAGCTCTAAACAGGATGAACTCTTTAGACAGAGTCTCAAAGACCATTGTCATTTGTGACTCAGCATCGATATCAGCTCCATGGGTTTGAATCTCAGCAAGGTAACCCATGACCAACATCATATACTCCTTCACAGGTGTCCCTGGTTTTTGTTTGCAGTTTTAATAGCTTTCAAAGAGGCCCTTGCCATTTTGTTAGGGCTTGGCCTCCAAACATGTCTTCAAAATTATCCAAGATCTGCTTTGCAGTCTCATAATCTTTAGGTTACCCTACAACACGTTATTCATGCTAGCCATAACATAACAGTGGGCCTAATTGTTAGCATCTTTCCAGCAATCATACACTTGGATTTACTCATTAGTGGATTCCCTAGTAGATTCGGAAGGACACAGTGTTGTCAGCATAAATTTTAGTTTCTCAAAAGATAGGACGATATTCAAGTTCCTTTTCCAATCATTATAATTCTCACCAGTTAATTGGTTCTTGTCAAGTATCAAAGATAAAACGTTTTTAGACATTTAATAGTTTAGTAAGATAATACAAACAAGTAAACATACAATTATGTTTATGTGTCAAAACCTTGAAAAAATCACAATCTTGCAATAATAATTCCTAACTTAGAATTCAACAAGCTGCCTTGGGGAGGCTTGCTAAAATCAATTAGGAATATAGATCCCCTCTGATTGATATAATATACTAATACTCATTTCTTTGGCTATTAATTTCGTTAATAGAGCTCCTTGTGGAGGTTAATAATAAAATTAATCTTGAGTATATAACCATCGTTTCAAATATTTTATCTATGGTTTATAATTGCTACCTTGGAGTGATCAACGATAAACTAGGCTAAAATAAATTATCTCTTTGGAGATCTAACCCAGCACATGATGAAATCCCTTCCTAGGGATCGAAACCACCATGTGCTACCTATAGACCAACGATAGAGGCTATAGGTTCTCTCTTCAAAAACCTTCTCCCACCCAATATTTTGAAAACTAAGGTTTTATGTTAACATGCATGAATAATTTTTAATGAGCGGTACTCCCTATTATATATACCATGTTATCAACATATATGGCAAATCATATTATAATACGAACAAGCAAAGCAATATGCAAAGCCACAACAAAATAATAATAAATAAATAGTTGTAATATCATGGTTCCATCCTAAAGAAAAGAAAATAAATATTACAAAAGATTAATCGAAACATATTATCAATTCTTCATCATGTATTGTCAAGTTGTATCATTCTTCGTGTAGCATCCATCTTCAATTCTTCAATCTCACATAGATCAAATGTTTTATTCTTTCGGTCATCATAAAATTTCATGTTTCTTAGAATTATTTCAAAAATAAAATCAAAACTACACCAAAAAACACACTTTTTTTTTCCTGAAAATGTACTGCTCTCTATCGGTTTGCCGAATTTGATCCTTGACTTGTCGGTCATAATCATCGACATGTCAAACTTATAAGTTTGGCCTATCGCTAGAGTTGACAGAATTTTGCCCCACAGACGACTTGTCGAACTAGAAGTTTGGCTACCGGTCAGCCGCCATCGGCTTGGCAAACTTAAGGGTTCGGTTTGCCGATCAAGCTGAATTCACACTTTTTCAAAAAAAAGTTTTTTAGTTGTTTTTCAATCTTATTTTTAATGATTAAAAAACATAAAAATTTTATAAACTCTGAAAAAACAATGGAACTTTTATCATCTCCATATTCTAGATCCATCTTTACTTCGAGTGATTATTTAATTACAAAATTTTACAAATTTAAAATTAAAATAATAATTCCTAGACGATGATGATAAACTACTATTTAATTATATAAAAAATCTAGATATACATTTTAGACTGCCATTTAATTATATGAAAAACCTAGATATACATTCTAACCTCTAAGGAACCATAACTGGCACAAATTAATTAATTAATTAATAATTAAATAATAAATTAATCAACCATATAATCTTATGACAACATTTAATTATATAGAAACCCTAGAGTGCCAACTCTCTAAAAAAATTAAATTCAAGCATAGCAGAGAACAAGATCGCATAATCTATATATATAGCATAATCACAAACTTGTAAATTTACGAAAAATATTGGCTCTGATACCAATTGTTGGAAAACAAGTACGTAGTAGAATTTTAAAAATTTTTAAATCAGAATATTTTTCAAAACACAAGTTAGACATGCTATATACATAAATTAATGACAGATCTTACTAACCTTTTGTATACTGAAGTAGGCTCAAATCTGTATAGAGAAGAATATTCCAGAAGAGCCTTAACCAACTAGTTTTCTTTGCTATTCTCCATCCATGATTAGAGTGTGTGTGGTCACACGTTGTATAGCTCTTCCTCTAGTGACTCTCCTTCTAACCACTTGAGAAGACCTAGAGCTAAGGTTTTGGATTGTAAACAATAACTCTTAGGTACTTTCAAAGTTTCTCAAACTAAAGTACTCACTTTATGCTTCTCAACTAATCTAAATAATTGAGAAAACTCACCCTATTTATAGTGGTTGTATCTAGGGTCAAGCCTTATCAGATAGAGACCCAAAATTCAAATATAGATCAACTTCTAATGAAAAACATGTCTAAAACATGTATATATATTATCGTACGGTCGGTAGGCCGAACTAGCGCATTAGCCTACCGAACTTGTGATAACTTGATCCTTGAGAATTTTTCACTTGAGAATTTTAGATAGAGCTTTAATTTTGATTCAAATAACTCAATAGAAAAATTATTTGATCAAAATAGTCATAATTGGATAATCTCATAGAAAATAAAATATTATCTAAGCAATTCAACATGTTATCTTGAATCAATTTACAAAATTAATTCAACTGATAAACTTACATAAATTATTAAATCTGATCAAATTTCAGCCAATCTAATAATTTAATATAAGTAAACAATATGTAGAAAAAATATGCTGTATCATTGCAGGATTTATTTTGAGTTAGCAAAAAAAACTTGATAGACATATACAATTCAAGCTCTTATAATTATAAGATACAATATCCCAGATATATATTTTATAATTATCAACTCTAACGCTACTCTACTAAAAGCTTAAAGCTGCACTTTCAAACTATATAAAATTACAAAGCTTCATCAAGCCAACTGTCTATGACATATCATAATATGTCATTTCCCCAAAAGATATTCATTATCGGCTTAAGGATAAATTCTATTTTAGCTTCATGATTATTTTTATCTTACATTCCATTAATAAATTATTAGAATACTAACTATCTAAAGACAATATACCATTTAGTTACAACTATGCATTCAAATGGTTGAGCGTTCCAGTCTTTCAATTACAGGATAACGCATATAAGAGAATATTATTAACTTTACAAAAAGAGCTATGAATTCCATATATATAAATAATAAGTCTATACAATCAAGAGTCATGTCTCCAACATACCGGTATATGTACCATCATAAAGTCAGGATGTCATCCTTTGGTACATCAAAAGATATAAATCAAGAATACAGGCCTATTAGTCATTTCAGGATTAAGACTGTAACGCCCCAAAATTTATTTAATGTTATTGTAATATAAAATGATGAATTAGTGCGCCATAATTAATGTTTCAACATTAATTTGATTAATTGGTTAAATTTTAAATTTTTGGTTGTTTTGTTAATTTAATAAATTCTTATGATTTCTTATTGTTTTAAAATGTTGTTTTGAGTTTCAAAACACAACCGTTTGTAAAATGTTAAAAATATTCCGTTTTACAAAACCGTGGGTGGCACTTGATTTTCGCACAGTAAAATCACCCACTATTTCCCTCTATTTATTCTCTCTCTCTCACTCTCTTCCTCTCACTCTCCCTGATCTCTCTCTCTTCCTCTCTCTTGTGAGCCCCCTATCTCCTTCTCTCTCGGTTTCTCTTATTCTCTCTCAATTCTCTCTCAAATTTTTGAATCAAAATTCAAATCCAAGCTTTGGGTTAGCGAGTAGGATGCTCGGGGATGAGATTTGGCAACCAAGAAGGCGGATTGAAGCTTCGATTCGAGGTTAGTTTTGAAATTTCTAAACTTTTTCAAAATTTTCAACTTTGTGCATTTTTGAAATCTAGGTTTGTTTGAGCTTAGAAAACTCTTGGTTTGTGTTAAATGAACTTAGAACAACTAGAATCTAAGCTTGGATTGAAGAAAAACGTGTTAGATTCAAGATTTTTCATTTTTTCTCATTTTTCCTCATTTTTAGATTTTTGTGTTTAAATCTTGTTTGAATGAGTTTAAAAGTGTTCTAGTATCTTGTTTTATCATCTATGAATGTTTTCCATGCCTGAGAATTGAGAAAAACAGGTTAAAATCAAGATTTAGATTTTGGGAGAACCAAAACCTGTAGCTGGAATTTTTGGGTTTTTCCAGTTTGACAGGCCGGATTCAAAGGATCGACAGGCCGGACTGCACCGTTTGGCAGGCCAAACCTGGGAAATGTCCGACCAATCGGACCTGGTTTTCGACAGGCCGAACTGCACAGTTCGGCCGGCCTAAGCAGGGCATCCGGTAGGCTGGCCAGGCATGCGAAAATTTTGTGATTTTTCACCCATTTTCACTGTTTTGAACCTCGATTGAAATTCCAACCCTGTAAAATGATTTTAAAGATACAAATGTCATACTAGGACATCATGAAATGGTTTAGTAGCATAGAATGTCTCAAACTAGATATTGATCGACTTAGTGTGTACCTAGGATCGTTTGTGGTTCCGTAGAGCTAACGTATAGCAGACCAGGATTACGGTGTGGGGCACCAGCACGAGTATCAAGGTAGAACTTCTACCTCTCCTTGGTAGACTATTTTCAAAATGATTTGACTTTAAAAAGGGTTTCTGTAAAAATGTTTTCAACGATTGATTGAAAAATGAGATTTTATCGGTTATTTTCGTAAACCGTGAATTGAAGTGAACTTCATAATGAATGTTAATGAGAATATATGGTAAATGGACTTTGTGTGAGAATAGAAATAAATATAAGGGCATGATGCCATATCAGAGATCGGGTCGTGTAGCGATCGACCTTGGGGGCAAGTTGTTAGACATGTATGCCCTAAGGAGTAAAAATGTAATATGTTTTTGGAGACATTTTTATCAATAAAGAATTTATTCATTTATATATATACCAAATCTTATCCTCTTTACGTTCATATTTGTTGAATGTATGATAAGCAAACAGTAGTCTGTGACTGTCAGTCTAAGCCTTAAGAATTGGGCATATGATGAACTGATTATGCGAAAGACACGATTCTTAGGGTGACGGTCTAAAATATATGATCCGCAATCGAGGGAATAAAGTTGGGCGCTTTATTCATGTAAAGATTGTTATGTTGTCTATATCCCTTTCGGGATATGGTTTGTCTTGGCCATCGGAGTTGGACTCCGTGAATAGAAACATTGGTGCGTTGTCATAGGTGACAATGTGTTGGATCGGGACATAAAGTGAATTGATTTGGATTAATAATTCTGTCTCAACAAATCGATTCACTTTAGATAGTCATTTGTATTGTATCTTAATCCTGAGATGAATAGTGGACCCGTTATCTCGACTTATGTCTTTTGATGTACCAAAGGGTGACACCCACATCTCTATAGTGGTATGCATGCCGGTACGTTGGAGGCATGACTCTTGATAACGTATTCTTGTTATTCATAGATATGGAATCCATAGCTCCTCTTTAGGAGTAATGATATCCTCTTATATGCGTTGTCCTGTAATTGGAAAACTGGAGCGCTCAACCGTTTGGATACATAGGTGTAACCGAATGGTATACTATCTTTGGATGGTAAGTTTTCTAATGGTGAGACAATGGAACGTAAGATAAAAATAATCGGGAAGGTAAGACTGAACTTGTCCTTAAGCCGATTATGGATGATCATATGGGGATGCGATACACTATGATATGTCATGGAGACTTAGCTACGCTAGCTTCGTAATTCTATAAAGTTCGAGAGTGCAGCTCCAAGCTTCTAGTGGAGTAGCGTTGGAGTTGATAATTGTGAAATGTGTATCTGGGATATTGGGTTTCATAATCATCATGAGCTTGAACTTTATAGGTCCATTTTGGTCCCCTTTGCTAGCTCACAAAATCCTGTAACGACATGGCGTGCTTTTTCAATAATTGGTGACTTATGTCGGATTTATCAGATTGGTTTAAAATTTATAAGAATCAAATAATTCATGTCTGTTTATCGGATGAATTAATTTTGTAAGAAATTAGTTCAAGATAAACTTGTTGAATTATTGCGATAATATAATTCTTGTCTGTTTATCGGTTGTTTTAATTTTGGACAAATTAGAACAAGATAAACTTGTAGAATTATTGTGAATTGATTTATTTTCTTAGAGATTTGTTTTGATTAGATAACTTCTCTATTGGGTTATTTGAATCAAAACTGAGACTTTATCCTTTAGAATCTCGGGTGGAAAATAAAAGATTTGCAGAGATTTTTTCTCAGGAGTTTGGCCTGCCGGATGATGTGTTCGGCCTGCTGAACTGGCAGGCCGATCAGAATGTTTGGCCTGCCGATCAGCGGGAGATAAGATTACGCGTTTTCACGCGAATCTTATTAGATATTGATCCGAACTTGATTCTGTTTCGAGTTTTTGAGACCTAATCTGATATGGACTGACCCCAAGACCAATAGCTATAAAAAGGGAGTGAGTCTCATGATTTACTCAAATCAATTTGAGAGATTAAGAGTGATACTCTTCTAGTGAGCATATGAAAACTCCCTGAGAGTTTTTGTTCATAAATCACGAGCACTAGCTTTGGGTTCTCTCTATTGGTTGGAAGGAGAGTCACCGGTGGAATAGCTGTACGTGTGTGCCCACACTCACTCCGGTTGTGGATAGAGAATAGCAAAGAAGACCAGTTGGTTGGGGCTCTTCTAGAACGTTACTTCTCTACACAAGTTGCGGAGGTTCTTCGGTACACTGAGGTTAGTAAGATCTATCTAATTTATACATATAACATGTCAAACTTGTGTTTTTGGAAATTACTCTGATGAAAAATTTTTAAAATTCCACTGCGCACTTTGTTTCCAACAATTGGTATTAGAGCCGAGGTTTTTACATAAATTTGCAAGTTTGTGATCATGTTATATGGATAAATTTTGTGATCTTAATCTCTCCTATGCTTGAATTGAATTTTATAGAGAGATGGCACTCTAGGTTTCTATATAATATATATGTTGTCATGAATTATGTGGTGAATGTTTATTAATTGATTATGGTTGATTAAATCGTTGTTTAATTATTTATTAATTAATTAATATCGGTTATGGTTCCTTAGAGGTTAGAATGTGTATCTAGGTTTTTCACGTAATTAGATGGCGGACTATCATCTCCGTCTAGGAATTGTTATTTAATTTTTAATTTGTAAAAAATTTTGTAATTAAATAATTATTCGGAGAAGTCAGATCTAGAAGATAGATCTTGAAGATTGATGATGGCATCTCTAGGTATTTCCTGAGTCTCTAATTTTATGTTTTTGAATTGTTGAAAATAAAATTGATGAATTGCATTAAAATTGTATTTTCTGGATTGAGGGTTTTTTGCTCGGTCGGCATGCCGGACCTCACAGTTTGGCAGGCCGAAGGTCACAGATCGGCAGGCCGGACGTGTGGTCCGACAGGCCGACAGTGGGGCAGAAATTTTGGTGCTCTGTCGGCAGGCCGAACCTTCATGTTCGGTAGGCCGAACCTTCATGATCGGCAGGCCGATCACCCAGATCGGCCTGCCGACCGAGAGCTGCCGAGTGTCGTGAAAAGGTGCAATTTTTTTGGTACAGTTTTAATTTTATTTTTGGGATGATTCTGAAAAGCATCAAATTTGGATATGACCGAAAATATGAAGTATTTGATTCATATGGGATTGAAGACTTGAAGATGGATATTACATGAAGAAGGATACAGCTTGAGGATTCAAGGATGAAGAATCGATAAATGTCTCGATTATTCTCTTGTAATCTTAGTTTTCTATTCTCTAGGGTGGAACCATAATATTACAGTTATTATTATTTTGCTTGTAGCTTTGCTTGATTGCTTTGCTTGTCTGCATTATAATATGATTTACCATGTATATTGATAACATGTCATATAGAATAGGAAGTGCCGCTCATATTAAAATTGTTCATGCATAATTTTAAAATAAAACCTTGACTTCAAAAGATTGAGTGGGAGAAGGTTTTCGAAGAGAGGACCTAAGGCCTCCATCGTTAGTCCATAGGAAGAACATGGTGGTCCTGACCCCTAGGAAGGGATTTCTATCATGTACCGGATTGGATCTCTGAAATGATAAGGTATTTTAGTATGATTTATGGTTGCACACCCCTAGGTGGTGATTATAAATCATGGATAAAATATTGAAACGGTGGTTATACACTCACGTTAATTTTATTATTAACCTCCCCTAGGAGCTCTGTTAATAAAATTAATGGCCAAAGAAATGATTATTAGTGTACGCTGGATCATACGGGTCCTGGATGGCATATATTAATCAGGAGGGGATCCGTGTTCCTGATTGAATTTAGCATGACTCCCCTAGGAGCTTGTTGAATTCTGAGTTAAGAATTATCGTTGTAAGGTTGTGATATTTTCAAGGTTTTGACACGTAAACACATTTGTATGATTTTACATGATTGTGTTATCTTACTAAATTATTATATATATGTTTGCTTATGTTTGGTATATGATTCTTTATTGTAGATTGAAAATGTCTAAAAACACTGTATCATCGATACTTGACAAAAACCAATTAACCGATGAGAATTATAATGATTGGAAACGAAACCTGGACATCCTCCTTTCCTTTGAGAAACTGAAATATGTTCTGACAACTCCTTGCCCTCCCGAGCCTATGGGAGACTCAAGTAATGAGCAATTCCAAGCGTACGATCGCTGGAAAGATGCTAATGATCAGGCCCGCTGCTATGTTATGGCTAGCATGAACAATGTGCTGCAGGCTCAACATCAGGATTATGAGACTGCGAAGCAGATCTTGGATAATCTTGAGGACATGTTTTGAGGCCAGGCCATAACGAAGTGGCAAGGGGCGCTTCAAAAACTCTTAAACTATAGACAGAGACCGGGGACATCTGTAAAGGAGCACATGATGTTGGTCATGGGTTACCTCGCTGAGGTTCAAACCAATGGAGCCGACATCGATGCTGAAACTCAGATGACTATGGTCTTTGAGACTCTGTCTAAGGAATTTATTCCATTTAGAGCTACTTTTAATTTAAGCAATAGACGAGATATGACCTTGACAGAACTGATGAAATAGTTACAGGAGTTCGAACTATTGATCAGGGAGTCTCCTGCTGGTGGTGAGGCCAACATGGTAGCTGCTTCTGGTTCCAATCCTAACTATGGGAATGGAAAGAAGCAACGGGCTGAGAGTGGGAAGTCTTCTATTCTTGCTGCTACCAAGAGCAAGAAGAAGAAGAAGAAGAACCCAAAGAAGCTTAAGTGCTTCTTCTGTGGTAAGGTCGGGCAAATAAAGAAGCATTGCAAGGACTTCCTTTACAAGGGAGGTAGGTGTGATCTTCTATATTTAGAAACTTGTTTGGTTGAGGAATCCAGTGACATCTGGGTCATAGATTCCGGTGCAACTAATCATGTTTGTGTTTCTCTGCAGGGATTCAAAGAAACGAGAAGTCTACTACGTGAAGCCTTAACGCTTTGGATGGGCGATGGATCCTTGGTCTCAGCGGAAGCAGTGGGAGATGTCCATCTTTATTTTGATAATTATAGGAATTTAATTTTGCGAGATTATTTTTATGTTCCTAAATTTAAAAGGAATTTAATTTATGTATCTTCTTTATTTAAAGACTCCTACGTAGTATCTTCTAATGAAAAAGTGGTGATTCGTAAAAACAAATCTTTTATCTGTTCTGGATGGATGCAAAATAATCTATATTTTATCAAACCAAAGATGGACTTATTGCTTAATGCTGAGATAAATGATAATGACTCAAAAAGACTTAAAACTTCTCACTCTAATAAGACTTATCTTTGGCATTTGCGCCTTGGCCATATTAACCTGAATAGGATTCAAAGATTAGTAAGGGATGGACCTTTAAGTAACTTAAAGGTGGAATCTATACCTCAATGTGAGTCTTGTTTGGAGGGTAAAATGACCAAAAGACCATACGGATCTAAGGGCAATAGGGCCGAAGGGGTTTTAGAACTTGTGCATAGTGATGTTTGCGGACCGATGAACATCCGGGCACGAGGAGGGTATGAGTATTTCGTCACTTTTATTGACGATTACTCAAGATATGGGTATGTGTACCTAATGCACCACAAAAGCGAAACTTATGATAAGTTCAGGGAGTTTCGGGCTGAAGTGGAAAAGCAATTGGGTAAACCCATAAAGGCACTTCGATCTGATCGAGGTGGGGAATACCTTTTTGATGAGTTATTGGGACACTTGTTAGAGAATGAGATTTTATCCCATTTGACTGCGCCGGGCACTCTGCAGCAGAATGGCCTAGCGGAGAGAAGGAACAGGACTTTGTTGGACATGATTCGGTCCATGATGAGTTATTCATCATTGCCTTTATCCTTTTGGGGATATGCACTACAAACCGTATGTCATCTTTTGAACAATGTGCCTTCAAAATCGGTCCCTAAAACTCCTCGTGAGTTGTAGACAAGACGGAAGACATCCTTAAACCATATTCGCATATGTGGATGTCTGGCTCATGTCCTGTTTAAGGATCCAAATAAGTTGGAAGCACGTTCGGAAGTTTGTGTGTTTGTAGGATATCCAAAAGGGACTAAAGGGGGTTATTTTTATAATCCAAAGGAAAATAAAGTCGTGGTTTCAACTAATGCAACTTTCCTTGAGGAGAGTTACATGGATGACTTTAAACCTTGAAGCAAAGTGGTGCTTGAGGAGTTAAGGGGTGATCCGTTCACTCTGGAGGTTTCGAACGAAACCGTTCCGATCGGTGTAGAAAAACCAAACAAACCTGAACAACAACCTCAGGGGCTTCGGCGTAGTGGGAGGATCGAGCATCAACCTGAGAGGTATATGTTCAATGGGGGGGTCTTCTTGGTTGAACCGGATGAACATGACAGGGATCCTTATACTTACGCAGAAGCTATAGAGGATGTTGATTCAAGACTCTGGACAGAGGCCATGAACATACAGATGAAGTCTATGGAGACTAATCGGGTCTGGGAGCTTGTGAATCTTCCCAAAGGGGTAAAACCTATAGGGTGTAAGTGGATCTACAAGAGGAAA